>CM039516.1:10273668-10823201 GCA_022432975.1 Begonia masoniana
TGTCAAGATTTTTATGGCAGAACCACGGCGTAGAGGAAGCTCCGGGAGAGGCAGCAAACTATGATGGCTACATATCAAGTTTGGAATTATTGGTGTAATAATTTTGGAGGACAAAAATTTCAATGAGGTGGATGAAATGTAACACCGTTTTCGGTTTTGAATTAGTGCGGCAATGACATTTTGTAAATAATGGATATGAAATTTGGGAATCGAAATTAATGGAACCCTTCATGATAATTCTGAATTTAAGAGAATAGGAAATTTTGAAAGCAAATCGAAAGTATTATGCCGAACTTCATTTTGACCCTATAGTGGTTTAACTTGTAGAAATAGCAAATTAAATTCCATTGCCGAATGAAAAAGTATTATTAGAGCCCTAGTAATAAGTGGGGAATTATTGGTAAAATAAGAAAAAATTGTGGAGAAAAAACGAACCGATGTCGAGCAAAGAAATAACGAAAAGTTAAGTGGAGGGACATAGGGAATTTGGCTAACCAAATATTAAAAATCAGAAAACCTCTTTCTTCTAACACTTGCACATTTTGGCCCTCCCCCATTTCTTTTTTTTTTTTTTAACAACAAAACATGCTGACAAGAGACACTAAATAACCTAGACAACACAAAACAGAAAGCATTCATCAAGAATTATCTTGGACATCAACAGAATTTCATGTTACCAATTCTAACATTCTAGGTTCTTATCAGAAAGTAGACATGCATTTGATTGATTGATCTTGTTATACTATAAATGAAACAACATTAGGACAAGATGAAAACAATCAACACAACAACATGCTGACATAAAAACTGACGACAGAAACAACAGAGAAACAGACAGAGAATTCACCTTGACATGGTACAACCTAGACAACTAAACAGGACAACAATATATTAACGAAAATCACCCATGTATGCTGGTTAAATAGGTAGAATTATAGCTTCAAACAATATGATTTATTTTCGTTATTAGCCAAAACAGATCACAAGAAAAGAAAACAAAATACAATTAAACATAACAGAAACAACATGCTGACTCAACAGTATTGACATCAGAATAAACTAGACATGCTGGTGGGTGAAACATAGATGAACAAGACACTAAAATCAGAAACAATAAACAGAAACAAAATGACTCAACCAGAGACATAAAACCCAAAAACAGAAAAGCAATGAAGAAAATACAAACTAAAACACAGACAACCAAACAGAATGCTCTCGGTCACAGTTCCGAAGAGTCTCCCAAATGATCAAATAACATAAACAAAAAAATGACAAAAAACAGAAAAACAAACAAGAGAGCTACCATAGCTCTAAAAACAGATGATACGATCCGGGATCGGTGGACTCGAACTTCGACTGCAAAGTTAGCGGAAGCAAAAGACGATGAACAAAAACAGAACAGACAATGATAAAAGAAAAATAGAAAACACGTAATGGCGTGAAGTGAATTACCTGTGGGAAGGTAACCCACCTATGGCTCATCCTCAGAGAGGGACGAGGGAGCTTCTGGAATGACGAAAGGGGGCCATTTTCCACGGCCGTTTGGCAACCTAAACACCTCAAGGGAATGAAGATGCCTCCGTGAAGAAGTCTTCCAGCAAATGGAGAAAAGCCCAACGTGCACTGAGAAACAGCTTTTGTTTCTACCTCAGACAATATCGATGAATGGAGGTGAAGGATCCTTAACCGGCTTGGAAGGCAACTTGAGGCACCTACCAGAGATAGCTCCTTCATCTTAGACACTTCATGGATTAGCCCATAGAAGAACAAGAAGAAGAGAAAGAAAATTAAATCATCATATAAAAAATATAAAAAAATTTCTCTGCGATGTGATGCTGCTTTGATGTTGCAACAACGAGGTCTGGTATCAGCCTTCGAAGAAGGAATTATGTTCTTGTTCTCCCGTGCATAACTTCTTCTCTCACTTGTTGACTACTTTTTAAAGCCTTTCAAATCTTCTCTTCCTTCACGTCAGATCTATTTTTTAAATTTTAAATTCCAAAACTTTCTCATCCTCTTTTGCCAATTTTCTCTCATTTCCTTGAGATTTTCTTTTTTTTTTCTCATATCCAAAATCTTCAAGCATTTTCATATCGATTTGCTTAATTCTTGTAACTATAAAGAATAATGTTTCATTGAAATTCTAAGTAATATTTATTTTTCGTAAGTTTGAAAGAAAATATGAAAAAAATTAATCAAGTAATTATATTAAGTTTTGATTCAAATAAGATTTTCTAAGTTACTTAATTTGATGTTGCAATATTCTCTACAACTTTTGTTTTAAAGAGGTTATTTAGTGAGGTAAATCATTTCAAAGCCATTAAAAGCCATAATTCAAAGTAACTTCGTGCTTTTCGTCCCCCGTTTTGAAGCACATCATGTGCTAAGATTATTTTTTACCCACCGAGCAAGCGCACATGTCATAGAAAAAGACATACAATCGTAGGCAAAAATTTAAAGAGTAATTTCTTCTCCAATCGCAGTTTCACCCTAATACTGTACCCATATTTTCCGTACGATATTTATTTTATTTTATTTTTTTTAACCTAATATCTTTAATTAAATTCTATGCGGAACCTAAACCGAAATCGAAACCAGAATCGAAATCGGAAATCAAAATCTAGATTTAAAACCATTTAAAACAACTATAAACTAATTTATTAAAACATTTAAAATATAAAAACAATTGATTAAAACAAATAAAGAAAGGGGAGGGCAAAATAGTCACCTGTGACAAATAGAGGCAGCGATCGAACTCTGCAACTGCAGAGATCGATCGCTGCACATAGCCAGCGATCGATCTCTGCAGCTGCAGAGATCGATCGCTGCACCCTTTATGCAGCGATCGCCTATGCGATCCCCTGCTTCTTCGATCGCTTCACTTCTTCTCCTTCTATTTCTTTCTCCTTTCTCACTTTTCTCACAAGTACTCCCTGAAATATTGGATTCCAGAGAGCAAATACATGATTTCAAGCTCTCTGGAATCCGATTCCAGAGAATAAATCAACTCTATCTTTCACACTAAATTTCTCTTCAATATCAATAGAATTATAACTTAAACTCGACTAAATTAACAGCGGACTTTGCGTAATCCAACTGCGTGGATATACCTAAATATCGAGCATACCCTTATCAAACCTAAAACAATTCAAATACAGTTTACTAAATCATTTAAAACGCTATACAACCAAACGGTTCCAGAATTTCAAGATAAATGTTATTACTTAACATCCTAAAATATCTTTACAATTCACAAACCCAAAATATCCCAAAAAGACCCTCAAAACCTATACATACGTCCCCACGGGTCAGATGAGCCTCGACTGCGCCAGCACACCACCGCAGCCATCCTCCGTCAACTGGACTCATGCCTCAGGAGGAGGAATTCCATCATCTCACCTATTCCCTCGTAATCACCTACACCATACAACACACTATGAGATAAAATCTCAGTAAGACTCGTAAATGCAAATACTATGCCATGCTATGCTATGCTGTGCTATGCCATGCTATGCACTGTAGGTGTCACCGAGATCTTATCCCCCTAACCGGAGAGAGCTCATCCAGCGGGCGGACTACTCTTTCCAGCTAGAGGAGGGGGGTACACGCTTACAACACGTACAGCCGTGCCTGAGCCCCACCTCGCGTGACCTATAACTGTATGCCTTTCGGCCTGTAAGCCTTTCGGCCGGTGAACTGTAAGCCTTGCGGCCGGTGAACTGTAAGCCTTGCGGCCGGTGAACTGTAAGCCTTGCGGTTGGTGAACTGTAAGCCTTGCGGCCGATTTTAAACTGTATGCCTTACGGCCCATTTTATTCTTTACATTATCTTTAAAACAATGCACGTGATGCGTGAACAATTCAATATTCCATAAGGTAAACAATAACATATATACCATCAAGACTATAAAACACACAACCTATAACCTATAAAACAACTAAACCTGTCTACCCAACCAAAACAAATAAACATACGCATCTCCAAAATTCCTCGAGACGACATTCGACGTACGGTGTAGGCCAATCGGCCAGAGAAGATCACGAGAACTTACCTCGTGTCCAAAGCAGCTCAAGCTCCGTCCACGAGCGTTGTTTGTCTGAAGCAAAACATAATATCGACGTTAAAATGAGTTTAAACTATCGATCGTCCAATTTTTACAAAAACCATAACTAAGGAAACTTTCTAAAGTTCTAATCCAACTCATTGGCTATATATTCGAGCAATTTACGCTCGGCACCTAAATTCTCAATTTACGAGTTTTTCCTAAAATCTCGAAAATCCCTAATTTTTAACATTTTCACAAATTGATTTAACTTCGTCCAATAACGTCAAATACGTGCAATATATCCTTAATCACGGCTATCCTATTAATTACGAACCCTAATTCGCGTTTTTAACGAAAAACTATCGAAACCCTAATTGTTTAAAACTCCGTAAACATCGAAATAAAAGCTCTAAGATTGTAGGTTCATACCTAGAAGGTCGATTGGAGGAGAAAACGTGAAGGAAACGAGACGAACGGAAGTCGGAACGGAGGTCGGATCGTTGAAGGATCGCGCGGCCGAGGGCTCTGGTTCGTGAGTTCCAGAGAAGAAAAGAGAGAAAGTGAGGGAGAAATAGATCTAGGTTAGGTTTATAAAATTTGATTTGGCAATTTACTAAAATGCCCTTTCTTTGATTTTATATAAGTTTCGTCGTTCGGTTCGTTAATCGTCCATCTATTCGGGTTCACCAACTTTCCTTATTTCACCAACAAGTCCAGCATATTATTTGGAATTCAACAAAACTGTCCGTTCGCAATTTGGACCTCGTTTGCTATTTTTTACGAGAACGTCTTTCATATTACGAAAAGCTTAATTGCTCGGAATATAGTGTTTAATCTTCGAAAATTCCCATAATTTCCCTAAAATTCGTATTAATCGTTAGGATCGTAATGACCCTTTCTTTTCGTAAAACTGACCTTATTTGACATATTTACCAAAAATGCCACATATATAATAAAATATGAATATAATATTTAAATCCAACATCCGTACAAGCCGGATATTACATTCTACCCTCCTTATTCAGAATTTTGTCCTCAAAATTTGCCCTGACTTATAGTCCTTGATATTAACATCTAATGTCTTGCGTCCTTATACTTCAATTTATCATCTGTACTTACGGTTATTCTTCGTGGTCCTTGACCAAACCCTACTATATTCTCCAACATCGGCCCTAACTTCGTATTCCCTACTTTCGATTTGATCGTACACGTCCTCGCTTACGTACTAAGCATAATCTAAATTCTCGAATCTCTATCGATTAACCCGACAACATATTTGTTACCTTAACACCTGCGCATGTACCAACTTTTTTTTTTTTTTCTAATCACTCGCAGATTAAATTTCTTCATAATACTAACTTCAAAAATCACTCTTTATCGACGTCTTTCTTCCGCTGTCCCTTTTTGGTCAGAGTTATACCTATGATTCCTAACGCCAGTCAAATCGAATGCCTACAATTTCATCCAATTTCTGGGCTGTAACTCATACCTCAACACAATTCTCTCGATCCTGTTCACAATCGGGAGGCACACCATCCGAATTTCTACATTAACTTCCTAATCGTAGTCCTCATTTTCAGTTTACGCATCAAATCTTACCAAATCTCTAAACTTTCAATTATACAATTCCTAACTATGTACCCGTCACTTGACGACCTGAGCACGCGTTGGTCTAAATTTAGTCACCAAAGCGTTAAACTCACCACTTTATCAATTGGTCTCTCCTAAAATTGTCCCTTGTGTTCAATCCTCGAAATACCATTCACTTGCCGACGTCATTTGGGTTTACTATAAAATGTACACACCCTCGGCACCAGGTCCTAATAACATTCTCCACTAGAACTCAAATCTCTAAATCTCACAAACATCTCGTTGATATCATTCCGAGGTTTCGACGAGTTAATCCTGGGCTAAAGTTACTACTTGCTTAGGATTGATTCAGGTCTCCTTGTAACTAAGATGTTGTAAACATAATATGTTCTAGACTACCTCAGTGAATTCTATCGCTATGTCTTTCTTCTTATTATATACATTACGCTCATTCGTTTAGCTCAACTTCTTGTTAACCCTAAGCACAACGGAATCGCTAAGTTTTTGTCGTAAATTCGTTCCGACTATCTATTCTAACCTTAACCCTTCAGGTAGTCCAACAATCTCCTTCAATTATTCCTAATATCACACAAGGATTTTTCTTCGAGGTTACTAAGTGGTCCACACTCTTTTGTTTCTCCTAGTCGTTCCTACTTGACAATTATTCTGAGTTTAACTCTTGAATTCTCTCTTAGCATAGACACTCTTAACTTCATACGAATCCCAAATATACGAGTTCTAAGGTACCTGGTCTAATTAATCACACTCCAGGTATTGCAACAATCTAGGGTATCTCTTAATAGGTTTATACATAACCTTCATCTTTCTTGAGTAGTCGTAGTTTTAATACTTCCAGGGGGGTTGTCAATTAGACAGAATCGAATCCCTACCTACTTAAAAAAAAAAACATATTTTCTTAGGGTGTATTCCTCTAATTCTTCTAAACCTTAAGTGCGGAAACTCTATTGATTAAATCAAAGAAATCTTACTAATATATAATTATATTTCTATTTGGTCTTTATTGTCCTATATGTAGTCTACTGATTTCTCTCCGAGGTTCACCTAATAATCCCTCTTAGCCACCTTCTATTTTCTTACTTTTCTATTTCCAAGCCTATCGTTATCATCATTATTATTGTTATCTATTTAACATATTGTTATACAGGCAATTATGTTATACAGGCAATTAAGACAGTACCTGTAATAAGGGAAGGTTGTGCTCCACCGTCGACGTCACCAGGCTTGATAAACGCAAATATCCTGGGCATAACTTTCCTCTGATCATCGCCTGACTGACCTCGACCCTGCTTCAGGCAGTCTTTAATAAAATGGCCTTGTTCTCCACACCAATAGCATACATTCTTGCCTAATCTGCACGGGCCACTGTGCCCCTTCTGACATTTAGGGCAAATAGGTATCTGAGGATCCCCCTGTACCTGCTTCCCCTTTCCCCGGTCATTACCTCCCTCAAGAGGTCTCTTCACATCCCCTTGTTGCTGGGGCTGTGCACTAGGCTGCCAACCTCGGTTCAGTGACTGAGGTCGAATCTCTCGGAAGAAGCCCTTAGATGGCTTCCTCGGTCTAGTAGAACTCTGCTCAACAGCCTCAATGTCGAGGGCCCTAGCCACAATATCATCATAGGATACATTCCGTACCCCAGATATAGTGAGACGCATCCGGAACTCCTGGCTAAGTCCCTGTAAAAATCTACGCACCTTGTCCTCGTTGACACTGACTTGTCGTGGTGCAAATCGAGACAGCGCCTCAAATCTCCTAACATACTCGGCAATAGAAGTAGTCTGCCGCAACTGTATAAACTCGACCATCTTCGCCTCTCGTACGGTATGGCTGAAATACTTATCGTAGAATAACTCTCTGAATCTCTCCCAGCCCATACTAGTCACGTCGGTGGTCGTCTTGATGGAATCCCACCAAAACCGGGCGTCCAGAGCTAAGTGGTAGGTCACCAATGCAACCTTCTCTCCATCCTCTATGCTAGCATAAGCCAGCATGTCCTGCATAGTGCGAACCCACTCCTCGGCTGAAGAGGGATCCGTAGACTGTCCACTGAATATAGGGGCCTGAAGCTTCTGAAATCTCTCCATCCCCCGGTTACCCGAAACAGCTGTCTCTCGAGCTCTAATGCCCTCTCGGTCTATCAAAGTACCCAGCTGTTGAGACTGCCTCTCCATCTGCTGAGCCTGTCTCTCCATATGCTGAGACTGCTGGGCAATAAAATCCTTGAGCGTGTCAATCGTATCGTCTCTGTCATCTCGATCGTTTCGTGGACGCACCATATTTATAAAACTCCTATATAAAAGTTAAAACAAATATTCTAAGAAACTAGAAATCAAATAAAGCTATAAACATACTTACAGTTGATGAAGAATGTCCGCGTAGTGGCTGTGCAGTCGAGCAGTCTACAGAACCGATTTTAAAACCCGGGGGCTCTGATACCATAATTGTAGCGACCCTAATACTGTACCCATATTTTCCGTACGATATTTATTTTATTTTATTTTATTTTATTAACCTAATATCTTTAATTAAATTCTATGCGGAACCTAAACCGAAATCGAAACCAGAATCGAAATCGGAAATCAAAATCTAGATTTAAAACCATTTAAAACAACTATAAACTAATTTATTAAAACATTTAAAATATAAAAACAATTGATTAAACAAATAAAGAAAGGGGAGGGCAAAACAGTCACCTGTGACAAATAGAGGCAGCGATCGAACTCTGCAACTGCAGAGATCGATCGCTGCACATAGCCAGCGATCGATCTCTGCAGCTGCAGAGATCGATCGCTGCACCCTTTATGCAGCGATCGCCTATGCGATCCCCTGCTTCTTCGATCGCTTCACTTCTTCTCCTTCTATTTCTTTCTCCTTTCTCACTTTTCTCACAAGTACTCCCTGAAATATTGGATTCCAGAGAGCAAATACATGATTTCAAGCTCTCTGGAATCCGATTCCAGAGAATAAATCAACTCTATCTTTCACACTAAATTTCTCTTCAATATCAATAGAATTATAACTTAAACTCGACTAAATTAACAACGGACTTTGCGAAATCCAACTGCGTGGATATACCTAAATATCGAGCATACCCTTATCAAACCTAAAACAATTCAAATACAGTTTACTAAATCATTTAAAACGCTATACAACCAAACAGTTCCAGAATTTCAAGATAAATGTTATTACTTAACATGCTAAAATATCTTTACAATTCACAAACCCAAAATATCCCAAAAAGACCCTCAAAACCTATACATACGTCCCCACGGGTCAGATGAGGCTCGACTGCGCCAGCACACCACCGCAGCCATCATCCGTCAACTGGACTCATGCCTCAGGAGGAGGAATTCCATCATCACCTATTCCCTCGTAATCACCTACACCATACAACACACTATGAGATAAAATCTCAGTAAGACTCGTAAATGCAAATACTATGCCATGCTATGCTATGCTGTGCTATGCCATGCTATGCACTGTAGGTGTCACCGAGATCCTATCCCCCTAACCGGAGAGAGCTCATCCAGCGGGCGGACTACTCTTTCCAGCTAGAGGAGGGGGGTACACGCTTACAACACGTACAGCCGTGCCTGAGCCCCACCTCGCGTGACCTATAACTGTATGCCTTTCGGCCTGTAAGCCTTTCGGCCGGTGAACTGTAAGCCTTGCGGCCGGTGAACTGTAAGCCTTGCGGCCAATTTTAAACTGTATGCCTTACGGCCCATTTTATTCTTTACATTATCTTTAAAACAATGCACGTGTTGCGTGAACAGTTCAATATGCCATAAGGTAAACAATAACATATATACCATCAAGACTATAAAATACACAACCTATAACCTATAAAACAACTAAACCTGTCTACCCAACCAAAACAAATAAACATACGCTTCTCCAAAATTCCTCGAGACGACATTCGACGTACGGTGTATGCCAATCGGCCAGAGAAGATCACGAGAACTTACCTCGTGTCCAAAGCAGCTCAAGCTCCGTCCACGAGCGTTGTTTGTCTGAAGCAAAACATAATATCGACGTTAAAATGAGTTTAAACTATCGATCGTCCAATTTTTACAAAAACCATAACTAAGGAAACTTTCTAAAGTTCTAATCCAACTCATTGGCTATATATTCGAGCAATTTATGCTCGGCACCTAAATTCTCAATTTACGAGTTTTTCCTAAAATCTCGAAAATCCCTAATTTTTAACATTTTCACAAATTGATTTAACTTCGTCCAATAACGTCAAATACGTGCAATATATCCTTAATCATGGCTATCCTATTAATTACGAACCCTAATTCGCGTTTTTAACGAAAAACTATCGAAACCCTAATTGTTTAAAACTCCGTAAACATCAAAATAAAAGCTCTAAGATTATAGGTTCATACCTAGAAGGTCGATTGGAGGAGAAAACGTGAAGAAAACGAGACGAACGGAAGTCGGAACGGAGGTCGGATCGTTGAAGGATCGCGCGACCGAGGGCTCTGGTTCGTGAGTTCCAGAGAAGAAAAGAGAGAAAGTGAGGGAGAAATAGATCTAGGTTAGGTTTATAAAATTTGATTTGGCAATTTACTAAAATGCCCTTTCTTTGATTTTATATAAGTTTCGTCGTTCGGTTCGTTAATCGTCCATCTATTCGGGTTCACCAACTTTCCTTATTTCACCAACAAATCCAACTTATTATTTGGAATTCAACAAAACTGTCCGTTCGCAATTTGGACCTCGTTTGCTATTTTTTACGAGAACGTCTTTCATATTACGAAAAGCTTAATTGCTCAGAATATAGTGTTTAATCTCTGAAAATTCCCATAATTTCCCTAAAATTCGTATTAATCGTTAGGATCGTAATGACGCTTTCTTTTTGTAAAACGGACCTGATTTGACATATTTACCAAAAATGCCACATATATAATAAAATATGAATATAATATTTAAATCCAACATCCGTACAAGCCGGATATTACATTCTCTAGCTCAAGTGGTACTCCTCACTTGTAGCCCAGGTACTTAACCCTGAGGTCTTGGGTTCGAGTGGGGAGGAAGGAAAAAATAACCTACAGGGAGGGAAAAGTTCTGTGAGTACACGTGGCGAACAGAAAAGGAAGCCACGTGGCGGGGATGGTACCGCACAGCTCGGTGTAAACCCTCAGGTTACGGGGGCCGGGTTGTTACAATAAAAGGCGCCTTTTATTGTAACAACCCGGTCCCCGTAACCCGAGGGTTTACACCGAGCTGTGCGGTACCATCCCCGCTGCGTGGCTTCCTTTTCTGTTCGCCACGTGTACTCACAGAAAAGGAAGCCACGTGGCGGGGATGGTATCACATAGCTCGATGTAAACCCTCGGGTTACGGGGGCCGGGTTGTTACAGTTTCAATGTTAGCATCTTTCTACTTTAAAAAGTTTGCAAGATGCTTAATAAAATAAGAATAAAGAGATGTTTTTTTCACCTGCCAAACAAGGGCACCCATTATACTAAATGTCGTACAATCTTAGGATAAAATTTTAAGAGATCTTTTGCTCTCCAACAGTATCTTCAATGTTAACCGCTTTCTACTTGAAAAGTTTAACAAGATACTTAATAATATAAGAATAATGAGATGTTTTTTTTTTACATGTCAAGCAAGTGCACCCGATCCTCCATAAACATTTAAAAAAAACTATCTTCCCCAACCACACCTGCATTGTTGGTAGTTCTCAACTTAATTTTATCAAAATGTTCAATAAGATAGTAAAATAATTTTTTTTGACCTACCAATCAAGTGCAACTTTCATGACAAAGATCGTAGAATCGTTGGAGAAAATTTTACGAGATCTTTTTTCTCTAATCACATTTTAAATCTTGTCTGCTCCCTACTTGAAAAATTTAACAAAATGCTTAATAAAATAGTCTTGATAAAGTATTTTTTCACCTGTCAAGGGAGCGCACCCGTCAAGGCAAGTGTTGAACAATCTTAGGATAAAATTTAAAGAGACATTTCTTCCCCAATAGTAACTTCAATCTTGTATGCTCCCTACTTCAAAAGGTGAACAAGACACTTAATAAGATAGCCATAATAAGATGTTTTTTCAACCTCCATGCAAGCGCACCTGTCATGACAAATGTCGTACAATCCAATATAAAATGTATAAAAGATCTATCATCCCAAACCAAACATTCATTGTGGGTAGCTCTTTACTTGAAAATTTTATCAAAATGATCAATAAGATAGTCATAACAAGATATTTTTTCAACCTGCCAAACAATTTCATTTTTCATAGCAAATGTCATACAATCATAAGAGAAATTTTAAGAGATCTTTTTCTCCATTGCATCTTCTCTGTACTTTAAAAGTTTAACAAATTTCTTAACAAGACAACTCCAATAAGATTTTTTTCGACATGTACAGAAGGTGACCCATCCTGACAAAGGTGGTACAATCCTAAAATAAACTTTAAAGGGAATTTTTCCCCAATCGCTGCTTCAATCTTGGTTACTCCTTACTCTAAAAGTAGAACAAGACGCTTAAAAAGATAGCCTTGATAAATATTTTTTCGACTTGCCATGAAAGCAAAATCGTCATGGCAAAAAGTTGTAAAATCCTAAAAAAGAATTTTCAGATATATTCCTTCTCTAATCGTGACTTTAATCTTAAAACAGAGCGAAAGGAAGAAGAAGAAGGAAATGTTTGGACGAAGCTCAGATATCTAAGTTTGAAAAGGATTGTTTGGAACAATGATGAATGTTTCTTACGGGGGAAATGATGATTGGTCATATGCCATTTTCATTCTTCAAAGAGAGAGAGAGAGTTTAAAGCTGATCTCACAAAAGCATGGATTTTTCACGAACTCCCATCCAAGTTCTTCCTATTTTAAGTTCCCTTTTCTCAACCCACCTAAAAGATTCTCAAGTCTAGATTTATACCTATGGAAAGCACAAGTAGAGAGAGAAGGAGAGGAGAGAGAAGAAGAGTAATCAAATGCAGTAGGATTGGTTTAGTTAAGATTTAGGAAGAGTAGCGATTTTGAAAATAGACGATGAAGAAGAAAAAAAAGAAGAAGAAGAAAAAGTGCTATGTAATCCTGTTCTGTATATTTTTTTATCAAACACACTTGTACATGTATATTAAGAGAGTAGCAATGATTAGTATTGGAAACAGGTAAAACCAAAACTAGAATGCCAAACTAAATTGTAAGTGAACAGTCGAAAAGTGTAAGAGAACAATGGTATCTAACATCCTCCTCAAGATGAAGGCCATAGGCTGAAGATCTTGGAAGCGAAAGAAGAGAATGACGCCGGTGAGAGAGGCTTGGTAAGAGATTTGGCGAGTTGGTGTTCGGATGGAGTAAACTGGACCGCAAGCAGTTTTTTGAGTACCTTTTCTCGAACAAAATGAAAGTCAATTTCAACATATTTGGATTTGGAATGTAGAACTGGATTGAAAGCGAGATACGTGGCACTCAAGTTGTCACATAGAATCAGTGGTATCTTGGTTGAGACAATACCCAATTCTTTCAATAGTGATTGTAGCCATAGAACTTCAGCGGTGCCATTTGCTATGCTTCGATATTCCGATTTGGTGCTTGAGCGAGAGACGACCTTTTGTTTTGTAGAGAACTAGGATATGGGATTAGTCCCTAGGAAGATGCAAAATCCACTTGTACTTTTACGATTATCGGGGTAGGAGGCCCAATCGGCGTCCGTATAGCAGGTCAAGTCACAACTCAGAGATGATGAAAAAGGTGATACCTAAGTCCGACGTACCTTGAAGGTATCTTAGAATGTGCTTGACTGCTTGCCAATGAACGTTGCATGAGCAATGCATAAATTGTGATACCTTGTTTATGGCAAAGGTAATGTCGAGGCGAGTGAGATAATAATATTACAAACCACCAACAATGCTTCGATACAAAAAACTACCACGAAGAGGCGTTCCAGACTATTTCGATAGGATTGGTCCAGCAACCAAGGGTGTCGGGACCAGTTTTCATGATACCATGTTGGCTCTTTGGAGTAACTCTGAAATATATCGAGATTGTGATAATTTCATCCCAGTAGAAGTATGAGTAACTGCAACCCCGAGAAAGAAGGATAATGATCCAAGATCTCGAACCTTAAACTATGTATGGAGATATTCAAGAAGTTGATTGATGACAGTTGTAGAGTTACCAGTGAGTATGATGTCATCTACATACACTAGCATAACTGTAAGAGAGGAGTTCATGCTAGGAATGAACAATGAAGAATCAGAACGTGATGTCAATCTAGTAACGCGGTGTGTAATATGGTATACCAAGCTCTAGGAGATTGCTTAAGGACGTAAAAAGCTTTGTGTAATAAGCACACAGCAGAGGGTTGAGAAGGGCTAGTAAAACCTGGTGGTTGCTGCATGAGAACTGTTTAAGTTAAATTACTATGTAGGAAGACATTACTGATGTCTAATTGTTTGATTACCCAACCAAAAAGACACAACCAAGGAAAGAGTAGTACGAACTAAATTTGGTTTAACCACTGGCCTGAAGGTTTCATCGTAATCAATACCCTCGGTTTGATTATAACATTTCGCCACTAGTCGAGCCTTGTACCTGTCCACTATTCCGTCAGAGTTGATTTTTGTCTTTAAAATCCACTTGCACCCTATAATCTTTACTCCTTGGGGAGGTGAGACTAATGTCCAAGTGTTGGTTTCATTGAAAGCATTTATTTCGGCTTCCATAGCCGCCATCCAATGGGGAATTTTTGAAGCCTGTTGGAAGATTTTTGGCTCAAAAGGAGTTGTAAGTGAAAAGACTTTGGATTTAAAAATACTATCTTTGACGCTAGTATGCATAGGATGTTGATTGTGGGTAGTTGGTAATTGGATTGGTGTGGGATTTGGAAGAGGAGAAATAGTAGTGGAAGATTGGTTATTGGGAGGGGAGGAGGTTGATGGTGTGGGAGTTGTGTGGTCTATAGGATAGGAGGAATGGGAATAATGGAGGAAGCAGGTGTAGTTGAATTTGTGAGTTGGATGGGAAATGGTGGGAAGGAATTGTAGGATATTGGAAAGGAAAAACAGGATTGTGGTGAAGGGGACGAGTTGAAGGAGGAGAAGGGAAAGGTGAATTCGTCAAAGGTGACATGACGAGAAATGTAGAGTTTGTTTGATTGAGGGTCGAGACATATGTGCCCTTTGTGATTAGGACTAGGGCAAAAAAAAAAACACAAATAAAAGAGCGGGGCTGGAGTTTATGTTTGTTGAAAGGTTGAAGAACAGAAAAACATAAACAACCAAAGACACGTAATGATGAATAGTTTGGAATGGAAGTGAATAAGCACTCGAAAGGGGATTTGTTATTTAGAATAGGAGTAGGTAGGTAATTTATCAAGGCGGTAGCGGCAGCGGTAGCAAAGTCATAAGGCTAGAAGTTTTGAGGAACAGAGGAGTGGAAAATAAGAGACAGACTGGTTTCACGACATGATGATTTTTTTGTTCTACACGACCATTTTGATTTGGGGTATACAGACATGATACACGGTGATAAATTTCCAAGGATTGAAAAAGAGAGGAGAGAGATTGAAATTATCCACCCCAGTCTGACTGAATGATTTTAATAGAAGCACCAAATTGGTTTAAAATTAGTCGATGAAAAAACACAAAAGTATTGTAAACTTTATTTTTTAACTTCAACGGAAAAAAACAGGTAAATCGAGTACAATCATCAACAAACAGAAAAAAATATTGTGCGCCAATAATAGATTGTACAAGGGATGGACTCTTAACATAAGTATGTACAATTTCGAAAGGAAAACGAGCATGAGAATTAGAAAGTTGAAAAGACAGTTTATGAGATTTACTCATTTGACACAGAACACAAAATTTGGGCATATCAGATTCAACAAAAGGAACATGACACAATTCTAAAGCACGTTTCAAAATAGAGAGAGTGGGATGACCTAACCGGAGGTGCCACAGGGAGGTCGAAGAGGGAGCTGCGACCAAGGACTGGGCGATGAGGTAGATTACCGAGGAGGCCGAAGAAAATCGATAGAGACCATCATGAAGAGAACCCCGATGGTGTGTCAGGTGAGAAACCCGATCCTTTACAAGAAAGAAATTCAAATAAAATTCAACGAATACAGAGTTTTCTCTACACAATTAAGTGACACTAACAAGATTGTGAGAAATTTGTGGAGTGTGACAGATAGAGGTTAATTTCAAAGAATGACCAATGGTCGGAATTGTAGCAGAACCAATGTTAAGAATAGGAAGAAAATTACAGTTGGCTGTTGAGACTTGGGAGAAGCCGGTATACGGTTTTGGCTGGGAAAGAAGATTGTAGTTTGGAGTGAAATGGTTAGTTGCCTCGGAATCAAGCACCCATGGTGTGACGGCCCAAACCCCGAACCTGTTCGGGGTCCGAAGGTCAAGCCATCACTCCGGGACATAACAGAAAACTCGGACTATATATATATTTTTGAACATTATACTTTTAAAACATTGACAGAGAGAGAGTGTTCTCTAGAGTAGAAATAATAACGGGAAAGAAAACAGTTAAAACCAGACTGCAGGATACACAACAGATGGATATCAGAATACTCGGGACAGTTTTGGACCACAGGAAATAATAGACTGAAGAAAACAGGGAGACTGATGTAAACTAAACTTTGGACATTTATAATATCGGGCAAGGAGAAATCTGAAGAGTGCAGGAAGGAATGTAAAAAGAATCTGAATAACAGTTATAAATGGCAGCATAAAACAAGAAATAAAGGCGGAAGACATAGGCAGAAGACTGGTGGAAGAAATCTATCGGATGATGTAGTTTTGAAGGTAGAAGCAGAGATGACGTCAGTCGGAAGATACAGGCAGCAGATTAAATCGGATGAGGTGATGACGTTAGCCGGAAGATGGATGATGTCAGGCGGAAGACATAGGCAGCAAATGAAATCGGATGAGGGGATGACGTCAGCCGGAAGATGGATGACGTCAGCGAAAGATACAGGCAGCAGATGAAATCGGGTGATGTGATGACGTCAGCCGGAAGATGGATGACGTCAGCCGGAAGATACAGGCAGCAAATGAAATCGGATGAGGGGATGACGTCAGCCGGAAGATGGATGACGTCAGCCGGAAGATACCGGCAGCAGATGAAATCGGGTGAGGTGATGACGTCAGCCGGAAGATACAGGCGTTAAATGTAATCGGCAGAAGAAAAACCTATGGCAGAACCACTGTTTGGCGGTAGATGGGAATAAGACAAAATGTGAACAGTATCAATCGGTAGACATAGTTTCAATTTTTGACAGGAAGACACACAGACAGAGAGCATAAAAACAGAAGACATAAACGTCTCAGATTCTCAAATCACTTCAAAACATGGTTCTCGAGCACAACAGAAAGCATAACAGAAACTTAAGAATAATCACACTGCATAGATAGCTCAAAAACCAAAGACCATCCATGCATAGACTAACAGAAAATATTCCAAACCATTTCAGAATACTTCAGAACATAATTCAACTGTCTAATACAGCACTAACAGAAGACATCGAAGTTGTAGACTTTCAATACCCGATTCTAAACAAGGTTGTAGAACATACTTTACAATTGACAGATTCAAAGAAACAGACTGCATGGATAGTTCCAAAACCTGAAGTCATCCATGCACAAACTAACATAAAATATCCCCAAACAATTCCAGGACATTCAGAACATGAATTCAACTGTCAAATACAGTAGTTTTTAAAACTTAGACATCAAAATCTGCGCATTGTTTTAAAATCTGAGGATCAGTACTGAACCTAACATATATTTGCAGAATTTCCAAAACAGAAGTTTTAAATACATAAACAGAACATAGTTTATAATTTCACTCTCTCAGTCGGGAATTTGTCTGACAGCCACAACCAACCCGAGAGCTCGAACCACCAGCCACCTATTCATCAGATTGAGGCACAAAGTCCTCATTTTCGGGTTCAGTACCTACATCAGAGAGTTCATCTATGAGCCTAAAGCTCAGCAAGAACATATATAATGCAGTGATGCATATGCTATGCATGCGGTTTTCAGAAAATCAGTGACAGTACAGTACATTACATTTCAGTGGCAGAGGGGTATAAGTGGGGCTTATAGTGGAACTGGCGAACAGTGGGTGCACTATTAGGCACAAACAGTTATACGGTACAGTATAGAAATAGATCTGGGGGCCAGTCCCCGTCCCACACTTAACCGATACATTTCAGTCAGATTTTATCTTGTTTAGTTTCAAACAGTGTACAGAAATCAGTTTTGCATGAACTTTCGGTGAAAATGTGTATGCATGAACATTTTCAGTGCCTGAACTTACAATAGCATATGACAGAAATAGCAGAACATACTGTGAAGCAGAATACAGACAACTTAGAACATAAACTATAACGTTTCTACCCAAAACAACCCGACAGAAATGAAACACCTAGTACCTCCGTGATGGAGGACCTTAAGGGCTAACCTACGGTTATGAACTTACCTGTTATCCGCGATGCAATTAGCTGGAAAGTCTCGGAAAAGCACAGATCTGTAACATGCACGTAGAGAAATAAACAATGCTACAAATGTTAACTAATACTTGGAAGATTATTTAGTTAACCCCATT
This sequence comes from Begonia masoniana, assembly GCA_022432975.1. NCBI lineage: Eukaryota > Viridiplantae > Streptophyta > Magnoliopsida > Cucurbitales > Begoniaceae > Begonia > Begonia masoniana. The sequence continues at coordinate 10,291,923 of CM039516.1, forward strand.
CAGATTTGTAGAAAACAACGAATGTGTTTCCATACAAAAACCGAGAGTTTTCTCCAAAATAACTTAACCTAAAACTTCAGCAAACTCATACTTTTACTTGTCCAAATTTGTTAGCATGAGTAGACGCTTACCTTTTTGCTGAAGGGAACAGAAGAAACAGGAGAAAACAAAGTGTTGATACTTTGTCACAATCGCCTGGACAAGAAGAACAGAGAGCAGTGGAAAGAAACAGATGAGAAGTGAGGGTCACGTAGGAGGAAGAACTTAGCTTCTTTAACAAGATGCCACGTGTCACTCAACCATTGGTTTCTTCTCACCAACCTTAAATTCTTCCCCATTTACCCTGCCATTGGTTTTTAACCAATTTAGTTTCCACAAATTGATTTTATTAATCACACATATTTGATTGGAAACATTAGCAATTATTAAAAACACACATTGCATAAATATTCCCATTAATCTCGTTGAATAATTTAAGGAATATTTACATGGCAAAAATGCCGGGTGTTACACATGGAGTGGACGGTTCGGGGAAGGAGGGTGTCGAAAGGATTCTGGCGAGGTGAGCCTGAGAAGGAAGGTTTGAATACTGGGTGAGTAACCGAAAAGAAGTTGAGGTTGGATATTGGGTGGGTGAGCTGAATTTGTTCGAGTTTGAAAACTAGTTGGGTTTAATATTAGGTGGGCATCTTGTAAGATGGATTCATCCTGTGGTAGCTGGCCGGGGCAGAGTGGCCCACCTTCTGGCAGATCTGGCATCTAGGCTTAGATTGATTTTGGGCGCCAAGCTGAGGGAGAGAGTGTAACACCCAACAACTTCGGGCAGGTGAATTCTTTTTTTACGAAATAGAATTAACTGCCATCTATGCATATATTTCTTTGGTCAAAAATTTAGGCGCCAAGGTTAATCAGTCCTCTTTATAGAAGTTAGGTCTAGTGGCAAACTTGTAATTAAGCCTACCTTATTAAGTGTATAAATAGAAAATAGAAATCCTAAAACCTCACAAAAACCTCTACCAGCCGACTTTCTTCTTTCAGCCGACACTCTCCCCTCAGCTCTTTTCTCTGTTCTTCCTCCAGCGATCAGCTTCCTTCTGTTTTCTTCCGATACTCCAAGCTCGAGGTAAGTTTTGGACAATGTGTTTGCTAATCAGTTATTTATGAGTTGATTTTAGATTAGAGCTTGAGATTCGGGTTGCTGAGGAATTTATAGTAACATAGTATTAATGGTTAATAACACAATATTTCGATTGATAATGAGTAGAAATAACGAATGTTGGCAGAGCTCGAGTAGTTGGTGAACCCGAATCCCATTATTGTAAGCTGAGGTTTCCTTGCACACTAGGTGATTGATGCAATTCCGAAATGAAATAAGTTAGACTTCTAGGAAATATACCTAGTTAGGAAACTACCATTCCTGAATTTAGACTATTTAGAATTTGTTTTCTTACATTAATACATGAAATGTCTTAGGTGGAAAGGGCTCCCAGTGAAGGAAAGACGTTGTTGCTAAGGAATCCAGGTAAGTGAGTGTGTTAAGATTTTCGGCCATTAAGGCCCTACATGTAATATCCGGCTTGTACGGATTTTTGGATATATTATATCATATTCATATTTTGTTATATAATGGCATTTTTTGTAAATATGTCAAATCAGGTCCGATTTACAAAAAGAAAGCGTCATTACGATCCAAATGGCTAATTGGAATTTTAAGGAAAGTTTGGAAATTTTTGGGATAATAACACTACATTCCGAGTAATTATGTCTATCGTAGAGTAAATGACGTTTTAGTAAAAATAGTAAACGAGGTCCAAATTGCGAACGGACAGTTTTGTTAAATCCCAAATAATGAATAGGAGTTATTGGCAAACTATGGAGTTTTCGAGAATTCAACTCGTTGGACGATTAACGAATCGAAGTACGAAATCAATATAAAAGCTATAGAAGGGTAAAATTGTCATTTAGCATTGAAATTATTATTTTTCTATATAAAACAAAACTCCTTCAATCACAGAACACTTGTTCTGCGATTTCAAATTCTATTTTTTTTCCCAGAGAGAGTTTCTCTCACGAACCCTCACAGCCGCGCGACGTTCTCCTTCAATCCGACCCCCGTTTCTCCTTCGTTCTTCGTGGTTCCTCCTCCTCTCGCTATCCTAGGTATGCACCTACAATCTTAGGGCTTTTATTTCGAGGTTTACGACGTTCTAGATAATTAGGGTTTCGGTTATTATTCGTTAAAAACGCGAATTAGGGCTCGTAATTAATAGGTTAGCCGTGATTAGGTATATATTGGACATATTGAGCGTTCCGGGACGAATCTAATTCAATTTGTGAAAAAAGTTTAAAATCCGAGAATTTCGAGTTTTCGAGGAATTTCGTGAATCGAGAATTGAAGTGTCGAGCGTAAATTGCTCAAATAAATAGCTCGATAAATTGGATTAGAACTTTAAGAAGTTTCCGTAGTTTAGGTTTTGTTGAATTTGAACGTTTAGGAGTTTAAATGCGTTTTGACGGTAAACGTTCTAAATTGATTAGGTAATCAGTGCTGGTGGACGAAGTTTGGATTGCAGCGTGCACGAGGTAAGTTCTCGTGATTCCTTTCCGGCCGATTGGCCTACACCGTGCTTCGAAGTCGTTTTCGAGGATTTTGATGACGCGCTAGTTTATATTGCTTCGGTTGGGTAGTTAGGTTTAATTGTTTCGTAGGTTAGGTTTCCTTTTACAGTCTTGATGGTACGTATGCTGAGTATTTAAATTATGTTATGAACTGTTCATGCATCACGTGTTTTAAAAGAAAAGCATGAAAATGAATTTCCGCACGATGTTTTTAACTTGGCGATGTGGCCTGGAGAGGGGCAGGACCTACTGTGGAGGCCGATTACGGGCTGGTCACAGTACCACATCTATTATGTACTCACAATGTGGCCTGGAGAGGGGCGGGACCTACTGTGGAGGCCGACTACGGGCTGGTCACAGTACCACATTTATTATGCACTCATACGATGGTTATGCGAGGTGGGGCTCAGGCACGGCTGTACGTGTTGTAAGCGTGTACCCCCCTCTTCTAACTGGAAAGAGTAGTCCGCCCGCTGGATGTGCTCTCTCTAGTTAGGAGGATTAGATCTCGGTGATCCCTAATGAATAAGTAAAGAAAATGCTGCATGATTTCTGAACTCACACGCATAGCATAGCATGTAGTTGCATTTACTAGAGCTTACTGAGATTTTTATCTCATAGTGTGTTATGTATGGTGTAGGTGACTTAGACATCGAGGTACCAGGTGAGGACGATGTCCCTCCACCTGAGGCATGAGTCCAGTTGATCGAGGGTGGCTGCGGTGGTGTGCTGGCGCAGTCGAGGCTTCACCGACCCGTGGGGAGTATGTATAGATTTTGAGGGTCTTGTTGGGGGTATTTTGGGGATAATTGATAGAATATGTATAGGATGTTTATCGTTTTGAAATTTTGGAACTGTTTGGGTTTAATTGTATTTAACGTTATATAGATATGTTTTGATTTAACTGTATTTAAACGTTATGAAAATGTTTTGAAATGTTTTAGGTTGTTACGGATTAGTCCGAGTTTTAGATATATCCACGCAGTTGGATTTCGCAAAGTCTGCTGTGAATTGGCGGAATTTAGAATATATTTTGATTGAGTTAGGTTCATAAAAATCGGATAAATGTTGAAGTGTTTAGGGTTATAGAAGTGGTGAAGTTGCTCTCTGGAATCACGTTCCAGAGAGGTGAAATTGATGAAGTGTTGAAGGAGTAGTGTTGAAGTGAAGTAGAGATCGCTGCATTTGTAGGCAGCGATCGATCTCTGCTGCAGAGCAGAGATCGATCGCCGCCCTTGCAAGCAGCTGCAACGATCGATCTCTGCAGCTGCAGAGATCGATCGCTGGCTTAATACAGCGATCGATCTCTGCAGTTGCAGAGATCGATCGCCGCCCTCATTTTGTCAGGCGGACCATTTTGCCCTCCCAACTTTCTGAATAAGTTTTAATAATTTTTATTAAAGTTTTAAGTTTTTATTAAATGGTTTTATAATGGTTTTAAATGATTTTGAGTTCCGATTTTAATTCCGATTTCGATTCCGATTTCGATTTCGGTTTAGTTCCGCCTAGAGTTTAATTAAAGATATTGGGATAAAAAAAAATATATATTACGGGAAATACGGGTACAGTATTAGGGTCGTTACAGTTATGGTATCAGAGCCCCCGGGTTTTAAAATCGGTTCTGTAGACTGCTCGACTGCACAGCCATTACGCGGACATTCTTCATCAACTGTAAGTATGCTTATAGCTTTGTTTGATTTCAGTTTTCTTAGTATTATTTGCTTTTAAATTTTATAGGAGTGATATAAACATGGTGCGTCAGAGAAAGGACCGAGATGACCGAGATGACACTATTGATACACTTAATGTAACACCCGGCATTTTTGCCTATGTAATAATTCCCCGAATATGTAAGCGGAATTTCTCTGATATTAATGCAATGATTGTTTTTAATAATATTGTCGATGTGTTTAACCGAACGAGGGTGATTCGTGAGACCGAATCGATTAACTAAATAATGTTTTAGTTAAAAACCAATGGAAGGGCAAATTAGGAAGAAATTAAGGTTGGTGGGAGAAATCAAATGGATGATTGACACTTGGCAAACTTGTGGAAGAAGACAAGTCATGTATCCCATTTCCTTCTCTTCCTCCTACGTGAGACATTTCCCTCTCTGCTCTCTTTCATTTTTCCTCTCTGCTTCTCTCTTTCGATTGAAGAAAACCAACGCAAGGAGTTTCTTCCTTCTCTGATTTTCCTCCTGCTTTTCGGTCTAAGGTAATCATCTTAGATAGAAAACGATTTTAGTTTATTTATTTGCTAGTTTCGTGAGGTTTAGGGTTAATGTCCGTTTATGCATGCTATAGGTTCGTGAACCACGGTGCTCGTGCGTTCAAGCTTGCTGCATTTCGGACCACAGGTAAGTTCATGCATCTACGTTGGCCCTTAAGGCCCTACAACTCGGAGGTACTAGGTCTGGTTCGGGTAGATAGGTTTTAGGTTATGTTTTAAGTTAAACGTGTTTCCGTTATATTCTGTTTCCTGTTGTATTCATTCTGTCATCTGTGAATGTTAAGTTTAAGCATTTCACTTATTCATGCATACACGTTTCCTGTAAAATCATGCAAATGTTTTCAGCACCGGTTTTGAAGTAAGTAAGATAAAATCCTGTAAAGAAAATGTATGGTTAAGTGTGGACGAGGGCTGGCATCCTGTCAAGTACTCCTGTTATGTCCTGAAAGTGGCATGTACATCCTGTTGCGCCAGCTCCTTCTCCCATTTATACCTTTCCTGTCCAGTGAAACGCAATGTTAAGTAATGTAATGTTCACGTATTTCAAAAGTCCATGCATCACTGCATTGCATTTCATGTTCTTATTGAGCTCTAGGCTCATAGTTGAACTCCTGTTGTAGGTATGGATTTTCCAGATGAGGAGCTTGATCCTCAAACTGACGAGTTGATGTAGTTGGGGAAGGAGCTCACGGGATGGTTGCTGCAGCCAGACAAATCCTGTCCCGAGGTTTAAGTATTTAAAGTAAAGTCTATGTCTGTAAACCCTACTGGAATTCTGTGTTTGGTTTTTAAACTATGTTAGGATTCTGTATTTTTGGTTGTTGAAAACTCTGTAGGAAATTCTGTTGGATATAGATAATGTAAGGTATTCTGTTGGTTAAGCTTTCTCTTGTTAAAACCTCTGTATTCGACAGTTGAACTATGTTTTGAAGTATTCTGGAATTCGTTTGGAATATTTTCTGTTAGTCTGTGCATGGACAGCTTCTGGTTTTAGAGCTATCCATGTAGTGTGATTTTTCTTAAGTTTCTGTCATGTTAGAGCCATCCATGTAATTTGTTTTTCCTTAAAATTCCGTCGTGTTTTTCCCGATATGTTCAAAAATCATGTTTTGAATCGTTTTCTGAAGTTTGAAGTTTTCATACATTCTGTTTCCACAACTTTTGTTTTTATGTAATCATGTTAAAAGTTGCCAGTTTTGTCTTTTACATTTTTAACAAATCCGGTCACTGTTCACAAATTTCATCTTCCGGTTACTGTTCACACTTTGCATCTTCCGGTCACTGTTCACGTTTTTATTCATTTCCAGTTTATGTTTATTTATTTTACTTTGATTTTATTTTATGTTATCCATTTTAAATGTCCATGAGTTTTAAAAAGTCGAAAAAAAAAATAGTTGTCCCCGTTTTCTGCAAATGTCCCGGAGTGACGGCTCGGTTCTTGGATCCCGATCGGGTCCGGTTTTCGGGTCGTCACAGTAATGGTATCAGAGCGATAAGGTTTTAAAACCGATTCTGTGAAATGTCTGGTTGCGCAACCGCCACGTGAGATCGCTCCACCAACTGTAAGTGTTTAAATTCCTGTAAAAGTTTTGTTTATTAAATTAGGTTATTCTGTTATTCTTATAGGACTATCTTAGAAATGGTGAGAGGACATCAGGAAGAATCCAGTGAGAGCTCTCGGGCCATAGATCGATTGACAGAGCTGGTGGGAGTACAATCCCGCATGGTTGATCGAATGATGGCCAGAGAAGACGACAGAAACAATAACCATGGAAATAACAATCGTGATAATGCACCGCGAGACAATAGTGGAGACAGATTCCGGCGACTTCAGCCACCCTCATTTGATGGGTTGTCTACAGACCCGACCCGTGCTGAAACCTGGATTCGAACTATGGAGAAGATGTTCAGTTATGCAGAAGTAGAAGATAACAAGAAGGTTACTTGTGCCACGTTCCATCTCACTGAAAGTGCTGGATTCTGGTGGGATGCAGTACAGTCGTCTACAGTGGCATTGAGCTGGGAAGGGTTCAAGGGGATTTTCTACGATAAGTACTTTGACCGAGGAGTGAGAAAGGAGAAGTTACTTGAGTTTTCTCGGCTGCGACAGTATGGATCTGTGGCCGAGTATGTTCAGAAATTTGAGTCGCTATCCCGATATGCAACACACATGGTGGCCACTGATGAGAACAAGGTGCACCAGTTTATTCAAGGTTTAAAGATGGACCTTCTGCGAGGAATCACGACTGGAGGTTTTGATGAGGCACCATATGTGAAAGTGGTGGCCAAGGCTTATCAACTGGAGGCCTTAGAAATAAAGTCCCAAAGACAGAGAGAACCACCGAGAGGAATTATAAGAAATACTCCTCAACAACAACAACAAAAGATTCAGAATGTACATCCTCAACAGCAACAGAACAGGGGCATTAAAAGGCCCAATGAGACCCTTACTTACCAGGACAAAGGGAAGAGACCTATGGGAGCTCCTCAGCCTCCTGTCTGCCCACGTTGCCAGAAGAATCATACAGGAGACTGCAGGCTCTTTACTGGTCAATGTTTCCGGTGTGGTAAAGAAGGCCATCAAGTCCGGAATTGTCCGGTGCCTGACACAAGGCCGGTTGGTGCTATGCCTAGAGTGTTTGCAATGATGGAGGACGTCGATAATGCTGATCAGCACACAGCAATTACAGGTACAATATTAGTATGTAATGTGCCTGCTTATACCTTGTGGGACACGGGGGCCACACATTCGTTTGTGGCCATGGACTTTGTAGTTAGACAAAAATTTGTAGTACGTCCTCAGATCAGCCCTACAGCGTTATGCTACCGTCCGGAGAGTTTATGCACTCTGAGCAGGTTGTACGGGGTGATATAGTGTCAGTGGGAGACCAGAAATTTTATGCCGATCTTATCGTCATCGGTATGAAAGGGTACGATGTCATTCTGGGGATGGACTGGCTATTTAGACATTATGCCACCATCAACTGTAGGTCCGGGCTTGTGTCATTTAAGCGCCCAAATGAAGTAGAATTCTCTTATCAGGCAGTACCGAAGAAACACCGTATGCCTGTGATATCTTCCTTGAAAGCTCAACGACTGATGAAGTCAGGATGCATCGCATTTCTTGCCCACGTTGTGGATGTTCAAAGGCAAAATGAGGTGGAACTTCAAAACATTCCGGTAGTCCGGGACTTCTTAGAGGTTTTCTTAGATGACTTACCGGGATTGCCACCTGATCGTGACATCGAGTTTGAAATCGATGTGTATCCTGGTGCGGAACCAGTATCGAAGAATCCGTACCGTATGGCACCAATTGAACTGAAGGAGTTGAAGGCTCAGTTGAAAGAATTAATGGACAAGGGTTTTGTGCGCCCTAGTTTCTCTCCGTGGGGTGCTCCCGTCTTGTTTGTCAAGAAGAAGGATGGGTCCCTACGGATGTGTATTGACTACCGTGAGCTGAACAAGTTGACTATCAAAAATAAGTACCCGTTGCCAAGAATTGACGATTTGTTTGATCAGCTACGGGGGGCTCGGGTATTTTCTAAGATTGACTTACGCTCCGGCTATTACCAGTTGAAGGTCAGAGCTGAGGATATTCCAAAGACTACCTTCAGAACCCGGTACGGGCACTACGAGTTCTTGGTGATGTCGTTCGGGTTGACTAATGCTCCGGCAGCATTTATGGACCTAATGAACAGGATATTCCATGATGTCTTGGATAAATTCGTGATCGTTTTCATCGACGACATTCTGGTTTATTCCAAGAGTATGGCTGAGCATGAGAAACACTTGGCTATGGTACTGTCAATCCTAAAGCAACATCAATTATATGCCAAGCTGTCAAAGTGTGAGTTCTGGTTAAACAAGATTAATTTCTTGGGCCACGTGGTGTCTGCTGAAGGAGTATCTGTGGACCCGGCCAAGATTCAGGCTGTGAGGGATTGGCCCAGGCCGAGAAATGCAAGTGAAGTACGAAGCTTTATCGGGCTAGCTGGTTATTACAGGAAATTCATCAAGGGGTTTTCTGTGATCGCGAAGCCTATGACCAGCTTAACAAGGAAGGAAATCAAGTTCAAGTGGTCTGAAGCATGTGAGGAGAGCTTTCAGACACTTAAGCAGAAATTAACCACTGCTCCTCTGTTAGTATTGCCAGTTGAAGATGGCAAATTCAGCGTATACTGTGATGCGTCAAAGATTGGCCTGGGATGCGTATTGATGCAAGAGGGTAAAGTGGTAGCATACGCATCAAGACAGTTGAAGAACCATGAACAAAACTACTCTACTCACGACCTTGAGTTAGCGGCAGTTGTATTTGCGCTGAAAGTATGGAGACACCACCTATATGGACAGTCATGTGAGGTGTTTTCTGACCACAAGAGTTTGAAGTACCTCTTTACTCAAAAAGAGTTGAATATGAGACAAAGGCGGTGGTTAGAATTTGTGAAAGATTACGATGTTGAGATCAAATACCATCCTGGTAAAGCTAATGTGGTAGCTGATGCACTGAGCAGGATGCCAGCTACCATGCAACCAGTTATGTCGGCCGTATCAATGCCTTTGAGGACGGAGATACAGAAGTTCGATATGGAGATGGTTTCTGGGCTATCGGCCATACTAGCAGATTTGACGCTACGACCCACCGTCCTGGACCGAATTAAAGAAGCTCAGAAGACCAATTCAAAAGAGATGGCTGATATGGTGAGCAAAGTACCAATGGCTTCTTCCGATTTCAGTTATTCGGGAGATGGAGTTCTAAAGTTCAAAAACAGATGGTATGTTCCGAAAGACGAAGAGCTACGGAAGCACATCTTATCGGAAGCCCACTCATCTCCTTTCTCTGTGCATCCTGGAAGCACGAAGATGTACCAGGATTTGAAACTTCACTTCTGGTGGCCGAATATGAAGAATGAAGTGGCAAAATATGTGGAGTCTTGTATGATATGCCAACAGGTCAAAGCTGAACATCAACGACCAAGTGGAACGCTTCAACCTCTTCCGATTCCCGAATGGAAATGGGAGAACGTTACAATGCACTTCGTTGTTGGTCTGCCAAGAACAGTTAAAGGCCATAATAGCATTTGGGTCATAGTGGACAGATTAACGAAGTCGGCCCATTTTCTACCTGTGAAGACGACGTTCACCATGGATCAGTATGCCGAGCTGTATATTAGTGAGATTATTAAGCTGCATGGCATTCCTGTATCAATCGTCTCAGACCGTGATCCCAGATTCACTTCCAGATTTTGGAAAAGTTTGCAAAGCTCCTTGGGCACTAGATTGGTCTTCAGCACGACATTTCACCCACAGACGGATGGACAATCTGAGAGAACGATTCAGACATTGGAGGATATGCTAAGATCGTGCGTGCTGGAATTTCATGCTCCTTGGAGTAGATACCTGCCACTTGTGGAGTTTGCTTACAACAATAGCTACCAGGCTACGATCGGTATGGCTCCATATGAAGCACTTTATGGCAGGAAGTGTAGATCCCCATTATGTTGGGATGAAGTCGGAGAAACCAAGCTTATCGGCCCCGAAATACTGCAACAGATGTCTGGGGTAATAACGGCGATCAAGCAAAGAATCCAGGCTGCACAAAGTCGACAGAAGAGCTATGCAGACCATCGGAGAAGAGATTTAGAGTTTGCTGAAGGTGATGAAGTATTCTTGAAGGTGTCACCTTTCAAGGGCGTGATGAGGTTTGGAAAGAAAGGGAAGCTAAGCCCAAGGTTCATTGGCCCTTTTCCCATCTTGAAGCGTGTGGGAAGCGTGGCATACAGACTACAGTTACCTGCGTCTATGGAAGGAGTACACAATGTTTTTCACGTGTCGATGCTGAGGAAATGTGTACGAGATCCAACTCAGATCGTGGAACATGTGGACTTTGATATAATGCCGACGCTGACATATGAAGAAAGGCCCATACAGATTCTGGATACCTCAGTCAAAGTATTGCGCAACAAGGTGGTCCCATTAGTGAAAGTTTTGTGGCGCAATCATAACGTGGAGGAAGCCACATGGGAAAGACAAGAAGATGTTAGAGCCCAATATCCGGACCTCTTTGCTTAGGTAAATTTTGGGGACAAAATTTCTGTTAAGGTGGGTGGAATGTAACACCCGGCATTTTTGCCTATGTAATAATTCCCCGAATATGTAAGCGGAATTTCTCCGATATTAATGCAATGATTGTTTTTAATAATATTGTCGATGTGTTTAACCGAACGAGGGTGATTCGTGAGATCGAATCGATTAACTAATAATGTTTTAGTTAAAAACCAATGGAAGGGCAAATTAGGAAGAAATTAAGGTTGGTGGGAGAAATCAAATGGATGATTGACACTTGGCAAACTTGTGGAAGAAGACAAGTCATGTATCCCATTTCCTTCTCTTCCTCCTACGTGAGACATTTCCCTCTCGGCTCTCTTTCATTTTTCCTCTCTGCTTCTCTCTTTCGATTGAAGAAAACCAACGCAAGGAGTTTCTTCCTTCTCTGATTTTCCTCCTGCTTTTCGGTCTAAGGTAATCATCTTAGATAGAAAACGATTTTAGTTTATTTATTTGCTAGTTTCGTGAGGTTTAGGGTTAATGTCCGTTTATGCATGCTATAGGTTCGTGAACCACGGTGCTCGTGCGTTCAAGCTTGCTGCATTTCGGACCACAGGTAAGTTCATGCATCTACGTTGGCCCTTAAGGCCCTACAACTCGGAGGTACTAGGTCTGGTTCGGGTAGATAGGTTTTAGGTTATGTTTTAAGTTAAACGTGTTTCCGTTATATTCTGTTTCCTGTTGTATTCATTCTGTCATCTGTGAATGTTAAGTTTAAGCATTTCACTTATTCATGCATACACGTTTCCTGTAAAATCATGCAAATGTTTTCAGCACCGGTTTTGAAGTAAGTAAGATAAAATCCTGTAAAGAAAATGTATGGTTAAGTGTGGATGAGGGCTGGCATCCTGTCAAGTACTCCTGTTATGTCCTGAAAGTGGCATGTACATCCTGTTGCGCCAGCTCCTTCTCCCATTTATACCTTTCCTGTCCAGTGAAACGCAATGTTAAGTAATGTAATGTTCACGTATTTCAAAAGTCCATGCATCACTGCATTGCATTTCATGTTCTTATTGAGCTCTAGGCTCATAGTTGAACTCCTGTTGTAGGTATGGATTTTCCAGATGAGGAGCTTGATCCTCAAACTGACGAGTTGATGTAGTTGGGGAAGGAGCTCACGGGATGGTTGCTGCAGCCAGACAAATCCTGTCCCGAGGTTTAAGTATTTAAAGTAAAGTCTATGTCTGTAAACCCTACTGGAATTCTGTGTTTGGTTTTTAAACTATGTTAGGATTCTGTATTTTTTGTTGTTGAAAACTCTGTAGGAAATTCTGTTGGATATAGATAATGTAAGGTATTCTGTTGGTTAAGTTTTCTCTTGTTAAAACCTCTGTATTCGACAGTTGAACTATGTTTTGAAGTATTCTGGAATTCGTTTGGAATATTTTCTGTTAGTCTGTGCATGGACAGCTTTGGTTTTTTAGAGCTACCATGTAGTTGTGATGTTTTTTTCTTAGTTTCTGTCATGGTTCGAGCATCCTGTAATTTGTTTTCTTCCTTAAAATTCCGTTGTGTTTTTTCCCGATATGTTTCAAATCATGTTTTGATCGTTTTCCTGAAGTTTGAAGTTTTCATACATTCTTTTCCACACCTTTTGTTTTTATTATCAGTAAAGTTGCCAGTTTTTGTCTTTCACAAATTCATCTTCCGGTCACTGTTCACAATTTTTCATCTCCGGTCACTGTTCACACATTTCATCTTCCGGTCACTGTTCACAATTCATCTTCCGGTCACTGTTCACAAATTTCATCTTCCGGTCACTGTTCACATTTTTCATCTTCCGGTCACTGTTCACATTTTTCATCTTCCGGTCACTGTTCACAAATTTCATCTTCCGGTCACTGTTCACAAATTTCATCTTCCGGTTACTGTTCACACTTTGCATCTTCCGGTCACTGTTCACATTTTTCATCTTCCGGTCACTGTTCACATTTTTCATCTTCCGGTCACTGTTCACATTTTTCATCTTCCGGTCACTGTTCACAAATTTCATCTTCCGGTCACTGTTCACAAATTTCATCTTCCGGTCACTGTTCACAAATTTCATCTTCCGGTCACTGTTCACAAATTTCATCTTCCGGTCACTGTTCACAAATTTCATCTTCCGGTCACTGTTCACATTTTTCATCTTCCGGTCACTGTTCACATTTTTCATCTTCCGGTCACTGTTCACAAATTTCATCTTCCGGTCACTGTTCACAAATTTCATCTTCCGGTCACTGTTCACAAATTTCATCTTCCGGTCACTGTTCACAAATTTCATCTTCCGGTCACTGTTCACAAATTTCATCTTCCGGTCACTGTTCACAAATTTCATCTTCCGGTCACTGTTCACAAATTTCATCTTCCGGTCACTGTTCACAAATTTCATCTTCCGGTCACTGTTCACAAATTTCATCTTCCGGTCACTGTTCACAAATTTCATCTTCCGGTCACTGTTCACAAATTTCATCTTCCGGTCACTGTTCACAAATTTCATCTTCCGGTCACTGTTCACAAATTTCATCTTCCGGTCACTGTTCACAAATTTCATCTTCCGGTCACTGTTCACAAATTTCATCTTCCGGTCACTGTTCACAAATTTCATCTTCCGGTCACTGTTCACAAATTTCATCTTCCGGTCACTGTTCACAAATTTCATCTTCCGGTCACTGTTCACAAATTTCATCTTCCGGTCACTGTTCACAAATTTCATCTTCCGGTCACTGTTCACAAATTTCATCTTCCGGTCACTGTTCACAAATTTCATCTTCCGGTCACTGTTCACAAATTTCATCTTCCGGTCACTGTTCACAAATTTCATCTTCCGGTCACTGTTCACAAATTTCATCTTCCGGTCACTGTTCACAAATTTCATCTTCCGGTCACTGTTCACATTTTTCATCTTCCGGTCACTGTTCACAAATTTCATCTTCCGGTCACTGTTCACAAATTTCATCTTCCGGTCACTGTTCACAAATTTCATCTTCCGGTCACTGTTCACATTTTTCATCTTCCGGTCACTGTTCACAAATTTCATCTTCCGGTCACTGTTCACATTTTTCATCTTCCGGTCACTGTTCACAAATTTCATCTTCCGGTCACTGTTCACAAATTTCATCTTCCGGTCACTGTTCACATTTTTCATCTTCCGGTCACTGTTCACAAATTTCATCTTCCGGTCACTGTTCACAAATTTCATCTTCCGGTCACTGTTCACAAATTTCATCTTCCGGTCACTGTTCACAAATTTCATCTTCCGGTCACTGTTCACAAATTTCATCTTCCGGTCACTGTTCACATTTTTCATCTTCCGGTCACTGTTCACATTTTTCATCTTCCGGTCACTGTTCACAAATTTCATCTTCCGGTCACTGTTCGCAAAAGCAGTTTGCATTCATCGCATCCCTTACGAGGCCGGAAATCGCAAAAGTAGTTCTGCATTCATCAGTTCTGCATTCATCGCATCCCTTACGAGTGCCGGAAATCGCAAAAGCAGTTTGCATTCATCGCATCCCTTACGAGTGCCGGAAATCGCAAAAGTAGTTCTGCATTCATCAGTTCTGCATTCATCAGTTCTGCATTCATCAGTTCTGCATTCATCAGTTCTGCATTCATCAGTTCTGCATTCATCAGTTCTGCATTCATCAGTTCTGCATTCATCAGTTCTGCATTCATCAGTTCTGCATTCATCAGTTCTGCATTCATCAGTTCTGCATTCATCAGTTCTGCATTCATCGCATCCCCCGCTATTTCTTTACGAGTGCCGAAATCGCAAAAGTAGTTCTGCATTCATCAGTTCTGCATTCATCAGTTCTGCATTCATCAGTTCTGCATTCATCAGTTCTGCATTCATCAGTTCTGCATTCATCAGTTCTGCATTCATCAGTTCTGCATTCATCAGTTCTGCATTCATCAGTTCTGCATTCATCAGTTCTGCATTCATCGCATCCCCCGCTATTTCTTTACGAGTGCCGAAATCGCAAAAGTAGTTCTGCATTCATCAGTTCTGCATTCATCGCATCCCCCGCTATTTCTTTACGAGTGCCGAAATCGCAAAAGTAGTTCTGCATTCATCAGTTCTGCATTCATCAGTTCTGCATTCATCGCATCCCCCGCTATTTCTTTACGAGTGCCGAAATCGCAAAAGCAGTTCTGCATTCATCAGTTCTGCATTCATCAGTTCTGCATTCATCAGTTCTGCATTCATCAGTTCTGCATTCATCAGTTCTGCATTCATCAGTTCTGCATTCATCAGTTCTGCATTCATCAGTTCTGCATTCATCAGTTCTGCATTCATCAGTTCTGCATTCATCAGTTCTGCATTCATCAGTTCTGCATTCATCAGTTCTGCATTCATCAGTTCTGCATTCATCAGTTCTGCATTCATCAGTTCTGCATTCATTGCATCCCCCGCTATTTCTTTACGAGTGCCGAAATCGCAAAAGCAGTTCTGCATTCATCAGTTCTGCATTCATCAGTTCTGCATTCATCGCATCCCTTACGAGTGCCGGAAATCGCAAAAGCAGTTCTGCATTCATCAGTTCTGCATTCATCAGTTCTGCATTCATCAGTTCTGCATTCATCAGTTCTGCATTCATCAGTTCTGCATTCATCAGTTCTGCATTCATCAGTTCTGCATTCATCAGTTCTGCATTCATCAGTTCTGCATTCATCAGTTCTGCATTCATCAGTTCTGCATTCATCAGTTCTGCATTCATCAGTTCTGCATTCATCAGTTCTGCATTCATCAGTTCTGCATTCATCGCATCCCTTACGAGTGCCGAAATCGCAAAAGTAGTTCTGCATTCATCAGTTCTGCATTCATCAGTTCTGCATTCATCGCATCCCTTACGAGTGCCGGAAATCGCAAAAGCAGTTCTGCATTCATCGCATCCCCCGCTATTTCTTTACGAGTGCCGGAAATCGCAAAAGCAGTTCTGCATTCATCGCATCCCCCGCTATTTCTTTACGAGTGCCGGAAATCGCAAAAGCAGTTCTGCATTCATCGCATCCCTTACGAGTGCCGGAAATCGCAAAAGCAGTTCTGCATTCATCAGTTCTGCATTCATCGCATCCCTTACGAGTGCCGGAAATCGCAAAAGCAGTTCTGCATTCATCAGTTCTGCATTCATCGCATCGCTTACGAGTTCCGAAAATCGCAAAAGCAGTTCTGCATTCATTGCATCCCCCGCTATTTCTTTGCGAGTGCCGGAAATCGCAAAAGCAGTTCTGCATTCATTGCATCCCCCGCTATTTCTTTACAAGTGCCGAAAATTGCAAAAGCAGTTCTGCATTCATCGCATCCCTTACGAGTGCCGAAATCGCATAAGCAGTTCTGCATTCATAAGTTCTGCATTCATAGCATCCTTTACGAGTGCCGAAAATCGCAAAAGCAGTTCTGCATTCATCGCATCCCTTACGAGGCCGGAAATCGCAAAAGCAGTTCTGCATTCATCGCATCTTCCGCTATTTCTTTACGAGTGCCGGAAATCGCAAAAGCAGTTCTGCATTCATCGCATCCCCCGCTATTTCTTTACGAGTGCCGGAAATCGCAAAAGCAGTTCTGCATTCATCGCATCCCCCGCTATTTCTTTACGAGTGCCGGAAATCGCAAAAGTAGTTCTGCATTCATCAGTTCTGCATTCATCAGTTCTGCATTCATCGCATCCCCCGCTATTTCTTTACGAGTGCCGGAAATCGCAAAAGCAGTTCTGCATTCATCGCATCCCCCGCTATTTCTTTACGAGTGCCGGAAATCGCAAAAGCAGTTCTGCATTCATCGCATCCCCCGCTATTTCTTTACGAGTGCGGAAATCGCAAAAGTAGTTCTGCATTCATCGCATCCCTTACGAGTGCCAGAAATCGCAAAAGCAGTTCTGCATTCATCAGTTCTGCATTCATCGCATCCCCCGCTATTTCTTTACGAGTGCCGGAAATCGCAAAAGCATTCTGCATTCATCAGTTCTGCATTCATCAGTTCTGCATTCATCGCATCCCCCGCTATTTCTTTACAAGTGCCGGAAATCGCAAAAGCAGTTCTGCATCATCGCATCCCCCGCTATTTCTTTGCGAGTGCCGGAAATCGCAAAAGCAGTTCTGCATTCATCAGTTCTGCATTCATCGCATCCCTTACGAGTGCCGGAAATCGCAAAAGCAGTTCTGCATTCATCGCATCCCCCGCTATTTCTTTACGAGTGCCGGAAATCGCAAAAAAAAGCAGTTCTGCATTCATCGCATCCCTTACGAGTGCCGGAATCGCAAAAGCATTCTGCATTCATCAGTTCTGCATTCATCAGTTCTGCATTCATCAGTTCTGCATTCATTGCATCCCTTACGAGTGCCGAAAATCGCAAAAGCAGTTCTGCATTCATCGCATCCCCCGCTATTTCTTTACGAGTGCCGGAAATCGCAAAAGCAGTTCTGCATTCATCGCATCCCTTACGAGTGCCGGAAATCGCAAAAGCAGTTCTGCATTCATCAGTTCTGCATTCATCGCATCCCTTACGAGTGCCGGAAATCGCAAAAGCAGTTCTGCATTCATCGCATCCCCCGCTATTTCTTTACGAGTGCCGGAAATCGCAAAAGCAGTTCTGCATTCATCGCATCCCCCGCTATTTCTTTACGAGTGCCGGAAATCGCAAAAGCAGTTCTGCATTCATCGCATCCCCCGCTATTTCTTTACGAGTGCCGGAAATCGCAAAAGCAGTTCTGCATTCATCGCATCCCCCGCTATTTCTTTGCGAGTGCCGGAAATCGCAAAAGTAGTTCTGGATTCATCGCATCCCCCGCTATTTCTTTACAAGTGTCGGAAATCGCAAAAGCAGTTCTGCATTCATCGCATCCCTTACGAGTGCCGAAAATCGCAAAAGCAGTTCTGCATTCATCGCATCCCCCGCTATTTCTTTACAAGTGTCGGAAATCGCAAAAGCAGTTCTGCATTCATCACATCCCTTACGAGTGCCAAAAATCGCAAAAGCAGTTCTACATTCATCGTATCCCCCGCTATTTCTTTACGAGTGCTGGAAATCGCAAAACTAGTTCTGCATTCATCGCATCCCCCGCTATTTCTTTACGAGTGCCAGAAATCGCAAAAGCAGTTCTGCATTCATCGCCTCCCCCTTTTTTTATCGCATCGCAGTTCCCCTTCTTCGCAGTTCTAGTCTGTTTCTTTACAAGTGCCGGAAACCGCAAGAGGTTTTTTTCCAGGTAAGTTTTTCGTCAAATTTTTTAAGCTGAAATGGTGAGACGGGGACTGATACCGGTTATTAATGCGGCACTTGCTAAGTTTGGAAAAATAAATGGCAAGTCTGCCGATGAAGCGTGTGTCCTTAGCGTTATGGATTCTGTTCACTTTTACAATGGCATGCTTAGTAACTCCGCTCACAGGAAGCAATTTGTATCAGTCATCTCCACATGCTAGAAGATGACTTCTCGTGGAGTTACACCAAATTTTAGGATTCTTGGTATCCTAGTTTCTCCCGTGTGAATTCTGTGGACCATGTCTTTGGCGTAATGGGGAAGATATTGAAAATGAGGTTTATTCCTGATGTAGCCACCTACACAAATTTGATTAAGGAATTGATTAAAGAGGACAAGATTGAGGATGCAATTGTTTTATTCATGAAAATAGAGAAAATGGGGTGCCCTCCAGATTTGTTGACGTATCACTGCCTCATTAATGGACAGTTTAAACATGGTAAGAGAGCTATGGCGATGGATTTATTTGGGGATATGGAAGCTAAAGGTATCGTTCCGAATGTAGTTCTTTACCGTGATGTGATCAAGTGGTGCTACAAAAATGGAGAAATTGAAGCCGCTTTGGATGTGCGCAGCAAAATGCTGGGAAGGAAGCCCTGAACTATAACACATGAAATCCTCGTTAGTTTTTGTGATGACCCGGATGTGTAAGTATGGTACGATAGCTGCACGAACCGGAACCCGGATGGCAGTACGTCCGCGCGGGCGAACCGGAAGGTGACGGGTCGTAAAAAGGGGGTCGTCACAATCCCACATCTCTTGGGGAAGTATGTGGAAATGAAATATATGTAAAGAGACCCTTCTAACATAGCAAGACGCGTTTTGGAGCACAATTGGCAACGAATCCCATAAGAACTCCGAAGTTAAAAGTGCTTCGGCGATAGCAATTCCAGGTTGGGTGACCTTCCGGGAAGTTCTCGCCAAACAAAGCCGTGAGGGGAGGATATTGGGCTGCGGTCCAATCCCCAGAGCGGACAATATCTTGCTGGGAAACAGGGTCGTTACAAATGGTATCAGAGTCTGTACCCAACCGGAAATGTGGCCAACGAGGATGTTGGGCCCCCGAGGGGGGGTGATTGTGATGACCCGGATGTGTAAGTATGGTACGATGGCTGCACGAACCGGAACCCGGATGGCGGTACGTCCGCGCGGGCGAACCAGAAGGTGACGGGTCGTAAAAAGGGGGTCGTCACAATCCCACATCGCTTGGGGAAGTATGTGGAAATGAAACATATATAAAGAGACCCTTTCAACATAGCAAGACGCGTTTTGGAGCACAATTGACAACGGATTCCATAAGAACTCCGAAGTTAAAAGTGCTTCGGCGAGAGCAATTCCAGGTTGGGTGACCTTCCGAGAAGTTCTCGCCAAACAAAGCCGTGAGAGGAGGATATTAGACTACGGCCCAATCTCCAGAGCGGACAATATCTTGCTGGGAAAAGGGGTCGTTACAGTTTTAAATTGGAGTTGATTTCTGTTTAAAAATTGATTGCTGGGAATACTATTGCCTGTTTTCCTTCTTTTTCTTTTGGGATTTCTGTTGATCGGCGATAATAGATTTTTGAACTATGGAGTCCTAATTTTTCTTATATTTTGTTGGATTCCTTCTTTTTCTTTTGGGATTTTTGTTGAACGGCGATAATAGATTTTGCAAGAGTCCTAATTTTTCTTATATTATGCTGGATAATTTATGCATGAATAACGAAAAATTCAAAGTGAGAGCAGTTGAATCTGCGATTACAAAAGTTGTATAATAAATCGTGTGTTTTTATGAATCTGCTAAATTAAAATAAATAATTAAAAATTATGGTGTTACCAGAATAAGTTGTAGAATATAAAAGTTGGGTATCCCGAACATTATTTGGTATATTTTTAGAAACCAATGGAATTAAGGTCAATTCCCTCGTAAACATGAACTCACTTTGTTTTTCTGCCGGAGTACAGCTTGTCACTTTGATTTATGCGAAGTTTATAAATTAATTAATATCAAAATAATTAAATAAAATATAAAAATTCCTCCTCTAGAAGAATATAAAGTGAGCTGTAAATAACAGATATTAATTTAATTAATTAGGCCCTAGTAATTGTTGTTTAATATTCTACCACATTTTTTTTATTAAGATAAATCAATTAGACCTGTTCTTTCCCAGTATACAATACATCTCCTGTTCTAGTTCTAGGTCGATCCTTCAAAGAAAGACTGAATTTTTTAAGATGCAAGTGATAATTATCAAAGTCAAGTGCTTATAATTTAATTTGACAGTTGTGAATTACTCTTAAAAAGTTTGGAAGATAAAATGTACTTTTGTCTCTCCTGTATTATTAAAAATTAAGTGTAACACTCGCACACTATGACCTTGATCGGACCAATCAAGTAGACTTGGGCAGGGCCGGGCCGAATCGGAGATTAACTCTCTCTCAGCTCAACATACAAATTGAAAAGAATTTCTTTGTATTTACGAAGGGATTTGGGAAAAGCTTTAACATATGTTGTAGACGAGAAAAAGGTTGGATATTTTTCCGATTGTGGAGTCAATTTCTCTCCTTGTGACGCAGCTGTGCAATCGATTTTGTTTGCTCTGCGATTGACGGAATCGGTGCTAGGGTTTGGAAGCGGACGGTTTTTTCCCTATTTATTTTATCATGTATGCCGATCGGGAAGAATCTGAGTCGAGGAGGTCAGTCAAGGAGCGGCTCAATGGAAACTCCTTGGAAACGAATCTCCGACGCCGGCAAATTACTGGCAAGAGGTCCGATTTCTTATCTCATCTTTTTGGGTTTCCTTGAAAAATATGCTTGTAAGGTGGAAAATAAAAACTCTCCTGTAGAAATTGGATTAGTTTACTTGTTTGATGTTTGTTGGCTTTTATTGGTTGGATTTTGGAACTTGCGGGATTGTTTTCCGATAGTTTCTTATTTTTGTTGGGTGTTATTTTTTTATTTATTATTTTTAGGGTTTTTGAGTGGAGATTTATCTTTTGCTGTTTTGAATCTGTGATTGACAACACCTCTCTGGTCATTTTACTAAATTGTTCTCTTTATCGGGAAGTGCATTGTGATTGGCAACACTTTGATACGTTCCACTCTTTTCCATGGAGTATGAAATAAATCATCTATCAATATTTTCTTGGGGCGCTATACTTTGTGTTTTCATTTAGTCTTTGTTACACTTCATTGATGTATTGTAGATGAGAGACATTCACATGAGTTCTTCTATGGAAAATATTTGGACCTTAGAACTTTGTTTTTCTTTCTCTATTTACCTTTTATGTATCAACGAAGGCATTTTAGTAATCGGTTGCTGCAATTTGCCCCCTGCCAGCCTTTGTTAGGAGATGTACTCATGGTGTCATTGTTATTCTTGAGTGCTTGAGTTGGATTAGTAAGAATTTCTCTCAATGGCATTGTTATTGCATCAAAAATTTCTCTCTATGCCATTGTATGGCATCGTTACTCTTGACTTGAAGATTTTTTTTACCTTTAGTGATTCTTTTTTTTTTTGGGTGAAAGGAGAAGTAATGGTCAACCTGGTCACATATTTTATAATCTGCTCATTCCTATCTTTGAGTGTTCCAGATTTTCTTATTAATGTTCGAGTCGTGTACTTTCCAGGCAGAGGGATGATGACAAATGGGAACATGATCCAGGTAATTTTTTCGTCAAATTTTTTAAGCTGAAATGGTGAGACGGGACCCGTTATTAGAGCGGCACTTGCTAAGTTTAGTTCAATAAACGGCAAGTACGCCGATGAAGCGTGCGTCCTTAGCGTTATGGATAATGTTTACTATTACAATGTCATGCTTAGTGACTACGCAAACATAAAGCGGTTTGCATTTGTTATCTCCACATACCGAAAGATGATTTCTCGTGGAGTTACACTTAATTTTAGGACTCTTGGTATCCTAGGTAGGTGTTTCTCTCGTATGAATTCTGTGGACCATGCCTTTGGTGTAATGTAGAAAATATTGAAAATGAGGTTTGTTCCTGATGTAGCCACCTACACAAATTTAATAGAGGGATTGATTAATCAGGATAGGATTGAGGATGCTACTGTTTTACTTGTTAAAAATGACAAAATGGGGTGCCCTCCAGATTTATTTACGTACCATTGCCTCATTAATGGACTGTTTAAACATGGTAAGGGAGGTATGGCGATGAGATTGTTTGCGGATATGGAAGCTAAAAGTATCGTTCCCAATGCTGTACTTTACCATGATGTGATCAAGGGGTGCTACAAAACTGGAGAAATTGAAGCCGCTTTGGATGTGCACAGGAAAATGCTTCGAAGGAAGCCCTGAACTATAACACATGAAATCCTCGTTAGTCTTAAATTGGGGCTATTTCTGTTTAAAAATTGATTGCTGTGAATACTATTGCCTGTTTTCCTTTTTTTTCTTTTGGGATTTCTGTTGATCGGCGATAATAGATTTTGCATAATCTGTTGAACTATGGAGTCTTAATTTTTCTTATATTCTGCTGGATTCCTTTTTCTTTTGGGATTTCTGTTAATCGGCGATAATAGATTTTGCATAATCTGTTGAACTATGGAGTCCTAATAATGTTCCGGATACCCCAACTTTTATATTCTACAACTTATTCTTGTAACACCATAATTTTTAATTATTTATTTTAATTTAGCAGATTCATAAAAAGACACGATCTATTATACAACTCTTATAATCGCAGATTCAACTGCTCTCACTTTGAATTTTTCCTTATTCATGCATAAATTCTCCAGCAGAATATATGAAAAATTAGGACTCCATAGTTCAACAGATTATGCAAAATCTACTATCGCCAATCAACAGAAATCCAAAAAGAAAAAGAAGGAATCCAGCAGAATATAAGAAAAATTATGACTCCATAGTTCAACAGATTATGCAAAATCTATTATCGCCGATAACAGAAATCTGAAAAGAAAAAGAAGGAAAACAAGCAATAGTATTCCCAGCAATCAATTTTTAAAACAGAAATCAACCATAATTTAAGACTAACGATAATTTCATGTGTTATAGTTCAGGGCTTCCTTCGAAGCATTTTCCAGTGCACATCCAAAGCGACTTCAATTTCTCCAATTTTGTAGCACCCCTTGATCACTGCATGGTAAAGTACAACATTGAGAATAATGCCTTTAGCTTCCATATCCGCAAAGAATCTCATCTCCATGCCTCCCTTACCATGTTTAAACAGTCCATTAATAAGACAATGGTACGTAAATAAATTTGGAGGGCACCCCATTTTGTCTATTTTAACAAGTAAAACAGTAGCATCCCCAATCCTATCATGATTAATCAATCCCTTTATTAAATTTGTGTAGGTGGCTATGTCAGGAACAAACTCCATTTTCAATATTTTTTCCATTACACCAAAGGCATGATCCACAGAATTTATACGGGAGAAACACTTACGTAGGATACCAAGAGTCCTAAAATTAGGTGTAACTCCACGAGAAATCATCTTGCGGTATGTGGAGATGACAAATGCAAATCGCTTCATCTTAGGGTAGTCACTAAGCATGACATTGTAATAATAAACATTATCCATAACGCTAAGGACGCAAGCTTCATCGGCGTACTTGCCGTTTATTGAACTAAACTTAGCAAGTGCCGCTCTAATAACGGGTTCCGGTCTCACCATTTCAGCTTAAAAAATTTGACCAAAAACTTACCTGGAAAAAAACTTCTTGCGGTTTCCGGCACTTGTAAAGAAACAGACTAGAACTGCGAAGAAGGGAAACTGCGATGCGATAAAAAAAGGGGGAGGCGATAAATGCAGAACTGCTATTTGTGGGCTGCTAAAGAATGGCGTCTAGAACTGAAAAGAAAAGCGATGATTATGTGGAATATGGTGTGGGCTCGAGCTCGGATCCTCTGAGCTTCTCATCAGCTCTAGAACGTTTTAGAGTTGATGATGATTACTATAGTTTTATTATAATATGTTTCATTTTGTAAAATATTCAGAACACTTTCGTTCTTCTGCTTCCTAATGTCTACCACAAGGGTCTTCGTCCAGCTCGTAATCACTTGGGTTCACACCCATGCCGCAGAATAGCTGCTTGATCGTATAACACATGCAACAGGTGCTCATGCTGAAGATCAGCACTGCGTTGTTTTGTTCTGTTTTTTTTTTTCATGGTTCCTGTATTTGTAATATTTCGGCAGCTTTGCAGTCTGACAAACTGCTTCGCTGCTACAGTGTGGGAGTATTACAATCTTGCATTTTTCATTATTCATTTTTTTTTCAACTTTATGAACTTCCCATTCAAAGCTGAGTTTGTTTAAGATATAGTTCTTCAAACTTAATTTGACCTTGATGGCGTTGGCGGTCACTTGCATGTTTTTCCAGTTTGTGAAGAGTGGTTGAAGAGATTATTTTGCATTCTTTTGTTAATTGGGAAAAAATTAGTTATGGTCATTGTTGATCTCTCCTTTTTCCTCTCTCTCTCTCTCTTGATTGCAGAAGATCAAACTAGAATTTCAGCTAATTATCGTAACAAGCGCAGAAGAGCTTCTCAAAATCATATGATTGTAAATTATGATTTGTACATAAATCTGGAGGGCAGTAATAGTTCTACGGTAAAACAATACTCACTAATTTTCTGACTATTTTATCTTGTTTATTTCTTGCATCAGTTTTCTTTTTTGTTAAATGGGTTTGATATTCACGTTGTTGATGTTAAATTTTTAGCAATTTCCATAGTTAATATTTGTGATTTCTGGATCAATTGATAATTACTTGATACTCTAGTGGCTGGGGATGGGTAGAGATGGTGGAAGACTAATTTGCTTTCCATTACATAAACCCAACCCACCTCATCATCTTGTTGTTCAAACTACTGTCAATGAAGGAGTACCTTCGAATAATGAGGAAAATGCCTGTCATTTACAACCAGACGAGTAATAGGATGCTCGTTTTGCTGTAGGCCACATCATTACTGAAAGCCAAGAACTGGCTGAACGTTTTATAGTAAAATGCATGCTGAGGTTGTCAAGAAGTAATAAGAAGCGATGTTTCATAGAGTTTTCAGCAGAAGACCTTGTCATGGTCTATTGCTAGACCACACTTACAACAAACGTAAACCAAAAAATTATGGCCCTTTCAAAGTCCTCAAGAAGATCAACCAGAACTCATATATGATTTACCTTCTCCCTGGCTTGAACATCTAGTTGAACTTCAATGTTTCGGATGTTCACAACTATATGCCATTAGATGACATCTAAGCTGCGTCAAACTTAACTTGATGTAATTAGATATGTCCCATTCCAAATGTCATGTTGTTGAGATCGAGTAGACGAATGAGCCTTCTGCTTATGTCTTTTATGCATTTAGAGAATATAAAAATTGTAAAACATAATATAGAAGCATCTAAACCTTGTAATTGTTTTTTACACTCAGCAAATTTATGCATCATGGCTCTGGATTTGTTAATATATTATTTTTTTGAGGATAAATTTGTGTAAAGTTACGCTCATCATATCGTATAAATTTGCAGACGGAGAAGGAGTCTGTTTTCAACTGTCGTATCTGCATGGCCTCCTTCGTTGAAGAAACATCGACAAAGTGCGCTCTAAAAAAATTACGTGACATCGTAAATTTAACATATTTTTAAGTGA
The DNA here is from genome assembly GCA_022432975.1 of Begonia masoniana. Taxonomy (NCBI): domain Eukaryota; kingdom Viridiplantae; phylum Streptophyta; class Magnoliopsida; order Cucurbitales; family Begoniaceae; genus Begonia; species Begonia masoniana. Next base: position 10,317,731 of record CM039516.1, read on the forward strand.
CATAAACGAAGAATTAATATTTTTATTCACAGAAATAAATAACGTTGAAATGATTAATAATTGTAATTTAGATGAAATAATTATAAAAATATTATAAATAATTAAAATTTAAAATAAAATTACTATAAATTTAAGCAGAATCAAGGAGCCTTAATTAGATTGATCTCGGAGCAGTAGTCCTTTCAGTTCATCCTCCCATACCGTAAAGGCGGAATCCTCTTTTCTCCATTGTTTTGATCCTAGCGCTATTTCTATCCTTATGAGTCTTCTCTCTAAATGGATTATCCTACTTCTGTTTCCAGTTTTCCTTTCTCTCTCCGTCTCTGGATCCGCCGTCGCCGACGAAGAATTTTTTGAGGAGCTGCTCCTCAAACCCTTACCTGATCGGAAAGTCCTCGCACATTTTCAATTCCAAAGCAGAGCTCCTTCCTCTAATTCGGACTCATATGGACGCCATCACCAACTCTTCCCCAAAGCCATTTCTCAGCTGGTTTGTTCCTGTCTTCTTTCTTTGTGTTTGCGGAAATGGATACTGGTTGTCGATTTTCTGCTTTCTGTTGATTAAAGTAGCGGGATCAGGATCGATAGTTTTCTCTGCGATTTTCTGGTATAATGGACATTGGTTATTGCTGGCGTAAATTTTAGTTTCATTCTAATTTTTTAAGCTCTAGTTGTTTAGAGCTTCTTTTAAGTTTGCAACTCCATGCTAAATTTAACACTAGTCTATATATTTAAAGAGGATTTTAGATGTTGTCTGAGAAATAAAGTCACCTTCTATCGCTGTTAAGAGAATAAGTAGGCATGATAATCTTTAAAAGAGCCATGCTTTAGATAGTTATTTTTAGGTTTTCTTCTATTCTGTCCTTCCATTCCCAGTCTGCACGTTAAAGTATTCCAAGTTGTTCCTTGGTATATTAAGGTTTATTGCTGATGTTGCTGAGAAAATGCGTGTTTCACCTTCTAAAGACAAGGTCTCACCAGGCGTGATGGAGATATTTTTAAAATTTCCTTGTGGCATGAAATTTGCTTCTCTAACTATAGAATTTGACAAGGTAAACCCTGCAAGTTTTTATTATGATTTCAATTGCATGTGACTTGTCTTTTCATGAAGTTTAATCTTAGCTATACATACAACGTGAAAGGATAGTTCCATGAATTCGTAAACTGAGAAAACTAGTCTGTGATTTTCTTCGACCAAAACATTCTTAATAATATTAGCAGTTTATCGATTCTATATATATGCTATTGATCAAGATGTTAAATGTTATTGTGAATGATTGATGTGAATATTATTGATGAATGTGCTCTGCAAAGTTTAATCTACTTTGACCAGCTGATCTCATGGAATTATTATTTAAAAGGCCCCTGCAAATCTCTCTTTTAAGTTGCATCCATTGACACATTTTCCATGTCGCATTATCCCTCCCTTGCAACGTCTTATTTGTCATTCTTATGGGGAAAACATCTTCTTTGTCCTAATGTTTATTTTAATTTTTTTGGATGCCGTAAATTCATTTGCTCTATTTATGAAATAAAAGGTAAGAAAAAGGACCGTTATGGCAACAAAACAAGATAAGAGATCCTTCCTTTCTCCTGTTAATCTGTGTTGTCTTCTTCTTACTTCCCCTATATCTGACTCCCGCCTCATTTAATTATTCTTATCTATTCAATAACATTTTTTAAAACCTCGAGGGTGTAATCTGCTTGTTTATGAATAAATATTTCAGTTTTTATAGGTAGTATCGTCCATTTTTTGTAGGCATGAGAGTATATGAGTAAAACATTTGAAGTTCAAAGTAAGAATACAAATGCATTTATCTTCCAATTCAAAACCTTGCTGAATTTTTTGTTTAAGAAGCTCATTTTGTATAATGTTCCTCTGCAGAGGGAGATTGACTTTGTCAATGAATGAGTTCTAATTTTCTGTCGGGTTTTTTGCACATTGATGAATATCCACCTGATGTAAATCAAGGGTTTGACATTCCGTCAGCGGTAGTCAATTTTGCGGACTTCCATGTTCGCATGCAGCTGGCGAAAGATGATTCTTTGAACGACTCACCAATGCTGTCTAAATTTCAGGTACTATGACATCTTGATTTATGGATGTTCCAGGTTGTCATTGTGAATTTCTACGTGTTGTCATGGGATCATGCCAAAACTTGTTAAATTGATATGCTAGCCTAGAATTACTCTGTTTTCTTCCTATTCTGATTCAGTTGTAACTTTCTTTTTGTATTTTCTTCTTGGTTGACAATTCTGTTCTGTTTTATGCAGGAAGAAAGCTCTGTTCTTTCGTACACTGAAGCACTACTTGTATCTTTGACAACTTCTGATTTTAGCATGCCTTACAATGTTATCACAATTACATGCACCATATTTGCTCTGTGCTTCGGATCCTTGCTCAATGTTCTTCGAAGGCGAGTAAATGAGGAGGAAAGATATTTGAAAGATAAAGGTAACTGATTTTTCTTTTGTTTTTTTTTTTAAATGCTGGTTATACTAAACGCTACAATGAGCTATATCAGAATATTCAAAATTTAGGCTAGGAGATTTACTCTAGAATTTTTTTACTTCTAGCAAATCGGGACAGTATACATTTTTTACTATTTGTTGGGCATTTGCCTTTTTGGGAGTGTAAAATAGAAAATGATGTAAGAATGTTGCATATCCTGTTTGTGCTTGAATACTTTACATCCTAGAAATAATGCAAGAATGTTTTATTTGGAGTGAAATATATTATGCTGTAGAATAATAAAATTAAGGAAAAAACTCTCAAAAAATAAAATTCACGTATGTTTACATATCCTGTTTGTGCTTGAATACTTGACATCCTAGAAATCATTCTGATCTCTCTTAAAATTTTTTACCCTGAGATTGATTTTATTCAAGGGAGTAAATGAGGAGGAAAGATATTTGAAAGATAAAGGTAACTGATTTTTCTTTTGTTTTTTTTTTAAATGCTGGTTATACTAAACGCTACAATGAGCTATATCAGAATATTCAAAATTTAGGCTAGGAGATTTACTCTAGAATTTTTTTACTTCTAGCAAATCGGGACAGTATACATTTTTTACTATTTGTTGGGCATTTGCCTTTTTGGGAGTGTAAAATAGAAAATGATGTAAGAATGTTGCATATCCTGTTTGTGCTTGAATACTTTACATCCTAGAAATAATGCAAGAATGTTTTATTTGGAGTGAAATATATTATGCTGTAGAATAATAAAATTAAGGAAAAAACTCTCAAAAAATAAAATTCACGTATGTTTACATATCCTGTTTGTGCTTGAATACTTGACATCCTAGAAATCATTCTGATCTCTCTTAAAATTTTTTACCCTGAGATTGATTTTATTCAAGGGAAAACGCTTGGTTAAGTGTTTAATTGGTTATGTATTTAGGTTGTCTTATATCTTATTTCTTGTTATTTTTTTTTTTCTATGTCATAGCCAACAGAAGAGTTCAGCTTCCTCAGCTCCTCTCGAAGCTCTTGGCAAAGCTTAGGGGACGGTCATGGAAACCGGCAGAGTCAGCTTCAACTTTATCTTCTTTTACAGGTTCAAAATTGCTGTTTAAAGTCATATTAGTAGCTGCTCTTGCTGCAATTTGGCAATACTATTTGGGATGAGATCATTAAGGCAAGTGTTCATTTTTGGCTGTACAATATGTTTTAGTTTAGGCCTCTTCTATGTAAAATACATAACCTCCCACTACCAGCATAACCCTAATGTTCTTAGTTGAGTTTGATCCTTTCTGAGGTGATTGAATTCTTGGGCATAAGATTATAGATATGATGCTCAAGATGAACGGTAGAGATTAAACATTTTTTTCTTTCAAGTATAGAAATTTGATTCGATTTGATTATTCCCTCCTCTACATTGTTGTTCTCATTTATTTCACTTTTATGGTGTAATTTTTATAATTTTCTTTTCTTTTTCCTTCTCTCAAATTCGCACTTTTATTTGTCAAAAAGTTGTATTTTTTACAATTTCTTTTATCAAAATGAATTTCAATATATTTTCTTATTTTGTTTGAGAGAGTGAGAAATATATAGTTTATAAGTAGAATTTTCTTCATTATCCAGTACAACGCATTTTCGGATATCTTAAGGAAAATTTTGTACGGTCTCCGATCTCAAGTAGACAATATTGTATTTGGAGTACTGAGGATGTTACAATTACGAATTAATTAATGAGTTATATGTAAACATCACATTAAAAGATAACTTGAGAGTGTAGAATTAGAAAGTAGATTTAATGTTAATGTGAAAAAAGTTTGAAAAGAATTCTTGTAAAACGAGGATGTTCATTTAAATTTTCACCCATCATTTTTTTGTTAAATTAAAGTAAAAAAGAGAAATTGGTGCACTTGGCAACATCTGGTTGGACAGAATTCTTAATCACAAATCATCAAATTTACTACTAATTACATGGTTGTTTAACAAACAAGGTAGGGATTCCGATATTCCAATTTAGGGTTCTTTGCTTCTAAAGAAGACCAAAAAAAAAAAAAAAAAAAAAAAAAAAAAAAAAAAAAAAAAAAAAAAAAAAAGTGTAGTTGAGTAACAAAGAGAATCAAACCAGCCCTAAGAATAAGAAGTTTTAGGTTAACCAGCAAGGAATCTCTTCAATGGCTTCTCTCCTTCCTCTCCACACCCTTTAAGCATTGCCTTCTCTTTTTCTCCTTCTCCTTCCATTTCATATTCTTCTTCTGCAGACATGGCTACCCTGGAGGTCAACCTCAAGTTACTTCTCCAACTTCAAGCCATGGACTTCCCCTTCGCTAGAGCAGCACGAGCTCTTCATTCTACATGTACTACTGTCCAAACTTCGTTTATGCATACTTTGAAATTGTTAACTCATATCTTACTAGTTTAGGTTTACGAGTACTTGTGTTATTTATTCATTGATTTAATATTATTAATAGATCATCAAAATGACACGTAAAGACGTAAGTTCTAACGTGTAGTTTATCTTAATTTTTTAAATACTACGAATTAGTTCGGATGCCATACGCAATCTAACAATAACATTTTATTACTTCTTTATTTTAGGCGTGAACATTATTTAAAGACATGTTATGAGCTTTAGAAGTACCTTTTGTTTTTGGAAAATAATTCTCTAGAAGGTTTTTTTACATTTTATCGTGTGATTTCTCTAAAAAAAAATTATTTCGACTTTCAAAACAAATTCTTTTTTAGGTAATGTTAGCATTGAAGAAGCTGTGAATTGGATCATTGATCATGAGAACGATCCCTTCATCGATCAAGCGCCTTCGGTAAATTTCTTCCTCCAAATTCTTTCTTTTGAAGTTTGAGGGGGTGAACCCTAATTCGAACTTGGTCTAAAATAAAGTAACCAATTCAAGATGATACAAGTTAGCTTTTTTGCTCGCCATAACACGAGTAAAATATCTGTAGTGTCTTATATCCTGTCTTTATCTTATTTATTTGTGTATTTCAGGTAACATTTGACATTGATATTGAATCTTCTTCATCATTTATTCTTTCAGAAGAAATGAGCAGGAAAACTAAAAAGCTCATGTAATTATTAATCTTTCCAAATACTTGTAACATTTTGATTATTTTGTTTTCGTAAAATTTAATCTCACAACTTTATAATATGGCTGGACACAATTCGGTTTGGTCCAATTGAATCAATATTTTTTGATTTCAAAACATAAGACCGAAACTAAACAAAACGACTTGTTCAAAACTAACGAAACCAAATGAAGTTTGTATTAGACTTATATAAAAGCATTTAATTGTAGAATTATTGATAATATTCAATAATTTCTCTTTAGTCCTCAAATTCTTGGAAATCTACTTTTGTTCAGGGAAAGGGTGCAGAAGAACGAAGCTAAAAAAGAAAGGCATCAAAAAGAGGAAAGGAGAAGGTAAATTCATTTTATTCAAATAAATAAATTGTTTATTTAAAATGACCGATTTTATTTGTATTTAATTTATGAATTAAAACCATAATTATTTAACCTTAAATAATAATAATCATTTAAAAAAAATATTCCATAATACGTTCGTGTTCTGATTAATGTATTATTCGCGTTGCACAAATACATTGATATTCTAGGTCGGGTAAGCCATTCTTAAACTAGGTTAGTGCCGTCGACTATAATTAGGAGTTTAATTATAATTATTGGACATTACAATGTAACATAGTCGGTGTACTTGTAGGTTAATGACATATGAAATCATAAACAAATTATTTGCGCAAAACAATCATTGTTCTTTAGGTCGTTGGCAAAACAACCTATGTCGCTATAAAACCCATCAAGTATATTACATTTTTCACAGGTGATGACAATTTTAATACATCTTAGTTATTGTGACAAACTCGATTTCACTTGCACTCATTTTCAGACACGTTTCATTTGGATTGCATTATGATTTTCAAAATTGAGTGTGTGTGACAAATCAAGTTAACTACATTAGGTAAAATGACCACTACGAGCTAAAATTGTTAGAACTCAGTGTGGTCCAAATTTTTTTGGGGCAGGGCTGACTAGATGCACGTGTGCGAGCATATCTCGCATCTTCACCTTCCATACCAGAAATTTCATATTCTGATATGATAATAGTATATCATATTTTGTTCAGAGTAATCTTAAGTGTCTTGCACCAATAATTATTTGACATGTCAATAAATTTTTTTAAAGACTAAAATAAGAGAGTACATCTAGAATTATTCTTTTTTTTTTTTTTTTTGTACTCATGGCACCAAAATAGCAAACTTCAGCAAAATATCCGACCACATATCGAAAGCCCAACAATATCGATATCATCGTAGACTATAATAAATCTGCTACCTAACAAATCATCCAGAGTTTTTAGTCAAAAACTCCGAGAGGTTTTCAGAGAGAATGAGGTGCGAGAAACAGTGCTTTGATTGATGTTCCATCTGTTTGGACAACCAGAGAGAATGAGGTGCGTCGAACAGACGTGCAAATTTGAGGTAGGGAGATGATCAAATCAGACGAAACTGGTAGGAGACGGCAAATATAGGTCGTTCTGAAAAGAGGGGCGTCGCCGGTTGGCCATTAAAGGCTGGTTGGCAGTTCTCTGTGAGAAGAAAAAGGTTCTGACGGCATACTTCTTCTTTGTGGGCAGCCAACTTGTGTTTTTCACAGCAGGCAATTGACCGTGGTTTTCTCTTCTTTGGCGTTCGGCAGATCAGAGCAAAGGCATTTTCCCCCGATGATCGAGCAGAAAAATCGGAACTTTTCGTCTGCCTTCAAGGAACGGTCGCTTTGCTGATCTGAAGATGGCAAAGTTTTTTCTTCTTCTATGATGAAGAAGACAACGATGCAAGGGAAAAAAGTTTTCCCTTCTAATTTTTCAAAAATACAAACCTGAAAAATTGTTCAATTCTAGAGAGAGCACGATAAAATGTCAACTTAGAACGAGGAGGAGAAAATTCACGAGGATCAAAAAATTATATTTTTGATGCGTCTGCATTTATCAAATCAGATTTTATAGATCGTCCTCAAGGAGAAAACAACCGCCGTATTATGGTTAAAATTGGAGACGCACTGTATGAAAAAATTCTAACAAGTTAGTTTCATCTTAATCAATATTTTTACTCTCATCCATTGTTAGAAGGTACTTTTATCGAAGAACATTGAATCACATTCAAGAAAATAGTTTCGAATTTGGAAATTATGGATACAAATATGAGAAAGAAAATTTGTGGTTGATACTATTATTTTCGTTGTCTGCTTCATATAGTATTTTATGAAAAAATATTTTATGTAGTCGAGATACTATAACTCTGTCAGAAGATTACGGTGCTTTGTTATCAAATAAGAAAATAAAATAGATTGTTGTTGGATCCAATTCTTAAGAAGAGAGACTCGTCGTTTAAGGTAGAACACAAGAGAAGAGCAATGGAAGGGATAATGTTCAAGGTTAGAATAAAGTCAACGAATCCTGATAGAAGCTGCTACTTTTGTCCGAGTGCCGTAAATTGCAGAATAAATTAAGAAAGCTAATGAGAAGAGAAACAAACAATAACGTCCTGTAAAACTATCATTGTAGAAAAGAACCATTGTAATAGAGATCTTCTAATTGTGTCTGAAGAAAATTTAAAGTCTTGTAAAAATTAGATTTTAAATTTAGTTTGTTCGTTTAATGTGTTTCAATTGAATTTAGTTTTCAACATATGTGATTGTGTTAGAAGATATTGTGTTGATGACTATTAGCACGTCTTATAAGATAGTTGGTATCGGGATAGTCAAAATTAAAATGTTTGATAGATTTATCAGGACACTTGGTAATGGGCGCCATGTTTCTTATTTTTGAAGAAAAATTCGATCTCGTTAAGTACTCTTGATTCGAAAGGGTACAAGTACATTGTTGTGGATGGTGTTATAAAGATCAGATCTACAAATTTGTATATGTTGCAAGTCCTACCGTAATTGGTAATAAGACTATTACATTTGTTAACTCACATTTTAGAGAGTTGTTTGAGAAGAATTAAAAGAAGTCAAATCTAAGTCAAATTTAAGTTGGGATTTGATCATAGCCAATATGTTAGCTTAGCTCAAACGTTTAGAGCGATGTTGTCACCAAATCTTCATAAGTTGTAGTTTCACATGTGTTCTATCGCTAAAGGTAGATCCAAGAGGATAAAGGTTTAACCTCCATGACTGATATGAGAAAACTAGTTAAATGAGTTATGTATTGAATGCATTAGGTTGTTGATTTAAGTGAAGAGTCTTCTTCCTGTTCAAATGCAATTAGTTGTGACACGATGCTAAAGATATGATGATGTCGTGGAAGAGGATATGTGATCTCAACTTGGTATCATTTTGAGGTTGCTCTTCAGGGGTGTTTGTGGAAAAAAATGTTATTTTATTGCTGAAGTCTTAGAATATATATTTTCATGCATTGAAATTCATGTCAAAGTGGGTATTATTAGAGTTTCATATTGACTCGGATTCTATTTAGTCGGACCAATTTGGCCACATTGTGAATCTCGTTTTAGGATTCTTGTTTAATGTTATGAACACATTCTTGATTTTCTTGTTAGAATTTTCCATATAAATATTAGTGTTTTGTTTTCTGCATTTTTCTTTTTGATTTTTCACAAAAACCATTAGACATTTGAAAAATTTTATCACCACAAAGGCTCATTTTGCTAATGACCAAAAGTGCAAGGATAATTTTACTAAAAAAAATTGTTTAGGGTAGAAGATGTTCTTAACTTCTAAATACATGAGTCAGATTGCACTTTACTGTAATTATTTTAATAATAAATATAATTATTTTTTCTTTAAATTAGGAATATGGAACTAATAAAGGAAGAGAAAGAAGAAGAAAAAAGCTCAAGAGAAAAAATACCTCGAAAACTCGAACAAGATAAGGTTTTCTCAAAATTAGTTTCATCTGCATCTGAAATTGATTTGTAACATCTCCAGTTTCTGACAACATTTGCTCCTCTTTTGTAGGCAGAAAAACGAAGTAAGGTCGAATTGCTAGATGAAAGACCGGAACCTATTAAATGTCTGTCCACAGTAGACAAACACTTTAAATAACGACATATCCAACTTTGTTACGTAATATCACTCGATTTTATGTAAAGTATTTTTGTATGACAAATATGTTATCATGTATTAGAACTGTAAAAATAAACTTCATTAAAAAGAATTTATTATTTTTTTAAATTTGCAGAGTTCTTTGCCTTCAACAATGTCTGAATGCATGAGAGAATGTCTAAAGTCTCTCAAGCAGAATTACAAGGTATCCTTTTTGTCCATTTTACTATTTATGTTATATTTTCGAGAAGCTAAATACCATATTGCTTGTGAAAAAAGGATGATATCTATAAAGTCCGAAGAGCCTTCCAAACCCTTTTGATCTACGTCGGGAACGTCTCGAAACATCCCGACAATGAAAAATTCCGAAAGATTCGACTAACCAATCCCATATTTCAGGTACGAAAGATGTTCCCTTTTCCATATTTTTCGATAAAACTAACATGAAATTTTTGGGACAAATTTCAGGAGAGGGTAGGGAGTTTGAAAGGAGGAATTGAGTTTCTTGAGGTTTGTGGGTTTGAGAGAAGAGAGGGAGGGTTTCTCTGTCTTCCTCCACATAAAGTTGATGCAAACTCATTAAAATCTACTGGATTTCTGTTGAACTCTGCCCTCTCTTGTTGATATTCAATGTCATCCACCTCCACCTATTAAATGAATGACCCACCTATTAAATGAAAAGAAGACAATGAAGAAGTTCTTCTTTTTAGAACACGGCGCCTCTCTCCTTTTTCATATTCACATTCCTTAAAACAAGGAATGTGCTCCCTTCAAGCATCTATAAATAGAGGCTTGATGAGAGAGTTCAATTCATCTCATCTCATCTCAAATATCGTAGAGAAAGTGAGTGGTTGTAGTATTTTTATTCAATAAAGTGTGTGTAGTATTTTCTTATTTGTGTTCAACAAAGTGGTATCAGAGCCTGGGTGATTTCTTTAAATTTAGTATGCTCTGTGGTTGCGGTTTTTAACTGATCTTCCACATCAGAAAAATTTTTAGAGATTATTTGGGGAGTGTTTTTTTGTGTTGTGAGTGGTGAGCGATTCTAAAAGTTTAGAGTCAAAAATTTGTTTGGTAGTGTCGGAGTTCTGCCAAAACAATGAGTGACCTTCAGGTTATGGGAGGTATCAAGAAACTCATCAACACAAATTATAACACATGGTCAACGTGCATGGAGTCATACTTGCAAGGTCAGGATCTGTGGGACATCATTGGTGGTAATGAAACCACGATCCCAACAGATGAAAATGCCGCCCGGAAGTGGAGGATTAAGGCAGGAAAGACCATGTTCGCGATAAAGAGCACAATAGATGAGGAAATGCTGGAGCACATTAGGCAAGCTGAAACGCCGAAATCAGCTTGGGACACTTTCAAAGCACTCTTCTCAAGGAAAAACGACATGAGATTACAACTCCTCGAAAATGAGTTGTTATCTATCAAGCAGCGTGATATGACGATCAATCAGTACTTTCACATGGTAAAGACCTTGTGCCGGGAAATTTCTGAGCTAGATCCTGAAGCCACAATCAAGGAACCAAGAATGAGAAGAATCATCATTCATGGTTTGAATCCAAAATACGGAGGCTTTGTTACTGCCTTACAAGGGTGGCCTACTCAACCGTCATTAGTGGATTTTGAAAATCTACTATCTGACCAAGAAGCGATGGCCAAAGAGATCGGTGAAAGCTCACGGAAGAGTGAGGAAGAAGCACTCTTTGTCAAGAAGAACAAAGGGTGGTCTAAACCGAATGGTGGCAAAGGATCATGGAAGAATGATGACAAGGCAGATCATCATGGGAACCCTCGGTCAGGGGGAGCTCAGAAGAACGAAAATCGAAGTAATTCGTCCAGGAAAAACAAGAGGTTTGATGGTAACTGCCACAACTGCGGGAAGAAGGGCCACATGGCAAAAGATTGTTGGTCCAAGAAAAGAAATGCTGAAGGAAACACAGCGACCTCCAAAACAGAAAATTCAAGTGATGATGATTGGGATGCCGTCGCATCTCTGGCTGTGGAAGAAGATGAATCGGCGCTTGCAGTGACAGTACCAGGGCGAATTGACTATGATAAAGATTGGATCGTCGACTCCGGTTGTTCGAATCATATGACCGGAGATGAGAGTAAGCTGCAAGAGATGGTGGAGTATAAAGGGAGTCGTGTGGTGGTAACGGCCAATAACTCCAGGTTACCAATTTCTCATATTGGTAAAACAACCATTGTGTCTCGTTACACTCCTAACGAGGTGCCGCTTCAAGAGGTGTTTCATGTACCCGGCATGAAGAAAAACCTGCTATCGGTGGCGCAGTTGACATCATCTGGCCGTTATGTCTTGTTCGGTCCCCAAGATGTCAAGGTGTACGAAGATGTGAAGATCTCGGGTACACCAACGATGGAAGGACAAAAGCTGGAGTCTATCTATGTAATGACAGCAGAGACGGCTTATGTAGATAAGACTCGCAAGAATGAGACGGCAGATCTGTGGCACGCAAGGTTAGGGCACGTTAGTTATCACAAGTTGAAAGTGATGATGAAGAAATCGATGCTCAGGGGTCTTCCTCAACTAGAAGTTAGAGAAGACACAGTGTGTGCAGGTTGTCAATACGGTAAAGCACATCAACTACCGTATGAAGAATCAAAGTTCAAGGCGAAGATGCCACTGGAGTTGGTACACTCTGATGTCTTTGGGCGAGTCAAACAACCATCTATTAGCGAGATGCGATATATGGTTACATTCATTGATGACTTCTCTAGATATGTTTGAGTTTTCTTCATGAAAGAAAAATCCGAGACGATCTTAAAATTCAAGGAGTTCAAAGAAGTCGTGGAAGGAGAAGTTGGAAGGAAAATCCAATGTTTGCACACGGATAATGGAGGAGAATATATGTCAAACGAGTTTTCTCAATACTTGCGACAATGTCGAATCCGTCATCAGATGAGTTGTCCAAATACGCCACAACAAAATGGCGTAGCTGAAAGGAAGAACCGACATTTGGCAGAGATTTGTCGGAGTATGCTACATGGAAGGAATGTCCAAGGAAGATTTTGGGCTGAGTGCATAAAGACTGCAGCCTATGTTATCAACCGACTTCCTCAACCAAGGCTTGGATTTGTTTCACCGTTTGAGAGATTGTGGAATGCAAAACCTACAGTTGGTCACTTCCGAGTTTTCGGCTGTGTGTGTTACGTATTTGTGCCAGATCATTTGCGTAGCAAATTTGATAAGAAGGCGATTCGTTGTATCTTCATTGGATATGACAATCAAAGAAAAGGGTGGAAATGTTATGATCCAAAGAGTGGTAGAAGCTTTGTATCACGAAATGTGGTGTTTGATGAAGCATCTTCGTGGTGGTCTTCTAACGAAGAGGAATTACCAGATTCTAAAATTCTTGAAGATCAATTACAACTAATGGGGGAGCAAGTTGTAAAGGTGCGACAAGATCCAGTAGCACATGAAGAGGTGGAAGATGATGATAATCACACAACGACTGAGAATCCATGGCAAACTGGTATTTATCAGAGACCAGTTGAAGAAGAAGAAGCAAGTCAAGAAGTAACAAGTCCACAATCACAGCTTAGGAGGTCGACAAGAGTTCGGATGCCGAATTCGAGGTATGCCAATGTAGCTGTAGCAAGAGTGGAGAGTCCAAAAGAGCCAGAGACATTTGAAGAAGCTTTTCAAAGAGCTGAATGGGTCAAAGCTATGAAGGAAGAGATTCTAGCATTTGACCAGAATCAAACATGGGAGCTTGTGCCAAAGCCAAGAGAAGTAAAGCCAATTTCTTGCAAATGGGTCTATAAGATCAAGACTTGTCCAGATGGATCGATCGAGCGATACAAGGCTCGGTTGGTAGCTCGTGGCTTCTCTCAGCAGTACGGACTTGACTATGATGAGACGTTTAGTCCAGTGGCGAAGATTACAACTGTGCGAGTCCTTCTAGCTCTTGCAACCAACAAAGACTGGAAACTCTGGCAGATGGATGTGAAAAATGCTTTCTTGCATGGAGAGTTGGATCGAGAGATATACATGGTCCAACCAAGGGGGTTCGAGAGCAGAACTCGTCCCGATTATGTATGCAAGTTGAGAAAGGCGCTATATAGATTGAAGCAAGCGCCAAGAGCATGGTACGGCAAGATTGCCGAATTTCTGACCAAAAGTGGTTACTTGTTGGCACATGCAGATTCTAGTTTGTTTGTGAAAACTAGAGAAGCAAAACTAGCAGTGGTGTTGATTTACGTGGATGATTTGATCATCACGGGAGACGACGAAGAAGAGATTCATCAAACAAAGAAAAATTTGTCTGTTCGCTTCCAGATGAAAGAGCTTGGAGAGCTCAAACATTTTCTCGGATTAGAAATCGATCGAACAAGTGATGATTTATTTCTATGTCAAAAGAAATACTCCATAGATTTGTTACAAAAGTTTGGTATGCAAGAGTGCAAGCCAATTTCAACACCAATGGATGCCAATGCCAAGATGTGTGCACATGAAGGCAAAGATTTGGCGGATACGACGATGTATCGACAACTCGTGGGTAGTCTAATTTACCTAACTCTGACCCGACCTGACATTTCTTTTGCAGTTGGTGTTGTCAGTCGATACATGCAGAATCCAAAGAAGTCTCACTTAGAAGCGGTTCGACGAATTGTAAGGTATATCAAAGGTACATTTGACTATGGTCTTTTGTACAAAAGAGGTGGCGATTGCAAATTGGTTGGCTATTGCGACGCAGATTATGCTGGAGATCTTGACACGCGTCGATCAACGACCGGATATGTGTTTACACTCGGAGGTGGAACAATTTCCTGGTGTAGCAAACGACAACCAACAGTGTCACTATCAACTACTGAAGCAGAGTACCGAGCAGCGGCCATGGCAGCTCAGGAGAGTGCATGGCTAATTCAGTTAATGGAAGATTTGCACCTACCAGTTGATTATGCAATACCACTTTATTGCGATAATCAATTAGCAATCCGTTTGGCCGAAAATCCGGTATTTCATGCAAGGACTAAGCATGTGGAAGTGCATTATCATTTCATTAGAGAAAAAGTCTTACAAGAAGAGATAGAGATGCGTCATGTGGAGACAACCAATCAAGTTGCGGATTTATTCACAAAAAGTCTGAATGTCAGAAAATTTGAAGAATTTCGAAAGCAACTCAACATGATGGCCGACATTGAGGGGGAGTGTTGATATTCAATGTCATCCACCTCCACCTATTAAATGAATGACCCACCTATTAAATGAAAAGAAGACAATGAAGAAGTTCTTCTTTTTAGAACACGGCGCCTCTCTCCTTTTTCATATTCACATTCCTTAAAACAAGGAATGTGCTCCCTTCAAGCATCTATAAATAGAGGCTTGATGAGAGAGTTCAATTCATCTCATCTCATCTCAAATATCGTAGAGAAAGTGAGTGGTTGTAGTATTTTTATTCAATAAAGTGTGTGTAGTATTTTCTTATTTGTGTTCAACATCTCTAACCCCTTCTTTGGAGTTCTATCACCTTGATTTTCACTTGCCTTTAATTTTTACCCTTTCAATTTCTTCTTTGTATATGTGTAATGTAATGACAATTTTACTTCAATTGTTTAAATTTGTTTGCGTTCATAAATAATCAAGCGCGGGTTGAATCAAACCCATTCGAGTATTTAGATCGGGTCGTGAATCGTCCGAGTGAAACCAAAGTTCTCAGTTCTATTTTTCAAAAAGTGTTTGAAACCAAATCAAATCAATATTGTACACTTATATTTTTATTTTTAATTTAAAGAAAGACAAATCATATCGACTAAACCAAATACTAAATTTAGACAAAATTGAGCAAAATAAAAAATTGATTTGGTTTTGATTTCGTTTTTAAACAGACCTAATTCAGTATCCATTTTCAACGCTCTAGAATCGAACGAGGCTCATCTCATCCTTAGTCTTGAGTTTATTGTTTTGATTGTTAAATAAAATAATTTAATTTGACAGTTGTGAAATAGTCTTAAAGTTTGGAAGATAAATTGTTATACAAAATGAAGTTCTTAAGCGCGTATGAAACTTTTAATCTTGAAATTAATCGTAATTTTAGATCAAGAGGAAAACAAAGAGATGATCAAGATCAATACAGAGTGGCTGACTAAGTTGCGCAACAACCAATGAATAATAGAAATCGACCCATCTGAGGATGTGTTATTCTGCCAGGGATTGCGCGACCTATCATCGACGCTATAAACTCTGCGCTTAAACCTATTATGTTGCAGGTGTTACAAACCATTGATCAGTTCAGCAACTTAACTACAAAAGATCCTCATCTATATCTTAAAACTTTTATAGAAGTTAGTGAGTCATTCATGGTAGGGGGAGTTTTTGAATATATGCTGAGATTGAAACTTTTTTTTTTTTTTCCTTAACATGAATCTCATATGAATAAGTGAATAAATTTTAAAAAAGAAAAATCAAATAGGAATTAGAAGCGAAAGCAAACTTTTTGTGAAACATTTTTCGAAACACGTCGTAAAAAAATAAACCTTTTTCAATCTAATGTTAGGGTTAAGTGCAAATTGAACCCTAAAGTTTGGAAGCTCGTTCAACTAAAACATTGATTTTTTTTTTTAGCAAAATGAATCTTGAACTTACAGATTTGTCCAACTTCAACCTTTTATTTATTTTTTAAACAAAATGACTTTCGAACTTTGCACCTTGAATAAATTAGATCATGCTCTTAGAAATCAGTCAGAATTGAACCAAACCTCTATTAGAATATTCATATACTTTTAAATTCAATTTCAAAATTACAAAAAAAAAAAAAAAAACCCGAACCGAGCATAAAGTGACTAAAATCAACCTAAATCCAAGTTCAAATTAAGTTCAAACCGAAAAAATCTTAAAACCGAAACAAAACCAAACTAAGCAAAGTTGAAAAATCAGCCCGGGTTTGGTTTCTAAAAGAAGGATGCATTTTGTTTGCTCTGCTATTGACGAAATCGGTGCTAGGGTTTGGAAGCGGACGATTTTTTGCCTATATATTTTATCATGTATGGCCGATCGGGAAGAATCTGAGTCGAGGAGGTCAGTCAAGGAGCGGCTCAATGGAAACTCCTTGGAAACGACTCTCCGACGCCGGCAAATTACTGGCAAGAGGTCCGATTTCTTATCTCATCTTTTTGGGTTTCCTTGAAAAATATGCTTGTAAGGTGGAAAATAAAAACTCTCCTGTAGAAATTGGATTAGTTTACTTGTTTGATGTTTGTTGGCTTTTATTGGTTGGATTTTGGAACTTGCGGGATTGTTTTCCGATAGTTTCTTATTTTTGTTGGGTGTTATTTTTTTATTTATTATTTTTAGGGTTTTTGAGTGGAGATTTATCTTTTGCTGTTTTGAATCTGTGATTGACAACACCTCTCTGGTCATTTTACTAAATTGTTCTCTTTATCGGGAAGTGCATTGTGATTGGCAACACTTTGATACGTTCCACTCTTTTCCATGGGGTATGAAATAAATCATCTATCAATATTTTCTTGGGGCGCTATACTTTGTGTTTTCATTTAGTCTTTGTTACACTTCATTGATGTATTGTAGATGAGAGACATTCACATGAGTTCTTCTATGGAAAATATTTGGACCTTAGAACTTTGTTTTTCTTTCTCTATTTTGCTTTTATGTATCAACGAAGGCATTTTAGTAATCGGTTGCTGCAATTTGTCCCCTGCCAGCCTTTGTTAGGAGATGTACTCATGGTGTCATTGTTATTCTTGAGTGCTTGAGTTGGATTAGTAAGAATTTCTCTCAATGGCATTGCTATTGCATCAAAAATTTCTCTCTATGCCATTGTATGGCATCGTTACTCTTGACTTGAAGATTTTTTTTACCTTTAGTGATTCTTTTTTTTTTGGGTGAAAGGAGAAGTAATGGTCAACCTGGTCACATATTTTATAATCTGCTCATTCCTATCTTTGAGTGTTCCAGATTTTCTTATTAATGTTCGAGTCGTGTACTTTCCAGGCAGAGGGATGATGACAAATGGGAACATGATCTAGGTAAGTTTTTTGTCAAATTTTTTAAGGTGAAATGGTGAGACGGGACCAGTTATTAGAGCTGCACTTGCTAAGTTTAGTTCAATAAACGACAAGTACGCCGATGAAGCGTGCGTCCTTAGCGTTATGGATAATGTTTACTATTACAATGTCATGCTTAGTGTTAGTGACTACGCTAACATAAAGCGATTTGCATTTGTCATCTCCACATACCGAAAGATGATTTCTCGTGGAGTTACACTTAATTTTAAGATTCTTGGTATCCTAAGTAGGTGTTTCTTTCGTATGAATTCTGTGGACCATGCATTTGGTGTAATGTGGAAAATATTGAAAATGAGGTTTGTTTCTGATGTATCCACTATACAAATTTAATAGAGGGATTGATTAATCAGGATAGTATTGAAGATGCTACTGTTTTACTTGTTAAAATGGACAAAATGGGATGCCCTCCAGATTTATTTACGTACCATTGCCTCATTAATGGACTGTTTAAACATGGTAAGGGAGGTATGACGATGAGATTGTTTGCGGATATGGAAGCTAAAGGTATCATTCCCAATGCTGTACTTTACCATGCTGTGATCGAGGGGTGCTACAAAACTGGAGAAATTGAAGCCGCTTTGGATGTGCACAGGAAAATGCTTCGAAGGAAGCCCTGAACTGTAACACATGAAATTCTCGTTAGTCTTAAATTGGGGCTGATTTCTGTTTAAAAATTGATTGCTGTGAATACTATTGCCTGTTTAAGACTAACAGGCAATAGTATTCAATTTTTAAACAGAAATTAACCCCAATTTAAGACTAACGAAGATTTCATGTGTTATAGTTCAATGCTTCATTCGAAGCATTTTCCAGTGCACATCCAAAGCGGCTTCAATTTCTCCAATTTTGTAGCACCCCTTGATCACAACATGATAAAGTACAGCAATGAGAATGATACCTTTAGCTTCCATATCCGCAAATAATCTCATCGCCATGCCACCCTTACCATGTTTAAACAGTCCATTAATAAGACAATGGTACGTAAATAAATCTGGAGGGCATCCCATTTTAACAAGTAAAACAGTAGCATCTTCAATCCTATCATGATTAATCAATCCCTTTTTTAAATTTGTGTAGGTGGCTACGTCAGGAACAAACTCCATTTTCAATATTTTTTCCATTACACCAAAGGCATGGTCCACAGAATTCATACGGGAGAAACACCTACCTAGGATACCAAGAGTCCTAAAATTAGGTGTAACTCCACGAGAAATCATCTTCCGGTATGTGGAGATGACAAATGCAAATCGCTTCATGTTAGCGTAGTCACTAAGCATGACATTGTTATAGTAAACATTATCTATAACGCTAAGGACGCAAGCTTCATCGGCGTACTTGCCGTTTATTGAACTAAACTTATCAAGTGCCGCTCTAATAACGGCTCTCGGTCTCACCATTTCAGCTTAAAAAATTTGACCAAGAACTAAAAAAACCTCTTGCGGTTTCCGGCACTTGTAAAGAAACAGACTAGAACTGCGAAGAAGGGGAACTGCGATGCGATAAAAAAAGAGGGAGGCGATGAATGCAGAACTGCTATTTGCGGGCTGCTAAAGAATGGCGTCTAGAACTGAAAAGAAAAGCGATGATTGTGTGGGCTCGAGCTCGGATCCTCTGAGCTTCTCATCAGCTCTAGAACGTTCTGGAGTTGATGATGATTACTATAGTTTTATTATAATATGTTTCATTTTGTAAAATATTCAGAACACTTTCGTTCTTCTGCTTCCTAATGTCTACCACAAGGGTCTTCGTCCAGCTCGTAATCACTTGGGTTCACACCCATGCCGCAGAATAGCTGCTTGATCGTATGACACATGCAACAGGTGCTCATGCTGAAGATCAGCACTGCGTTGTTTTGTTCTGTTTTTTTTTTTCATGGTTCCTGTATTTGTAATATTTCGGCAGCTTTGCAGTCTGACAAACTGCTTTGCTGCTACAGTGTTGGAGTATTACAAGCTTGCATTATTCATTTTTTTTTTCATCTTTATGAACTTCCCATTCAAAGGTGAGTTTGTTTAAGATATAGTTCTTCAAACTTAATTTGACCTTGATGGCGTTGGCGGTCACTTGCATGTTTTTCCAGTTTGTGAAGAGTGGTTGAAGAGATTATTTTGCATTCTTTTGTTAATTGGGAAAAAATTAGTTATGGTCATTGTTGATCTCTCCTTTTTCCTCTCTCTCTCTCTCTTGATTGCAGAAGATCAAACTAGAATTTCAGTTAATTATCGTAACAAGCGCAGAAGAGCTTCTCAAAATCATATGATTGTAAATTATGATTTGTACATAAATCTGGAGGGCAGTAATAGTTCTACGGTAAAACAATACTCACTAATTTTCTGTCTATTTTATCTTGTTTATTTCTTGCATCAGTTTTCTTTTTTGTTAAATGGGTTTGATATTTACGTTGTTGATGATAAATTTTTAGCAATTTCCATAGTTAATATTTGTGCTTTCTGGATCAATTGATAATTACTTGATACTCTAGTGGCTGGGGATAGGTAGAGATGGTGGAAGACTAATTTGCTTTCCATTACATAAACCCAACCCACCTCATCATCTTGTTGTTCAAACTACTGTCAATGAAGGAGTACCTTCGAATAATGAGGAGACTGTGGAAGAGGAACGCCATGATGATGAGGAAAATGCCTGTCATTTACAACCAGACGAGTAATAGCATGCTCGTTTTGCTGTAGGCCACCATCATTACTGAAAGCCAAGATCTGGCTGAACGTTTTATAGTAAAATGGATGCTGAGGTTGTCAAGAAGTAATAAGAAGCAATGTTTCATAGAGTTTTCAGCAGAAGACCTTGTCATGGTCTATTGCTAGACCACACTTACAACAAACGCAAACCAAAAAATTATGGCCCTTTCAAAGTCCTCAAGAAGATCAACCAGAACTCATATATGATTGACCTTCTCCTTGGCTTGAACATCTAGTTGAACTTCAATGTTTCGGATGTTCACAACTATATGCCATTAGATGAGGTCTAAGCTGCGTCAAACTTAACTTGATGACGTGTTTCTTTAAGTGAGAGACACTGGTGAAGAACATAGTTTTTTCTGTTAGTATTGCTTTAATAATGTCAACCTCATAGTCATGAGTGGGGTAATGCAGAAAAGCAAATAGTGCTTCCCGGTGGCGGTAAAATTGTCACTTTTAAAATTTCTACTCTTGCATCGAATATTGGTTAAATTGTATATGGTTTGTCTACGTTTTTGAATCGGCTAGTTTTAACTAGATTGGAAGATCAAGATGTTGCAGCATTCATGTACCATGGGAGGCAAAACTAGTTAGATACAAAAATAAGTAAATGAAATGGAGCAGTGTAGCAGACATGGAATTAGATATGTCTCATTCCAAATGTCATGTTGTTGAGATTGAGTAGACGAATGAGCCTTCTGCTTGTGTCTTTTATGCATTTAGAGAATATAAAGATTGTGAAACATAATATAGAAGCATCTAAACCTTGTAATTGTTTTTTACACTCAGCAAATTTATGCATCACGGCTCTGGATTTGTTAATATATTATTTTTTTGAGGATAAATTTGTGCAAAGTTACGCTCATCATATCGTATAAATTTGCAGACGGAGAAGGAGCCTGTTTTCAACTGTCGCATCTGCATGGCCTCCTTCGTTGAAGAAACATCGACAAAGTGCGCTCTAAAAAAATTACGTGACATGGTAAATTTAACATTTTTTTAAGTGACATAAACGAAGAATTAATATTTTTATTCACAGAAATGAATAATGTTGAAATGATTAATAATTGTAAGTTAGATGAAATAATTATAAAAATATTACAAATAATTAAAATTTAAAATAAAATTAGTACAAATTTAAGCAGAATCAAGGAACCTTAATTAGGTTGAGCTCGGAGCAATAGTCCCTTCAGTTCATCCTCCCATACCGTAAAGACGGAATCCTCTTTTCTCCATTGTTTTGATCCTAGCGCTATTTCTATCCTTATGAGTCTTCTCTCTAAATGGATTATCCTACTTCTGTTTCCAGTTTTCCTTTCTCTCTCCGTCTCTGGATCCGCCGTCGCCGACGAAGAATTTTTTGAGGAGCTGCTCCTCAAACCCTTACCTGATCGGAAAGTCCTCGCACATTTTCAATTCCAAAGCAGAGCTCCTTCCTCTAATTCGGACTCATATGGACGCCATCACCAACTCTTCCCCAAAGCCATTTCTCAGCTGGTTTGTTCCTGTCTTCTTTCTTTGTGTTTGCGGAAATGGATATTGGTTGTCGATTTTCTGCTTTCTGTTGATTAAAGTAGCGGGATCAGGATCGATAGTTTTCTCTGCGATTTTCTGGTATAATGGACATTGGTTACTGCTGGCGTAAATTTTAGTTTCATTCTAATTTTTTAAGCTCTAGTTTTTTAGAGCTTCTTTTAAGTTTGCAACTCCATGCTAAATTTAACACTAGTCTATATATTTAAAGAGGATTTTAGATGTTGTCTGAGAAATAAAGTCACCTTCTATCGCTGTTAAGAGAATAAGTAGGCATGATAATCTTTAAAAGAGCCATGCTTTAGATAGTTATTTTTAGGTTTTCTTCTATTCTGTCCTTCCATTCCCAGTCTGCTTTTCTCAACTTCTCCTGTGGATGTCGAGTAAATAGAGTTGCAAATCTGCAAATGATATTCAAATGATAGTACTTTGTGTCCTTTTGAATGCTTAGAAAAAACACCAAGCTTATTAACAAACGTGTAAAAAAAATCCTGAATGATTATTGTGTACTATGTTGTCACAAGTAGGTAGTGAAAACGGACTTATTTTCTTTTGTTGCCATTCTTCGTTCAAGCACATTCACAAATCATGCTGTTCATTTTCAACATGTATTTTGAAGTACTTTCTTTATCATAGAAAGTCATCTTTGTTTTTGGTAGTTAGGTTAGAATTACATTGTGTTGAGATATACTACTGACTCAGCATTGAGTAGATAACTTAGAGTTGTTAGTTGTTCTTAGTTTATAGAGATTTGATTTTATCTGTACATGCGTATTTGATTTTATTTCCTAGATTAATTTATTCGGTCATATTTATTAGGCATTAAGTTAGGTCTGAACACTTATATATATTTTAAATCATGAATGAGAATATAATTTTTTTTGCTCAAATATTTTATCTTTTATGGTATCAGAGCACTCCGATCAGTTTTTCTCTTCCGGTTTGTCTTCTTCACTGCAAAGAAGAACAGAGGCTAGTGCCCTAGCTGCCGTCTGACGAAAGAGGAGAACGCCGAGGACACTCTGATCACTCGCAGAAGCTCTGTCGTTCGTTCCCCAGTCGTGCACCTCTGTTCAGAACGCCGCATGCCGCACATCGTTTGTTCCCCAGTTGCGCTCATGCAGGGCAGTTTTTTGAGATCAAGATTCAATTGAGGAAGACCAAGCAATGAGAGAAGAGTGTAACTCAATACTACACTGACTTCAAAACTCTATGACAAGAGTTTGATTTGTTCAATGATTACAAGTGAAACTGTGCAAAAGACAGTGTCTTATTTAAGAAAACCGTCGAGAAAGAGAGGGTATTCGATTTCCTGGTAGGCCTAAACAAGGACTTGGATGAGGTGCGAGGATTGATACTTGGTCGAGATCCACTCCCAAGTACTCGTGAGGTGTTTGCTGAAGTGCGCGGAGAGGAAAGTCATTGACAGGTGTTGCTCGGCCATGAGTCAACCTTTCCACAGCAGAGACCTCAGCCTTGATGACCACTAAGCTAGATCAGTCCACTTAGAGATATCCTAAGCCCTCAGATCACCAATCTGCGATTTATGTCATAAACTCGGGCACATCAAAGCTAAATGTTGGAAGTTACATGGCAAGCCTGCAGATTTCACTCCAGCCAACAAATTCTCTCGTGACAACAAAGGAGGCTTCTGAGTCTCATATGAAGAATCTGCAACATCTTAGTCATCCAGTGACAACTCTTTCTTCGACAAGGAAAACTTAGAACAATTGTATCATTCATGGATTTCACATCAGTCTGCTAATACCACATTCAATCCATTATCTTCTCTAGCATAAAAAGGTACTCATGCAGCAGATTTTTGTGTCACATTAGATAAATTTGACCCCTGGATCATTGATTCAGGGGCCATTGATCATATGACAGATTCTTCTTATATATTTTCAACCTATTTCTCTTGTTCTAGCAATCAAAAAGTCAAAATTGCAAATGGTTCAATGTCTGCAATTGTTGGAAAAAGTTCTATCATTGTCTCACTTTCTCTTACCTTAAACTTTGTCCTTCATTTGCCCAACTTGTCTTGTAACCTAATGTATGTCAACAAAATAATTCATGATTCTAACTGTCTAATCAAATTTGTGTCTACTGACAATGTTTTTCAGGATCAATGCTCGGGGAAGATGATTGACAATGCTAAAAAAAGTGATGGTCTTTACTACTTTGCCTCAGACAACCTATCGAGTAAACACGTTCAGAAACTGTGTTCCTCCAGTTTTTTATCTTTAGAGAATGAAATAATGTTATGACACTATAGATTTGGTCATCCTTGCTTTGGTTATTTGAAACATTTATTTCATGTTTTATTCAAGAATAAAGATGTTGGTTCTTTTCAATGTGAGATTTGTCAATTTGCTAAACATAAGAGATCTTTTTATCCTACTTTAGCATACATGTCATCTAAATCTTTTTCCCTTATTCATAGGGACATGTAGGGACCATCTAGGGTTAGAAATTTATCTGGCACTAGATGATTTATTATTTTTATTGATGATCATACAAGAAACACACGAATTTACCTCCTTAAAGAAAAATCTGAGGTTGCTGAAACTTTCAAAAATTTTAACTTTACGATTAAAATTCAATTTCAGTTTCAAATTCAAGTTTTTAGAACTCATAATGGGAGAGCATATTTTAACAACATTTTTAGTAAGTTTCTCGTAAAACAATGCTGAAAGAAAAAATCAACATCTATTAGAGATATCTCAAGCTCTCATGTTTTCCATGATTGTACCTAAAAGCTATTTTGTGACAACAAGTCAGCCATCAGCATTGCACAGAATCTAGTGCAAAACGACAAAACAAATCATGTGGAGATTGATTGTCATTTCTACAAAAAAAGACTCAAAAAGAGGAAAAATTTGTATGCCATATGTTCCAACATCTGAAAAACTAGCAAATGTTCTCACAA
Source organism: Begonia masoniana (assembly GCA_022432975.1). NCBI lineage: Eukaryota > Viridiplantae > Streptophyta > Magnoliopsida > Cucurbitales > Begoniaceae > Begonia > Begonia masoniana. Next base: position 10,342,498 of record CM039516.1, read on the forward strand.
AAGGGCTCTACAAGCAAGTGTTTGAAGATCTTCTAGTCATGATTGACATCTTTGTTCCAGCTCGAGGGGGAGTGGTGAGATATGCTGCTGACTCAGCATTGAGTAGATAACTTAGAGTTGTTAGGTGTCCCTAGTTTATAGGGATTTGATTTTATCTGTACATGCGTATTTGATTTTATTTCCTAGATTAGTTTATTCGATCATATTTACTAGACAGTAAGTTAGGTATGTACACCTAGATATATTTTAAATCATGAATAAAAATATAATTTTTTCTGCTCCAATATTTTATCTTTTACATTGTTTTAAAGTAAAACTTTTGAGATAATTTGAATCCACAGGTTCAAAAATACCGAGTTAAAGAAATGGAATTATCTTTCACCCAAGGTTGCTGGAACTACGAACGTGGGGTGGATTTGATCCAATATCAAGCAAAAATGCTAAGCCTCCTGGAGTTGAGCTCTGGGCTGTATTTGATGTTGCTTCAAATGAAGTTGATGCTTCTTGGAAGAATTTGACCCATGTTCTTTCAGGTCTTTTTTGTGCTTCAATCAATTTCCTGGAGTCTTCAACGATGTATGCTGCTCCTGATTGGGCCTTACAAACCGCTTCAGGGAGCCTTAGATATGGTACATTACCTCGCGAGGCTCTTTGTACTGAAAACCTAACTCCATGGTTGAAGCTTCTTCCATGTCGAGATAAAGCGGGGCTTTCAGCATTGATGGATAGGCCATCAATTTACAAGGGCTTTTATCACTCTCAACGGTTGCATTTGACCTCAAAGTATCTTGATGCAAATGATGAGTTGTTTGGAATGATCCTAGATCAAATGCTCACTGTTGTTCTTCAGCCAAAAACTCAACGAACTGGTGTAACCTCTTCCTTAGAGACAAAGCTTCAACCAAGTTGGTCTCTCAGTTCACTCTTTGGTAAAAAGGTCATTGGAGCATGTCTTCTTGCCAAGTCTAGTAGTGTTTATCTTATGCTAGATAGGGGTCTTACCACAGAGCTGAAGAATCTCCAGGCTCCAACAAGTCTAGCCTCAGAAGATATTCAATTTAACCCTGGTTTTGAACTTTCTATGGCCCCTGACAGAGTGTTTAAGGAGATGATTGGCTTGCATGAATTGAGCTCTTCCATTGTTTATGCATTTTCCATTGACAAGTACAGTGTTTTAAAGCCGTTTGATTTGGGTATCACTTGGAAAGTTCCTTTAGTTTGGTCATGTTTGCAAGCACCGTTACATGCTACTAGGTTCCTAATGGGTAGTGGGAATGAAAGAGGTGCTATTGCAATATCCTTGAAACCTACGCACTTGACCGAGATTTTCATACATTCTAAAGTGATCAAAGATAATTGTGAATTGCACGTTAAAGTATTCCAAGTTGTTCCTTGGTATATTAAGGTTTATTGCTGATGTTGCTGAGAAAATGCGTGTTTCACCTTCTGAAGACAAGGTCTCACCAGGCGTGATGGAGATATTTTTAAAATTTCCTTGTGGCATGAAATCTGCTTCTCTAACTATAGAATTTGACAAGGTAAACCCTGCAAGTTTTTATTATGATTTCAATTGCATGTGACTTGTTCTTTTCATGAAGTTTAATCTTAGCTATACATACAACATGAAAGGATAGTTCCATGAATTCGTAAACTGAGAAAACTAGTCTGTGGTTTTCTTCGACCAGAACATTCTTAATTATATTAGCAGTTTATCGATTCTATAAATATGCTATTGATCAAGATGTTAAATGTTATTGTGAATGATTGATGTGAATATTATTGATGAATGTGCTCTGCAAAGTTTAATCTACTTTGACCAGCTGATCTCCTGCAAATCTCTCTTTTAAGTTGCATCCATTGACACATTTTCCATGTCGCATTATCCCTCCCTTGCAACGTCTTATTTGTCATTCTTATGGGGAAAACATCTTCTTTGTCCTAATGTTTATTTTAATTTTTCTGGATGTCATAAATTCATTTGCTCTATTTATGAAATAAAAGGTAAGAAAAATGACCGTTATGGCAATAAAACAAGATAAGAGATCCTTCCTTTCTCATGTTAATCTGTGTTGTCTTCTTCTTACTTCCCCTATATCTGACCCCCGCCTCATTTAATTATTCTTATCTATTCAATATCATTTTTTAAAACCTCGAGGGTGTAATCTGCTTGTTTAGGAATAAATATTTCAGTTTTTATAGGTAGTACCGTCCATTTTTTGTAGGCATGAGAGTATATGAGTAAAACATTTGAAGTTCAAAGTAAGAATACAAATGCATTTATCTTCCAATTCAAAACCTTGCTGAATTTTTTGTTTAAGAAGCTCATTTTGTATAATGTTCCTCTGCAGAGGGAGATTGACTTTGTCAATGAATGAGTTCTAATTTTCTATAGGGTTTTTTGCACATTGATGAATATCCACCTGATGCAAATCAAGGGTTTGACATTCCGTCAGCAGTAGTCAGTTTTGCGGACTTCCATGTTCGCATGCAGCTGGTGAAAGATGATTCTTTGAACGACTCACCAATGCTGTCTAAATTTCAGGTACTATGAGATCTTGATTTATGGATGTTCCAGGTTGTCATTGTGAATTTCTACGTGTTGTCATGGGATCATGCCAAAACTTGTTAAATTGATATGCTAGCCTAGAATTACTCTGTTTTCTTCTTATCCTGATTCAGTTGTAACTTTCTTTTTGTATTTTCTTCTTGGTTGTCCATTCTGTTCTGTTCTATGCAGGAAGAAAGCCCTGTTCTTTCGTACACTGAAGCACTACTTGTACCTTTGACAACTCCTGATTTTAGCATGCCTTACAATGTTATCACAATTACATGCACCATATTTGCTCTGTACTTCGGATCCTTGCTCAATGTTCTTCGAAGGCGAGTAAATGAGGAGGAAAGATATTTGAAAGATAAAGGTAACTGATTTTTCTTTTGTTTTTTTTTTAAATGCTGGTTATACTAAACGTTACAATGAGCTATATCAGAAGATTCAAAATTTAGGCTTGCAGATTTACTGTAGATTTTTTTTACTTCTAGCAAATTGGGACAGTATACATTTTTTACTATTTGTTCGGCATTTTCCTTTTTGGGAGTGTAAAATAGAAAATGATGCAAGAATGTTTTATTTAGAGTGAAATATATTATGTTGTCTTTTAATGGTTGATTATTTTGGCTGTACAATATTCAAAATTACCGGCGGAGTCAGCGTCAACTTCATCTTCTTTTACAGGTTCAAAATTACTTTTTAAAGTCATATTAGTAGCTGCTCTTGCAGCAATTTGGCAATACTATTTGGGATGAGATCATTAAGGCAAGTGTTCATTTTTGGCTGTACAATATTTTTTTAATTTAGCCCTCCTTTATGTAAAATACATAACTTCCCACTACCAGCATAACCCTAATGTTCTTAGTTGAGTCTGATCCTTTCTGAGGTGATTGAATTCTTGGCCATAAGATTATAGATATGATGCTCAAGATGAACGGTAGAGATTAAACATTTTTTTCTTTCAAGTATAGAAATTTGATTCCATTTGATCATTCCCTCCTCTCTACTGTTGTTCTCTTTTATTTCACTTTTATGGTGTAATTTTATAATTTACTTTTCTTTTTTTATCAAAATGAATTTCAATATATCTTTTGGTATGTCACTGACGGATCGTCATGTGAAAGCACTCAGGCATAGTGTGCTTGTGAGAGAACACAATCTCACATTATTTGAGAGAGTGAGAAATATATAGTTTATAAGTAGAACTTTTCTCATTACTCAGTACAACGCGTTTTTGGAATAATCCTAAGAAAATTTTTGTTCAATCTCCGATCCCAAGTAGATTATTGCATTTGGAGTATTGAAGACGTTACAATTACGAATTAATTAATGAGTTATATGTAAATATCACATTAAAAGGTAAGTTGAGTGTTGAATTAGATAGTAGATTTAACGTTAATGTGAAAAAAGTTTGAAAAGAATTCTTGTAAAACGAGGACGTTCATTTAAATTTTCTCCCGTATTTTTTTGTTAAATTTTTAGTAAAGTGAAAAAGAGAAATTGATGCACTTGGCAACATCTGGTTGGACAGAATTCTCATAATCACAAATCAGCAAATTTACTACTAATTACATGGTTGTTTAACCAACAAAGTAGGATTCCGATGTTCCAATTTAGGGTTCTTTACTTCTAAAGAAGACCATAAAAAAAAAGTGTAATTGAGTAACAAAGAGAATCAATCCAGCCCTAAGAATCAAAGTTTTAGGTGAACCAGCAAGGAATCTCTTCAATGGCTTCTCTCCTTCCTCTCCCACCCTTTAAGCATTGCCTTCTCCTTTTCTCCTTCTCCTTACATTTCATATTCTTCTTCTAAAGACATGGCTGCCCTGGAGGTCAACCTCAAGTTACTTCTCCAACTTCAAGCCATGGACTTCCCCTTCGCTTGAGCAGCACGAGCTCTTCATTCTACATGTACTACTGTCCAAACCTCGTTTATACGTCTTTACGAGTAATTGTGTTATTTATTCGTTGATTTAATATTATTAATAGATCATCAAAATGACACGTAAAGACGTAAGTTCTAACGTGTAGTTTATCTTAATTTTTTAAATATTGCGAATTAGTTCGGACCATACGCAACCTAACAATAACATTTTATTACTTCTTTATTTTAGGCGTGAACATTACTTAAAAGACATGTTATGAGCTTTAGAAGTACCATTTGTTTTTGGAAAATAATTCTCTAAGAGGTTTTTTACATTTTATCGTGTGATTTCTCTAAAAAAAATTATTTCGATTTTCAAAACAAATTCTTTTTTAGGTAATGTTAGCATTGAAGAAGCTGTGAATTGGATCATCGATCATGAGAACGATCCCTTCATCGATCAAGCGCCTTCGGTAAATTTCTTCCTCCAAAATTCTTTGTTTGGAAGTTCGAGGGGGTGAACCCTAATTCAAACTTGGCCTAAAATAAAGTAACCAATTCAAGATGATACAAGTTAGCTTTTTTCCTCGCCATAACATGATTAAAATATCTGTAGTGTCTTATATCCTGACTTTATTTTATTAATTTGTGTATTCCAAGTAACATTTGACATTGATATCGAATCTTCTTCGTCATTTATTCTTTCAGAAGAAATGAGCAGGAAAACCAAAAAGCTCATGTAATTATTAATCTTTCCAAATATTTGGTAACATTTTGATTATTTTGTTTTGGTCAAATTTAATCTCACAACTTTTATAATTCGGGTCGGTCCAATTGAATCAATATTTTTTTTTTATTTCAAAACATAAGACCGAAACTGAACTAAACGACTTAAAACTAACGAAACCAAATAAAGTTTGTATTAGACTTATATAAAAGCATTTAATTGTAGAATTATTGATAATATTCAATATTTTTTCAAATTCTTGGAAATCTGCTTTTGTTCAGGGAAAGGGTGCAGAAGAACGAAGCTAAAAAAGAAAGGCATCAAAAAGGGGAAGAAAGGAGAAGGTAAATTCATTTTATTCAAATAAAATAAATTGTTTATTTAAAATGATCGATTTTATTTGTATCTAATTTATGAATTAAAACCATAATTACTTAACCTTAAATAATAATAATCATTTAAAAAAAATATTCCATAATACGATTGTGTCCTAATTAATGTATTAGTTTTACATTATTTGCGTTGCACAAATGTATTGATATTGTAGGTTGGTTAAGCCATTCTTAAACTAGGTTAGTGCCGTCGACTAAAATTAGGAGTTTAATTATAATTATTGGACATTACAAAGTAACATAGTCGGTGTATTTGTAGGTTAATGCATATGAAATCATAAACAATTTATTTGAGCAAAACAATCATTGTCCTTTAGGTCGTTGGCAAAACAACTTTATGTCGCGATAAAAACCATCAAGTATTTCACATTTTTCACACGTGATGACAATTTTAATACATCTTAGTTATTGTGACAAACTCGATTTCACTCACACTCATTTTCAGACACGTTTCATTTCGATTATTTTATGATTTTCAAAATCGAGTGTGTGTGATAAATCAAGTTAACTACATTAGGTAAAATGACCACTACAAGCTAAAATTGTTAGAACTCAGTGTGGTCCAAATTTTTTTGGGGCAAGGCTGACTAGATGCACGTGTGCGAGCACATCTCGTATCTTCACCTTCCATACCAGAAATTTCATATTCTGATATGATAATAGTATGTCATATTTTGTTCAGAGTAATCTTAAGTGTCTTGCCCCAATAATTATTTTACATGTTAATAAATTTTTTTAAAGACTAAACTAAGAGAGTATCTAGGATTATTCTTTTTTTCGTACTCATGGCACCAAAATAGCAAACTTCAACAAAATATCCGACCAAATATGGAAAGCCCAACAATATCGATATCATCGTAGACTATAATAAATCTGCTACCTAGCAAATCATCCAGAGTTTTTAGTCAAAAACTCCGAGAGGTTTTTCAGAGAGAATGAGGTGCGAGAAACAGTGCTTTTGATTGATGTTCCATCTGTTTGGACAATCAGAGAGAATGAGGTGCGTCGAACAGCCCTGCAAATTTGAGGTAGGGAGGCCGGTGATCAAATCAGACGAAACTGGTAGGAGACGGCAAATATAGGTCGTTCTGAAAAGAGGGGCGTCGCCGGTTGGCCATTAAAGGCTGGTTGGCAGTTCTCTGTGAGAATAAAGAGGTTCTGACGACATACTTTTCTTTGTGGGCAGCCAACTTGTGTTTTTCACAGCAGGCAATTGACCGTGGTTTTCTCTTCTTTGGCGTTCGGCAGATCAGAGCAAAGGCATTTTCTCCCCATGATCGAGCAGAAAAATCGAAACTGGTCGTCGGCCTTCAAGGAACGGTCGCTTTGCTGATCTGAAGATGGCAAAATCTTTTTTCTTCTTCTATGATGAAGAAGACAACGATGCAAGGGAAAAAAGTTTTCCCTTCTAATTTTTCAAAAATACAAACCTGGAAAATTGTTCAATTCTAGAGAGAGCACGATAAAATGTCAACTTAGAAGGAGGAGAAAATTCAAAAGGATCGAAAAATTCTATTTTTGAAACGTCTGCGAAAAAATTCTAACAAGTTAGTTTCATCTTAATCAATATCTTTACTCTCATTCATTGATAGAAGGTACTTTTATTGAAGAACATCAAATCTCATTCAAGAAAATAGTTTCTAATTTGGAGACTACGGATATAAATATGAGAATGAAAAGTTGGGGTTGATAATATCATTTTCTTTGTTTGCTTCATATAGTATTTTATGAAAAAGTATTCTGTGTAGTCGAGATACTATAACTCTGTCAGAAAATTACGGTGCCTTGTTAACAAATAAGAAAATGAAACAGATTGTTGTTGGATCCAATTCTTAAGAAGAGAGACTCGTCGTTTAAGGTAGAACACAAGAGAAAAACAATGGAAGTGATAATGTTCAAGGTTAGAATAAAGTCAACGAATCGTGATAGAAGCTGTTACTTTTGTCTGAGTGCTATAAATTACAAAATAAATTAAGAAAGCTGATGAGAAGAGAAACAAACAATAACGTCCTGTAAAACTGTCATTGCAATAGAGGACCATTGTAATAGAGATCTTCTAACTGTGTCCGAAGAAAATTCAAAATCTTGCAAAAATTAGATTTTAGATTTAGTTTGTTCGTTTAATGTGTTTCAATTGAATTTAGTTTTCAACATACGTGATTGTGTTAGAAGATATTGTGTTGATGACTACTAACACGTCTTATAAGATAGTTGGTATCAGGATAGTCAAAATCAAAATGTTTGATAGATTTGTTAGGACACTTGGTAATGGGCGCCATGTTTTCTATTTTTGAAACGTCTGCGAAAAAATTCTAACAAGTTAGTTTCATCTTAATCAATATCTTTACTCTCATTCATTGATAGAAGGTACTTTATTGAAGAACATCAAATCTCATTCAAGAAAATAGTTTCTAATTTGCTTCATATAGTATTTTAGGAAAAAGTATGCTGTGTAGTCGAGATACTATAACGCTGTCAGAAAATTACGGTGCCTTGTTAACAAATAAGAAAATGAAACAGATTGTTGTTGATCCAATTCTTAAGAAGAGAGACTCGTCGTTTAAGGGTAGAACACAGAGAAAAACAATGAAGTGATAATGTTCAAGGTTAGAATAAAGTCAACGAATCGTGATAGAAGCTGTTACTTTTGTCTGAGTCTATAAATTACAAAATAAATTAAGAAAGCTGATGAGAGAGAAACAACAATACGTCCTGTAAACTGTCATTGCAATAGAGGACCATTGTAATAGAGATCTTCTAACTGTGTCCGAAGAAAATTCAAAATCTTGCAAAAATTAGATTTTAGATTTAGTTTGTTCGTTTAATGTGTTTCAATTGAATTTAGTTTTCAACATACGTGATTGTGTTAGAAGATATTGTGTTGATGACTACTAACACGTCTTATAAGATAGTTGGTATCAGGATAGTCAAAATCAAAATGTTTGATAGATTTGTTAGGACACTTGGTAATGGGCGCCATGTTTTCTATTTTTGAAGAAAAATCTGATCTCGTTAAGTACTCTTAATTCGAAAGGGTACAAGTACATTGTTGTGGATGGTGTATAAAGATCAGATCTACAAATTTGTATATGTTGCAGGTCCTACCATAATTGGTAATAAGGCTATTACATTTGTTAACTCACATTTTAGAGAGTTGTTTGAGAAGAATTAAAAAAGTCAAATCCAAGTGAAATTTAAGTTGGGATTTAGATTTACACCATAGCCAATATGTTAGCTTAGCTCAAACGTTTAGAGCGATGTTGTTACCAAATCTTCATAAGTTGTAGTTTCACATGTGTTCTATCACTAAAGGTAGATCCAAGAGGATAAAGGTTAAACCTCCACGACTGATATGAGAAAACTAGTTAAATAGATTATGTATTGAATGCGTTAGGTTGTTGATTGTTGATTTAAGTGAAGAGTCTTCTTCATATTCAGATGCAGTTAGTTGTGACACGATGTTAAAGATATGATGATGTCGTGGAAGAGGATATGCGATCTCAACTTGGTATCATTTTGAGGTTGCTCTTCAGTGGTGTTTGTGAAAAAAAAATGTTATTTTATTGTTGAAGTCTTAGAATATATATTTCATGCATTGAAATTAGACATGACTAACGAGCGATCCGAGCCGAGCCAGAAGTAGTCCGGCTTACCGAGCCTAACGAGTTAAACGAGTCGAGCCTAACGAGCCTACCGAGCCTACCGAGCCAGTCTAAAAATTTTTTTAAACCGAGCCGGCTTGCGAGGCACGAGTTAAACGAGCCGAGCCGAGCCGGCTCAACGAGCCTTAACAAGTCGAGCCTAACGAGCCTTAACAGAGAGTCTCAACTCTCTTTGTTTTGCACCTGCAAAACAGTCTCTGTCGACTGTCCTTGCGAGACAAAGAACGTCGAACGAGTTAGCGAGGGCGGGCTGCGGAGAGACGAAGACGAGATGCTATATTTACATGAAGAATCTTGGATTTTTGTTCTTAAAACGGTCGCATGAATAAAGTTCCAATTTTTTTTTTTTAAATATGTATTTGGAGAAGATGATTGTAGAGCAGTAGATTGATAGTATTTCACTAAACAGAATAAATATTGGAACTTTGAGACTGACGCTGACGAGAAAACAACGTGTCGTCTTCTCCTAACTGAGTGTCGTGTAACCGATTGGGATTGTGTTTAGAGCAGCAATCAAGTGCAGCGGGCTACACTGCCACTCCGGCGTACCCCCTCTCGAGGGAATCCTGTTCTTCAGTGCTTATCCTTCTCCATCAACGCACAAGGCTCTGGAAAACAGAGGAGCAAATTGGGAAGAAGGGGAAGGGTAAAAAAGATTCCTTTAATCTTTGGTCGGGTTGATTCTCTCTGTTACTCGGCGTGAAGAAAAGTAGTTCTTCCTTGTCTGTGCTTTTTTCTGTTCGTTCGGGTTCTTAGAATTTGTGGGATGGCGATTAAAAACCTGCTTGTCTGCGTTGATTGCTTTAATTTTTTTTTTTGATTGCTTGCTTTTCAAACTTGCGAACAAGAAATACAGTTTTTTTTTTGCACTGGCCGGTGATGGTCGGAGTTCGAATAGCTCAGATTAACGTTCGGGGAATATTGTTCTCTTCTTCGTTTACTGGAAAAGGCAAAGTTAACTCTATGTCCTTGAGACAGAAAGCACCGCCCGTCGAGCGAGTTAGCGAAGGCGGGCTGCGGGGAGACGAAGACGGCGAGCTGCGGGGGTGGGCTCTCGAGCTGGCCCGTCGAGCCAAACGAGCCAGCCCGTTGGCCGGCTCGTTTGGCTCGGTCTGTGGCGAGCTCGCGAGCCCAACTTCTGGGCTCGGCCCGACTCGCCTCTTTGGACCGGGCCAGGCTCAGCTCGCTACTGTAGCGAGCCGAGCCAAAAGTCGGCCCGCTACTGTAGCGGTCCGAGCCAGGCTCGGACTGCTACAGTAGCGGGCCGAACGGGCGGGCTGGCTCGCCGGCCCGCCCGTTAGCCATGACTAATTGAAATTCATGTCAAAGTGGGTATTGTTAGAGTTCCATATTGACTCGGATTCTATTTGGTCGGACCAATTTGGCCACATTGTGAATTTCATTTTAGGATTCTTGTTTAATGTTATGAACACATCCTTGGTTTTCATGTTAGAATTTTTCACGTAAATATTAGTGTTTTGTTTTCTGCATTTTTCTTTTTGATTTTTCACAAAACCATCAAACATTTGAAAATTTTTATCACTACAGGGGCCTGTCTTGCTAACGACCAAAAGTGCAAGGATAATTTTACTAAAAAAATTGTTTAGGGTATCAGTTGTTCTTAAGTTCTAAATACATGAGTCACATAGCACTTTACTGTAATTATTTTAATAATAAATGTAATTATTTTTTTCTTAAATTAGGAATATGGAACTAATAAAGGAAGAGAAAGAAGAACAAAAAAGCTCAAGAGAAAAAATATCTCGAAAACTCGAACAAGATAAGGTTTTCTCAAAATTAATTCCATCTGCATCTGAAATTGATTTGTAACATCTTCGGTTTCTGACAGCATTTGCCGTCTTTTGTAGGGAGAAAGACGAAGTAAGGTTGAATTGCTAGATGAAAAACCGGAACCTATTAAATGTCTGTCCACGGTAGACTAACACTTTAAATAACGACTTATCCAACTTTGTCAAGTAATATCACTCCTATATTAAAAATTAAGTGTGACACTCGCACACTATGACCTTGGTCGTACCAATCAAGTAGACTTGGGACGGCTCGGTCCAGGCCGGGCCGGTCCGGGCCGAATCGGAGATTAACTCTCTCTCAGCTCAATATACAAATTGGGGAAATTACCGATTTAAACCTCAAAGTAACCGGTTTTTTCGATTAAAACCTTAAAGTATAATATTTCACGATTCAAACCTTGAAGTATGAAAAAAGTAACAAAACAAACCTCGGCGGACGTCCTATGACCGTCCTCTCTTGAGTTTTGCCGTAGAACGGACGGTCTCTTGCAAAACAGAGACCGTCCGTTCCATAGAACGGACGGACTCTGCTTTCAAGAGACAGTTCGTTCTCCAAGTTTGCCGTAGAACGGACTGTCTCTTGAAAGGACAGTGTGTCCGTTCATAGAACGGACGCACCTTTGACCGTCCTCTCTTAAGAACGGACGGACTCTGCTTTCAAGAGACAGTCCGTTCTCCAAGTTTGCCGTAGAACGGACTGTCTCTTGAAAGGACAGTGTGTCCGTTCATAGAACGGACGCACCTTTGACCGTCCTCTCTTAAAATTAGAACGAGAGAGGACGGTCATCACCGTCCCAAGTGCGTCCTTTCTTTAAAATCTGGAGAGAGGACGGTCATCACTCTCCAAGAGTGCGTCCTATCTCCGCACACCACCATTAACCTCATTTTATAAATTAATTTTACAAAAATATCAAACAATATTGGATTTAATCGAAAATTTTATCACATGTTCATTATATTATGGCAAAGTAATCGGAAACTTTTCATGATTTTATAACATTTGTATGATTTATTATAATTATTTTATGTATATTTTAAAATATAAATTACTAAAATTATAATAATTTGTACAAGTGTTAGAAAATCACAAACCTTTTCAGATTATCTTCTCATGATGTGATGAATATGTGATAAAAATTTTAAGTAAATGTAAGATCTTTTACAGAACGATACTAAACGATATTGGGTTTATTAAAAAACATTTAAAAATAGTAAAAAATATTAGATTTATTTAAAACTTTTATCACATATTCATCACATCATGAGAAGATAATCTGAAAAGGTTTGTGATTTTCTAAAACTTGTACGAATTATTATAATTTTAGTAATTTATTTTTTAAAATATACATAAAATGATTATAATAAATCATACAAATGTTATAAAATCATGAAAAGTTTTCGATTACTTTGCCATAATATAATGAACATGTGATAAAATTTTTGATTAAATCCAATATTGTTTGATATTTCTGTAAAATTAATTTATAAAATGAGGTTAATGGTAGTGTGCGGAGATAGGACGCACTCTTGGAGAGTGATGACCGTCCTCACTCCAGATTTTAAAGAAAGGACGCACCTTGGGACGGTGATAACCGTCCTCTCTCGTTCTAATTTTAAGAGAGGACGGTCAAAGGTGCGTCCGTTCTATGAACGGACACACTGTCCTTTCAAGAGACAGTCTGTTCTACGGCAAACTTGGAGAACGGACTGTCTCTTGAAAGCAGAGTCCGTCCGTTCTTAAGAGAGGACGGTCAAAGGTGCGTCCGTTCTATGAACGGACACACTGTCCTTTCAAGAGACAGTCCGTTCTACGGCAAACTTGGAGAACGAACTGTCTCTTGAAAGCAGAGTTCGTCCGTTCTATGGAACGGACGGTCTCTGTTTTGCAAGAGACCGTCCGTTCTACGGCAAAACTCAAGAGAGGACGGTCATAGGACGTCCGCCGAGGTTTGTTTTGTTACTTTTTTCATACTTCAAGGTTTGAATCGTGAAATATTATACTTTAAGGTTTGAATCGAAAAAACCGGTTACTTTGAGGTTTAAATCGGTAATTTCCCTTTATAAAATGAGGTTAATGGTGGTGTGCGGAGATAGGACGCACTCTTGGAGAGTGATGACCGTCCTCTCTCTAGATTTTAAAGAAAGGACGCACCTTGGGACGGTAGTGACCGTCCTCTCTCTTTCTAATTTTAAGAGAGGACGGTCAAAGGTGCGTCCGTTCTATGAACGGACACACTGTCCTTTCAAGAGACAGTCCGTTCTACGGCAAACTTGGAGAACGGACTGTCTCTTGAAAGTAGAGTCTGTCTGTTCTATGGAACGGACGGTCTCTGTTTTGCAAGAGACCGTCCGTTCTACGACAAAACTCAAGAGAGGACGGTCATAGGACGTCCGCCGAGGTTTGTTTTGTTACTTTTTTCATACTTCAAGGTTTGAATCGTGAAATATTATACTTTAAGGTTTGAATCGAAAAAACCGATTACTTTGAGGTTTAAATCGGTAATTTCCCAAAAAGATATAACATATTTATATAAAATAATTTTATTATGTATGATTGACTCGTTATGCTATGTTCGTTAGGCTGGCTGGGCAACATCTTCAATCTTTATAAAAAACTCTCAACTCTATCTTTTCATATTGAAGATGTTGGACCTTGTGGAGCATTCATCAAGCCTCGCCCTTTTTGAGGGTTCGGGCTTCGGTCTCCACTCTATTGAAGAAGAAGTTGGAGAAAATTCATCCTTCCCGGCCTTGTCACCTCTGAAGTAGAGTTATATTTGGTAATGCCATGGTTCAATAACTCCGTGGTCTTTCTGCTGTTGTCCAACGTGATTATGAATTCATCTCAAACCAGACATTTGGAACAGCAGCTGAGCAGTCAGAATTTACTTACACGTATATATATATATATATATATATATATATATATATATATATATATATATATATATATATATATATATATATATATATATATATATATATATATATATATATATATATATATATATATATATATATATATATATATATATATATATATATATATATATATATATATATATATATATATATATATATATATATATATATATATATATATATATATATATATATATATATATATATATATATATATATATATATATATATATATATATATATATATATATATATATATATATATATATATATATATATATATATATATATATATATATATATATATATATATATATATATATATATATATATATATATATATATATATATATATATATATATATATATATATATATATATATATATATATATATATATATATATATATATATATATATATATATATATATATATATATATATATATATATATATATATATATATATATATATATATATATATATATATATATATATATATATATATATATATATATATATATATATATATATATATATATATATATATATATATATATATATATATATATATATATATATATATATATATATATATATATATATATATATATATATATATATATATATATATATATATATATATATATATATATATATATATATATATATATATATATATATATATATATATATATATATATATATATATATATATATATATATATATATATATATATATATATATATATATATATATATATATATATATATATATATATATATATATATATATATATATATATATATATATATATATATATATATATATATATATATATATATATATATATATATATATATATATATATATATATATATATATATATATATATATATATATATATATATATATATATATATATATATATATATATATATATATATATATATATATATATATATATATATATATATATATATTTTATTATTATATTCCTTCCAACGTTGGCGTTGGAATTGGGAAACACAGACATCAGCAATGTAATGAGAGAGAGAGAGTATGACTCAGCGTTGAAGGTGGGGTTTTCCGTCATTTTATATTCATCACATCGTTTTGTCCAAAAAGTCTTTATATTTTCATAAAACCCGTTCCCGTCTGTGTACGTCTGCTATTCATTTTCTTATCTGAGATTGAAAATCTGGGTTTTGTTCTACAGTCGGGCGCTATGGCGGCGAGGCTTATGCGTGCAGTTCAGCACGAAGGCTACGGTGGAGGAGCAGCTGGGTTGAAGGTCCTCTACCCTTTTTTATGTCTGAATTTACTCGATAATTTATATATGGTACATTTTTTTTTACTTTTATGCGAGGGATGCATCGTTTTAGAAATATATGCATGCTTCTATATAATCTATCCTCAAATTGAAAAAAAGATAGTGAGTTTTTCTTCTGCATTGTTTTTTTGCATAAAGGGACTGATTTAGCTGGGGAGATAGTAGAGGTTGGACAGGGTGTTGATAGTTTCAAACCCGGCGACAAAGTAGTGACATATCTGGATCACGGTGTAAGCATTGAACACGTTAATTATTTTCCAATATTTATAGTCTTTTACATTATAGAAAGACCATTTCTGTTATTAAACAAGATTAGGATGATTGTTTTATGTCAATGTCTGAGAAATGTGTTCTATTGGAGCGACAATGGTAGATTTTGGTTTTGGTAGAATACAGGTGGACTAGCTGAATATGCTGCAGCCAAGGTGAGTTCGACCATACCCCGTCTACTGGAAGTCTCAGCAGCCGAAGGTTCAAGCTTACCTGTGGCAGGTCCAACAGCTCAGCAAGCTCTTACCCAAGTCGCCGGAATCAACCTTGACGGAAGTGGCCCCCCAAAAAAAACATTCTCGTCACTGCTGCCTCAGGCGCGGTCGGACACTTTGCCGTACAGCTAGCAAAACTAGGAAGCACCCACGTGACTGCCACCTGCGGTGCTCGAAACATAGACTTCGTCAAAAGCTTAGGAGCAGACGAGAGGTTCTGGACTACAAAACTCTAGAGGGGACAGCTCTCAGCAGCCCGTCTGGCCGATAATAATACGACGCCGTGGTTCATTGCACGATTGACAATCCATGGTCGACTTTCGAGGCGAATCTGAGCCCAACCGAAAAAGTGATAGACTTGACTCCGGCCCGGCTGCTATGTGGACGTTTGCAAAGAGAAAACTTACCATGTCGAAGAAACAGCTGGTGCCATTGCTGTTGAGTGCAAAGAAAGAGAATCTGAGCTGTGTTGTTGATTTTGTTGGTTCCCTCGTTATGATGAGGGTCCCAGCATTTAAGCTGAAGAGAAGAAAATTTTTTCTCTTCAGCGGTGCCTCCAAGCATCATTTAATGAAAAGCATAAAGAAGAAGAAGTTTTCTTCTTCTCTTTTGGTGCCTACCTTATTTTAAGGAGGTATGTCTCTTTTTCAGGTTTGTCCTTTGTGACAAACTTTCCTATAAATAGGGAAGCTCTTCAGCTAGGAAAAGCATCCGAAGCAAAACAGCTTCTTCTGCAAGAGGAGAAGAGAGAAGAGAGAAGAGAGATTCTCTCAGAAAAAGGAGAAAAATAGTGAGGAGAATATTGGAGGGAGAGAAAAGAAAGAGTGAGAGAAAAATAGGTGTGGTGCTTTTGTGCACATTGAGAGTTCTAAGAGTGGTTATTTCTCTTAGTGAATATTTTCTAGGATATTCGATATCTAGAAAAATATTGTAAATCCTATTTTTCATAGTGAGATCTTTCTGGACTCGGTCCCCGTGGTTTTTTCCCGATTTGGGTTTCCACGTAAAATTCTCGGTGTTGGTTTTACTCATTATTTCTCTTATATTTGGCTGTTATAATTGTACGGCGTGGGAAAATATTCCTTGGTATTTTTCGGATCGCTTCCGCTATCGTTTTTTTTGAACTCGCCAAATTTTCGTTATTTTCCCAACAAGTGGTATCAGAGCCAAGGTCGACTTCTTTAAATCTAGTATGCTCTGTGGTTGCGGTTTTTAAACTGATCTTCCACATCAGAAAAATTTTTAGAGGTTGTAGTCCTTGTGCCGTGTTTCAATCATGGAGAGTAACCCGAGTCGGATGGTCACGTTGAACGGCTCCAACTATCATGTGTGGAAAGGGAAGATGGAGGATCTTCTTTATGTGAAAGACTATTATTTACCCGTATTTGCTGGTGCAAAGCCGGCAGATAAATCTGACGTCGAATGAGAATTATGTCATCGTCAAGTATGTGGTTACATTCGACAGTGGGTAAATGATAACGTCCTCAACCATGTCAGTGAGGAAAAGAACGCTCAAAGCTTGTGGAAAAAGCTTGAGGAGTTGTACGCTCGGAAGACTGGTAACAACAAGCTGTTTTTGATCAAGCAGCTTCTGGGGTTGAAGTACCAGAACGGAAAAGCTATGACTGATCACTTAAATACATTTCAAGGAATTATCAATCAGTTGGCTGGAATGAAAATCAAGTTTGATGAAGAAGTTCAAGGGTTGATGCTTCTTGGAACTTTGCCAGACTTGTGGAGACATTCAGAATGTCGTTGTCTAACTCGGCCCCAGATGGTGTTTTGGCTATGGATGTAGTCAAAAGTAGTGTTCTTAACGAGGAAATGAGAAGAAAATCAACAGGTTCTTCCTCACAATCAGACGTCTTAGTCACTGAAAACAGGGGGAGAAGTCAAAGCAAAGGTCCGGCCAACAGAAACTCGGAGTCAAAGCAAGTCCAGAAAATACGCCAACGTTGAGTGTCATTATTGTGGCAAGAAGGGTCACATCAAAAGATTTTGTCGAAAGTTTCTTCGAGAAAATCCAAATGCAAAAGGAAAGGAAACGAAGGCCGAAGAAGGTGACACAAGCGAGAAGGTAGCCACGACCACTGAAGAATTCTTTATTGTGTACGACGGAGACGTAGTCAATCTCACCTGCCAAGACACGAGTTGAGTGATCGATAGTGGCGCTTCGATACATGCCACTTCGCGGAGGGATTTCTTCTCATCCTATACTTCTGGTGACTTTGGAAGTGTAAGGATGGGAAATGATGGCATTGCAAAAGCCATTGGTATGGGAGATGTGCGTTTGGAAACTGACAACGGCAACACCCTGTTATTAAGAGGTGTGAAGCACATTCCTGACATCCGCATGAATTTGATCTCGACCGGAAAGCTTGACGACGAAGGGTTTTGCAATACCTTTCGTGATGGAAAATGGAAGCTCGCCAAAGGCTCTTTAATTGTGGCGAGAGGAGAAAAATGCTCCTCTTTGTATGTGATGCATGCAAAGATCGCAGATTCCACAGTTCATACGGTGGACCATGAAGACGTGGTAGATCTTTGGCACAACCGGCTTAGCCATATGAGTGAGAAGAGCTTGATGATTCTCGCAAAGAAGAACCTTTTATCGGGTATAAAAGGAGGCTCTCTAAAGCAATGTGCTCATTGTTTGGCTGGTAAGCAGACTCGAGTAGCTTTTAAAAGTGTCCCCCACTCGCGGAAGCTGGGCATACTCAACATGGTGTACTCCGATGTGTGCGGCCCGATGAAGACAAGAACACTTGGAGGTGCGTTGTACTTTGTGACTTTTATCGATGATCATTCAAGGAAGATTTGGGTGTATACGTTAAAGACAAAAGATCAAGTGATAGACGTCTTCAAGCAGTTTCACGCTCGTGTAGAAAGAGAAACAGGTGTGAAGCTAAAATGCATCCGGACAGATAATGGAGGTGAGTACTGTGGTCCTTTTGATGAGTACTGTAGAGAGCAGGGTATTCGGCATCAAAAGACGCCTCCAAAGACTCCTCAGTTGAACGGTTTAGCGGAGAGAATGAACAGGACACTCATTGAGAGGGTGAGATGTTTGCTCTCGCAGTCACAGTTGCCGAGATCCTTTTGGGGTGAAGCCTTGAGTACAGTGGTTCACATTTTGAATCTCACGCCGAGTGTTCCACTAAACTTTGAAGTTTCAGATAAGATGTGGTCTGGAAAAGAAGTTTCTTATAGCCATCTGCGCACCTTTGGGTGCAAGGCCTTTGTTCACATTCCTAAAGACGAGCGGTCGAAGCTAGATGTGAAGACGAGGCCGTGTGTGTTCATCGGTTATGGTCTTGATGAGTTTGGCTACAGGTTCTATGATCCAGTAGAGAAAAAGCTTGTAAGAAGCCGAGAGGCAGTGTTCGTAGAAAACCAAGGCATCAAAGACATCGACAAGGCAGAAATGGTAGAGAGGTGCAATGATGATCTGATCGATTTGGATCCGATCTCTACATCTGCAAGGCATTCCGATCAAGGGGGAGCGGAACAAGAACATGATACCAGTCCCGCAAATGGCGAAATCCCCACAACTGATAATGTTGAACCAGCTCAACAAGTCGAAGAAGAGGTTCAAGAGTTGCCAGAAGAACCTCCGTTGAGAAGATCCACTAGAGAGCGACGTCCTTTGACGAGATACACTTCAAATGAGTATGTGATGCTCACAGATGCCGGAGAGCCAGAAACTTACCAAGAGGCAACTTCCAATGATAAGAAGAAAGAGTGGCTGAAAGCCATGGAGGAGGAAATGCAATCTCTTCACGAGAATCACACTTATGACTTGGTAAGGTTACCCCAAGGAAAGAAAGCTCTCAAGAACAAATGGCTCTACAAATTGAAGACCGAAAGTACAAGCTCACAGCCAAGGTACAAGGCTCGATTAGTTGTGAAGGGGTTTGGTCAGAAGAAAGGAATTGACTTTGAAGAAATATTCTCACCGGTGGTGAAGATGTCCTCGATCCGAGTTGCTCTTGGTTTAGCGGCACGCTTGAACTTGGAGATCGAGCAACTTGATGTGAAAACTGCATTTCTTCATGGTGACTTGGAGGAAGAAATTTACATGGAGCAGCCCGAGGGATTCAAAGTCAGAGGGAAAGAACAACTTGTGTGCAAGTTAAAGAAGAGCTTGTATGGCCTCAAACAAGCTCCACGCCAGTGGTACAAGAAGTTTGACTCTTTCATGGTGAGCCAAGGGTACAGTCGAACATTGTCAGACCATTGTGTGTTCATCAAGAGGTATTCCGAAGATGATTTCATCATTCTCCTCTTGTATGTTGACGATATGCTGATCATAGGCCGTGACACTAGCAAGATTTCTAAGTTGAAGGGAGAATTGAGCAAGTCTTTTGCTATGAAAGACTTGGGTGCAGCAAAGAAGATACTTGGTATGAAGATCTCTCGTGATAGGAAGAATGGGAAACTGTGGTTATCTCAAGAAGACTACATCGAGAAAGTACTTGAAAAGTTCAACATGAGCAAGGCCAAAGCTGTGTGTTCTCCACTTGCAGGTCACTTTAGAGCAATGTCCTACAAGTGAGAAAGACAGAGCCGACATGAGTCGAGTTCCTTATGCATCTGCAGTTGGCAGTTTGATGTATGCCATGGTTTGCACTCGACCTGATATTGCTCATTCAGTTGGAGTAGTCAGCCGATTCCTCTCCAATCCTGGCAAAGAACACTGGGAAGTAGTGAAGTGGATATTCAGATATCTCAGGGGCACTTCCAGATTGTGTTTATGTTTCGGTGACAGTGATCCTATGCTAGTTGGGTACACCGATTCAGATATGGCCGGTAACGTTGATTCTAGGAGGTCCATTTCAGGATTCTTGATGATTTTTGTAGGAGGAGCCGTGTCTTGGCAATCCAAGCTGCAAGATTGTGTTGCACTATCCACCACTGAAGCCGAGTATATTGCGATCACTGAGGGTTGCAAGGAGGCATTATGGATGAAGAGATTTCTTGAAAAATTGGGTCTGCGCCAAGAGAAGTATATTATGTTCAGTGATAGCCAGAGTGCTATCCATCTCTCTAAGAATTCGTCATTTCATTCGAGGTCCAAGCATATTGATGTGAGGTATCATTGGGTTCGAGATTTGCTCGAGACAAAGCAATTGCACTTGGCGAAAGTGCACACAAGTGAAAACAGTTTGGATATGTTGACGAAAGCTTTGCCAAAGGAGAAGCTCGAGGCTTGTCGGCGAAGAGCAGGATTGTTGGAGAGACCTCATCATAATTCGGAAGGGGGAGATTTGTTAGTTCCCTCATTATGATGAGGGTCCCAGCATTTAAGCTGAAGAAAAGAAAATTTCTTCTCTTCAGTGGTGCCTCCAAGCATCATTTAATGAAAAGCATAAAGAAGAAGAAGTTTTCTTCTTCTCTTTCGGTGCCTACCTTATTTTAAGGAGGTATGTTTCTTTTTTAGGTTTGTCCTTTGTGACAAACTTCCCTATAAATAGGGAAGCTCTTCAGCTAGGAAAAGCATCCGAAGCAAAACAGCTTCTTCTGCAAGAGGAGAAGAGAGAAGAGAGATTCTCTCAGAAAAAGGAGAAAAATAGTGAGGAGAATATTGGAGGGAGAGAAAAGAAAGAGTGAGAGAAAAATAGGTGTGGTGTTTTTGTGCACATTGAGAGTTCTAAGAGTGGTTATTTCTCTTAGTGAATATTTTCTAGGATATTCGATATCTAGAAAAATATTGTAAATCCTATTTTTCATAGTGAGATCTTTCTGGACTCGGTCCCCGTGGTTTTTTCCCAATTTGGGTTTCCACGTAAAATTCTCGGTGTTGGTTTTACTCATTATTTCTCTTATATTTGGCTGTTATAATTGTACGACGTGGGAAAATATTCCTGGTATTTTTCGGATCGCTTCCGCTATCGTTTTTTTTGAACTCGCCAAATTTTCGTTATTTTCCCAACAGATTTGGTGAAAGAGGGGAAGATTAAGGTAGTGATTGACTCGAAGCATCCTCTGAGCAAGGCGGAAGAGGCTTGGGCGACGAGCATTGATGGGCATGCGACAGGAAAGGTCGTAGATGAGGCATAGTTTTGTGGAGGTGTCCCTTACGTATACTCCCACTGCAACTGCTGATATGCAGTTCTGCATTCATCGCATCCCTTACGAGTGCCGAAAATCGCAAAAGCAGTTCTGCATTCATCGCATCCCTTACGAGTGCCGAAAATCGCAAAAGCAGTTCTGCATTCATCGCATCCCTTACGAGTGCCGGAAATCGCAAAAGCAGTTCTGCATTCATCGCATCCCTTACGAGTGCCGGAAATCGCAAAAGCAGTTCTGCATTCATCGCATCCCTTACGAGTGCCGGAAATCGCAAAAGCAGTTCTGCATTCATCGCATCCCTTACGAGTGCCGAAAATCGCAAAAGCAGTTCTGCATTCATCGCATCCCTTACGAGTGCCGAAAATCGCAAAAGCAGTTCTGCATTCATCGCATCCCTTACGAGTGCCGGAAATCGCAAAAGCAGTTCTGCATTCATCGCATCCCTTACGAGTGCCGAAAATCGCAAAAGCAGTTCTGCATTCATCGCATCCCCCGCTATTTCTTTACGAGTGCCGGAAATCGCAAAAGCAGTTCTGCATTCATCGCATCCCCCGCTATTTCTTTACGAGTGCCGGAAATCGCAAAAGCAGTTCTGCATTCATCGCATCCCTTACGAGTGCCGGAAATCGCAAAAGCAGTTCTGCATTCATCGCATCCCTTACGAGTGCCGAAAATCGTAAAAGCAGTTCTGCATTCATCGCATCCCTTACGAGTGCCGAAAATCGCAAAAGCAGTTCTGCATTCATCGCATCCCTTACGAGTGCCGAAAATCGCAAAAGCAGTTCTGCATTCATCGCATCCCTTACGAGTGCCGGAAATCGCAAAAGCAGTTCTGCATTCATCGCATCCCTTACGAGTGCCGGAAATCGCAAAAGCAGTTCTGCATTCATCGCATCCCTTACGAGTGCCATAAATCGCAAAAGCAGTTCTGCATTCATCGCATCCCCCGCTATTTCTTTACGAGTGCCGAAAATCGCAAAAGCATTTCTGCATTCATCGCATCCCTTACGAGTGCCGAAAATCGCAAAAGCAGTTCTGCATTCATCGCATCCCCCGCTATTTCTTTACGAGTGCCGAAAATCGCAAAAGCAGTTCTGCATTCATCGCATCCCCCGCTATTTCTTTACGAGTGCCGGAAATCGCAAAAGCAGTTCTGCATTCATCGCATCCCTTACGAGTGCCGGAAATCGCAAAAGCAGTTCTGCATTCATCGCATCCCCCGCTATTTCTTTACGAGTGCCGGAAATCGCAAAAGCAGTTCTGCATTCATCGCATCCCTTACGAGTGCCGGAAATCGCAAAAGCAGTTCTGCATTCATCGCATCCCCCGCTATTTCTTTACGAGTGCCGGAAATCGCAAAAGCAGTTCTGCATTCATCGCATCCCCCGCTATTTCTTTACGAGTGCCGGAAATCGCAAAAGCAGTTCTGCATTCATCGCATCCCCCGCTATTTCTTTACGAGTGCCGGAAATCGCAAAAGCAGTTCTGCATTCATCGCATCCCTTACGAGTGCCGGAAATCGCAAAAGCAGTTCTGCATTCATCGCATCCCTTACGAGTGCCGGAAATCGCAAAAGCAGTTCTGCATTCATCGCATCCCTTACGAGTGCCGGAAATCGCAAAAGCAGTTCTGCATTCATCGCATCCCCCGCTATTTCTTTACGAGTGCCGGAAATCGCAAAAGCAGTTCTGCATTCATCGCATCCCTTACGAGTGCCGAAAATCGCAAAAGCAGTTCTGCATTCATCGCATCCCCCGCTATTTCTTTACGAGTGCCGAAAATCGCAAAAGCAGTTCTGCATTCATCGCATCCCCCGCTATTTCTTTACGAGTGCCGGAAATCGCAAAAGCAGTTCTGCATTCATCGCATCCCTTACGAGTGCCGAAAATCGCAAAAGCAGTTCTGCATTCATCGCATCCCTTACGAGTGCCGGAAATCGCAAAAGCAGTTCTGCATTCATCGCATCCCCCGCTATTTCTTTACGAGTGCCGGAAATCGCAAAAGCAGTTCTGCATTCATCGCATCCCTTACGAGTGCCGGAAATCGCAAAAGCAGTTCTGCATTCATCGCATCCCTTACGAGTGCCGAAAATCGCAAAAGCAGTTCTGCATTCATCGCATCCCACACTATTTCTTTACGAGTGCCGGAAATCGCAAAAGCAGTTCTGCATTCATCGCATCCCTTACGAGTGCCGGAAATCGCAAAAGCAGTTCTGCATTCATCGCATCCCTTACGAGTGCCGGAAATCGCAAAAGCAGTTCTGCATTCATCGCATCCCTTACGAGTGCCGAAAATCGCAAAAGCAGTTCTGCATTCATCGCATCCCCCGCTATTTCTTTACGAGTGCCGGAAATCGCAAAAGCAGTTCTGCATTCATCGCATCCCTTACGAGTGCCGAAAATCGCAAAAGCAGTTCTGCATTCATCGCATCCCCCGCTATTTCTTTACGAGTGCCGGAAATCGCAAAAGCAGTTCTGCATTCATCGCATCCCTTACGAGTGCCGGAAATCGCAAAAGCATTCTGCATTCATCGCATCCCTTACGAGTGCCGAAAATCGCAAAAGCAGTTCTGCATTCATCAGTTCTGCATTCATCGCATCCCCCGCTATTTCTTTACGAGTGCCGAAAATCGCAAAAGCATTCTGCATTCATCAGTTCTGCATTCATCAGTTCTGCATTCATCAGTTCTGCATTCATCGCATCCCTTACGAGTGCCGAAAATCGCAAAAGCAGTTCTGCATTCATCGCATCCCTTACGAGTGCCGAAAATCGCAAAAGCATTCTGCATTCATCAGTTCTGCATTCATCAGTTCTGCATTCATCAGTTCTGCATTCATCAGTTCTGCATTCATCAGTTCTGCATTCATCAGTTCTGCATTCATCGCATCCCTTACGAGTGCCGAAAATCGCAAAAGCAGTTCTGCATTCATCAGTTCTGCATTCATCGCATCCCCCGCTATTTCTTTACGAGTGCCGGAAATCGCAAAAGCATTCTGCATTCATCAGTTCTGCATTCATCGCATCCCCCGCTATTTCTTTACGAGTGCCGAAAATCGCAAAAGCAGTTCTGCATTCATCGCATCCCTTACGAGTGCCGGAAATCGCAAAAACAGTTCTGCATTCATCGCATCCCCCGCTATTTCTTTACGAGTGCTGAAAATCGCAAAAGCAATTCTGCATTCATTGCATCCCTTACGAGTGCCGGAAATCGCAAAAGCAGTTCTGCATTTATCGCTGTAGGATCGAGATTGTCTAAGGGGGGTGAATTAGACTTTTAATTCATTTTAAAACTAACTGCAAACAATTAAACACTAATGTAAAATAGAGAGTAAGAGAAACTTTGACACCAGTGTTTTTACGTGGTTCGGCCAAAAACTGCCAACGTCCACGCTTTAAGGTTTTCCCCTTGAAGATCATTTCCTTCTCCTCAGAGAAAAACTAGATCGCACTTCCCAGGCGTCGATCTACAGTCTTTACAAACTGGATTGTTCTTCACGGGCGACAATCCATTACCTTTTACAGAATAATAAGTTTGTAGATTTTCAGTACAAACTACTCTCACTCAAGGATTAAATCTCAAGTTAAGGATTCGAGAGGAGTAGATGAAAATACAGAGTATGAAAGATTTTGCTCGTTAGGGTTCAGAAAATGATTTTAGTAAAAAAGTTAATTCTTCGAGCTATCTTCGAGGCTTCAATACTCTGTCTGCAATCGGCTATGAACTTTAATGCTCCTTATCCGAATATGGAAATTTTATTACCGTTGGAGTAGCATCCGTACAGAGACAGCTAGCCGTTGCTTTCTGGTGTTGCCATTAGCTCGTCGCCATTAATGAGCTGAAGTTTGAGTTCTGGACGACGTCACTGTAGCTTCGCGGTTATTTTGAATTCTGGCAGAAGTTCATAGGTGGAAGCCTTTAAAATATTATCGGAAGGAGTATCTTTAAAAGCCATCGGCATAAGCATCTTGGAACGCCATCGGATGATGCAGCTTTAGAAACTTGAACCGCTGTCGGTAGATGCAACTTTGAAATGTTGAACCACCATCGGTATATGCAACCTTGAAATGTTGAACCGCCATCGGTATGTGTTGCTTTAGAAATCTGAACCGCTGTCGGATGATGAATCTTTAAAACGTCATCGGATTGATGTATCTTTAAACGCCATCGGATTGATGAATCTTTAAACGCCATCAGATTGATGAATCTTTTTGTCGTTTAGTTATCGGATCAATGTAAGCTTTAGACGTCTCCACTTTTGTCATTTAGCGATCGGTTCAATGTAATCTTTTCTTTGTCATTTAGCGATCGGTTGAAGTAATCTTTTCTACTTCACCGGTAGATGTCAAGCTTTGAACACCAGCGGATGATGAAACACTTTGTTTATCAATTTTTAGCCATGTTTTACTATTCAGCCCTCTACACTTAACGACATTTGTTAAACTAATAAAATACCATTTCCAAGTGCATTTCCAACAGAAAAATTCTCATATTATTAATTATAATCAAATTACACTCAAATACATCATAAAAAACATATTTAGACTTAAACACTATTTAAGTCAACAATCGTATCCCTTACGAGTGCCGGAAATCGCAAAAGCAGTTCTGCATTCATCGCATCCCTTACGAGTGTCGAAAATTGCAAAAGCAGTTCTGCATTCATCGCATCCCCCCGCTATTTCTTTACGAGTGCCGGAAATCCCAAAAGCAGTTCTGCATTCATCGCATCCCTTACGAGTGCCGAAAATCGCAAAAGCAGTTTGCATTCATCGCATCCCTACGAGTGCCGAAAATCGCAAAAACAGTTCTGCATTCATCGCATCCCCCGCTATTTCTTTACTAGTGCCGAAAATTTCAAAAGCAGCTCTGCATTCATCGCATACCCCGCTATTTCTTTACGAGTGCCGAAAATCGCAAAAACAGTTCTGCATTCATCAGTTCTGCATTCTTCGCATCCCTTACGAGTGCCGGAAATCGCAAAAGCAGTTCTGCATTCATCAGTTCTGCATTCATCGCATCCCTTACGAGTGCCGAAAATCGCAAAAGCAGTTCTGCATTCATCGCATCCCCCGCTATTTCTTTACGAGTGCCGGAAATCGCAAAAGCAGTTCTGCATTCATCGCATCCCTTACGAGTGCCGGAAATCGCAAAAGCAGTTCTGCATTCATCAGTTCTGCATTCATCGCATCCCTTACAAGTGCCGAAAATCGCAAAAGCAATTCTGCATTCATCGCATCCCCCGTTATTTCTTTACGAGTGCCGGAAATCGCAAAAGAAGTTCTGCATTCATCGCATCCCTTACGAGTGCCGAAAATCGCAAAAGCAGTTCTGCATTCATCAGATCTCATACGAGTGCCGAAAATCGCAAAAGAAGTTCTGCATTCATCGCATCCCCCGCTATTTCCTTACGAGTGCTGAAAATCGCAAAAGCAGTTCTGCATTCATCGCATCCCTTACGAGTGCCGGAAATCGCAAAAGCAGTTCTGCATTCATCAGTTCTGCATTCATCGCATCCCTTACGAGTGCCGGAAATCGCAAAAGCAGTTCTGCATTCATCGCATCCCCCGCTATTTCTTTACGAGTGCCGGAAATCGCAAAAGCAGTTCTGCATTCATCGCATCCCCCGCTATTTCTTTACGAGTGCCGGAAATCGCAAAAGCAGTTCTTCATTCATCGCATCCCTTACGAGTGCCGAAAATCGCAAAAACAGTTCTGCATTCATCGCATCCCCCGCTATTTCTTTACTAGTGCCGAAAATTTCAAAAGCAGCTCTGCATTCATCGCATACCCCGCTATTTCTTTACGAGTGCCGAAAATCGTAAAAACAGTTCGGCATTCATCGCATCCCTTACGAGTGCCAGAAATCGCAAAAGCAGTTCTGCATTCATCAGTTCTGCATTCATCAGTTCTGCATTCATCGCATCCCTTAACGAGTGCCGAAAATCGCAAAAGCAGTCTGCATTCATCGCATCCCCCGCTATTTCTTTACGAGCGCCGGAAATTGCATAAGCAGTTCTGTATTCATCGCATCCCTTACGAGTGCCGAAAATCGCCAAAGAAGTTCTGCATTCATCAGTTCTGCATTTAGCGCATCCCTTACAAGTGTCGAAAATCGCAAAAGCAATTCTGCATTCATCGCATCCCCCGTTATTTCTTTACGAGTGTCGGAAATCGCAAAAGAAGTTCTGCATTCATCGCATCCCTTACGAGTGCCGAAAATCGCAAAAGCAGTTCTGCATTCATCAGATCTCATACGAGTGCCGAAAATCGCAAAAGAAGTTCTGCATTCATCGCATCCCCCGCTATTTCCTTACGAGTGCTGAAAATCGCAAAAGCAGTTCTGCATTCATCGCATCCCTTACGAGTGCCGGAAATCGCAAAAGAAGTTCTGCATTCATCAGTTCTGCATCATCGCATCCCTACGAGTGCCGGAAATCGCAAAAGCAGTTCGCATTCATCGCATCCCACGCTATTTCTTACGAGTGCCGGAAATTACAAAAGCAGTTCTGCATTCATCGCATCCCTTACGAGTGCCGAAAATCGTAAAAGCAGTTCTGCATTCATCGCATCCCTTACGAGTGCCGAAAATCGCAAAAGCAGAACTGCATTCATCAGTTCTGCATTCATCGCATCCTTACGAGTGCCAGAAATCGCAAAAGCAGTTCTGCATCATCGCATCCCCCGCTATTTCTTTACGAGTGCCGAAAATTGCAAAAGCAGTTCTGCATTCATCGCATCCCTTACGAGTGCCGGAAATCACAAAAGCAATTATGCATTCATCAGTTCTGCATTCATCGCATCCCTTATGAGTGCTAGAAATCGCAAAAGCAGTTCTGCATTCATCGCATCCTCGCTATTTATTTACGAGTGCCAGAAATCGCAAAAGCAGTTCTGCATTCTTTGCATCCCTTACGAGTGCCGAAAATCGCAAAACAAGTTCTGCATTCATCAGTTCTGCATTCATCGCATCACTTACGAGTGCCGAAAATCGCAAAAGCAGTTATGTATTCATCGCATCCCCCGCTATTTCTTTACGAGTGGCGGAAATCGCAAAAAAGCAGTTCGCATTCATCGCATCCCCCGCTATTTCTTTACGAGTGCCGGAAATCGCAAAAAGCAGTTCTGTATTCATCGCATCCCTTACGAGTGCCGAAAATCGCCAAAGCAGTTCTGCATTCATCAGTTCTGCATTCAGCGCATCCCTTACAAGTGTCGAAAATCGCAAAAGCAATTCTGCATTCATCGCATCCCCCGTTATTTCTTTACGAGTGCCGGAAATCGCAAAAGAAGTTCTGCATTCATCGCATCCCTTACGAGTGCCGAAAATCGCAAAAGCAGTTCTGCATTCATCAGATCTCATACGAGTGCCGAAAATCGCAAAAGAAGTTCTGCATTCATCGCATCCCCCGCTATTTCCTTACGAGTGCTGAAAATCGCAAAAGCAGTTCTGCATTCATCCCATCCCTTACGAGTGCCGGAAATCGCAAAAGCAGTTCTGCATTCATCAGTTCTGCATCATCGCATCCTTACGAGTGCCGGAAATCGCAAAAAGCAGTTCTGCATCATCGCATCCCCCGCTATTCTTTACGAGTGCCGGAAATTACAAAAGCAGTTCTGCATTCATCGCATCCCTTACGAGTGCCGAAAATCGTAAAAGCAGTTCTGCATTCATCGCATCCCTTACGAGTGCCGAAAATCGCAAAAGCAGAACTGCATTCATCAGTTCTGCATTCAGCGCATCCCTTACAAGTGCAGAAAATCGCAAAAGCAGTTGTGCATTAATCGCATCCCCCGCTATTTCTTTACGAGTGCCGAAAATTGCAAAAGCAGTTCTGCATTCATCGCATCCCTTACGAGTGCCGGAAATCACAAAAGCAATTATGCATTCATCAGTTCTGCATTCATCGCATCCCTTATGAGTGCTAGAAATCGCAAAAGCAGTTCTGCATTCATCGCATCCTCGCTATTCATTTACGAGTGCCAGAAATCGCAAAAGCAGTTCTGCATTCTTTGCATCCCTTACGAGTGCCGAAAATCGCAAAACAAGTTCTGCATTCATCAGTTCTGCATTCATCGCATCACTTACGAGTGCCGAAAATCGCAAAAGCAGTTATGTATTCATCGCATCCCCCGCTATTTCTTTACGAGTGGCGGAAATCGCAAAAGCAGTTTTGCATTCATCGTATCCCCTGCTATTTCTTTACGAGTGCCGGAATCCGCAAAAGCAGTTTGCATTCATCAGTTCTGCATTCATCGCATCCCTTACGAGTGCCGGAAATCACAAAGAAGTTCTGCATCATCAGTTCTGCATTCATCGCATCCTTACGAGTGCTGAAAATCGCAAAAGCAATTCTGCATTCATCGCATCCCTACGAGTGCCGAAAATCGCAAAAGCATTCTGCATTCATCGCATCCCACACTATTTCTTTACGAGTGGCGGAAATCGCAAAAAAGCAGTTCTGCATTCATCGCATCCTTACGAGTGCCGGAAATCGCAAAAGCAGTTATGCATTCATCAGTTCTGCATTCATCGCTCCCTTACGAGTGCGAAAATCGCAAAAGCAGTTCTGCATCATCGCATCCCACACTATTTCTTTACGAGTGCCGGAATCGCAAAAGCAGTCTGCATTCATCGCATCCCCCGCTATTCTTTACGAGTGCCGGAAATCACAAAGAAGTTCTGCATTCATCAGTTCTGCATTCATCGCATCCCTTACGAGTGCCGAAAATCGCAAAAGCAGTTATGCATTCATCGCATCCCACACTATTTCTTTACGAGTGCCGGAAATCGCAAAAGCAGTTCTGCATTCATCGCATCCCTTACGAGTGCCGAAAATCGCAAAAGCAGTTTGCATTCATCGCATCCCCCGCTATTTCTTACGAGTGCCGGAAATCGCAAAAGCAATTCTGCATTCATCGCATCCTTACGAGTGCCGGAAATCACAAAAGCAGTTCTGCATTATCGCATCCCTTACGAGTGCCGAAAATCGCAAAAGCAGTTTGCATTCATCGCATCCCCCGCTATTCTTTACGAGTGCCGGAATCGCAAAAGCAGTTTGCATTCATCGCATCCCTTACGAGTGCGGAAATCGCAAAAGCAGTTCTGCATTCATCGCTCCCTTACGAGTGCCGGAATCGCAAAAGCATTTCTGCATTCATCAGTTCTGCATTCTCGCATCCCTTACGAGTGCGGAAATCGCAAAAGAAGTTCTGCATTCATCAGTTCTGCATCATCGCATCCCCCGCTATTCTTTACGAGTGCCAGAAATTGCAAAAGCAGTTCTGCATTCATCGCATCCCCCGCTATTTCTTTACGAGTGCCAGAAATTGCAAAAGCAGTTCTGCATTCATCGCATCGCTTACGAGTGCCGGAAATCGCAAAAGCAGTTCTGCATTCATCAGTTCTGCATTCATCGCATCCACACTATTTCTTTACGAGTGCCGAAAATCGCAAAAGCAATTCTGTATTCATCGCATCCCCCGCTATTTCTTTAAGAGTGCCGGAAATCGCAAAAGCAGTTTTGCATTCATCAAATCCCCCGCTATTTCTTTACGAGTGCCAGAAATTGCAAAAACAGTTCTGCATTCATCGCATCCCACACTATTTCTTTACGAGTGCCGGAAATCGCAAAAGCAATTCTGCATTCATCAGTTCTGCATTCATCAGTTCTGCATCATCGCATCCCTTACGAGTGCCGAAAATCGCAAAAGCAGTTCTGCATTCATCGCATCCCCCGCTATTTCTTTACGAGTGCCGGAAATCGCAAATGTAGTTCTGCATTAATCGCATCCCTTACGAGTGCCGGAAATCGCAAAAGCCGTTCTGCATTCATCGCATCCCATACGAGTGCCTGAAATCGCAAAAGAAGTTCATCATTCATCGCATCCCCCGCTATTTCTTTACAAGTGCCGGAAATTGCAAAAGCAGTTTGTC
Organism: Begonia masoniana; assembly: GCA_022432975.1. Lineage (NCBI taxonomy): Eukaryota > Viridiplantae > Streptophyta > Magnoliopsida > Cucurbitales > Begoniaceae > Begonia > Begonia masoniana. Next base: position 10,374,249 of record CM039516.1, read on the forward strand.
ATTTATCGCATCCCCCGCTATTTCTTTACGAGTGCCGGAAATCAAAAAAGCAGTTCTGCATTCATCGCATCTTTTACGAGTGCCGGCAATCGCAAAAAGCAGTTCTGCATTCATCAGTTCTGCATTCATTGCATACCTTACGAGTGCAAAAAATTACAAAAGCATATCTGCATTCATCGCATCCCCCGCAATTTCTTTACGAGTGCCGAAATCAAAAAGCAGTTCTGTTTTCATCGCATCCCCCGCTATTTCTTACGAGTGCGGAAAATCGCAAAAGCATTCTGCATTCAATCGCATCCCCCGCTATTTCTTTACGAGTGACGGAAATCGCAAAAGCAGTTCTGCATTCATCAGTTCTGCATGGATCGCCTCCCTTACGAGTGCGAAAATCGCAAAAGCAGTTCTGCATTCATCGCATCCCCCGCTATTTCTTTACGAGTGCCGAAAATCGCAAAAGCATTCTGCATTCATCGCATCCTACGCTATTTCTTTACGAGTGCCGGAATCGCAAAAGCATTCTGCATTCATCGCATCCCTTACGAGTGCCGGAAAATCGCAAAAGCATTCTGCATTCATCAGTTCTGCATTCTCGCATCCCTTACGAGTGCCGTAAATCGCAAAAGCTGTTCTGCATTCATCGCATCCCCCGCTATTTCTTTACGAGTGCGGAAAATCGCAAAAGCATTCTGCATTCATCGCCTCCCTTACGAGTGCCGGAAATCACAAAAGCAGTTCTGCATTCATCAGTTCTGCATTCATCGCATCCCTTACGAGTGCCGGAATCGCAAAAGCATTCTGCATTCATCGCATCCCCCGCTATTTCTTTACGAGTGGCCGGAAATCGCAAAAGCCGTTCTGCATTCATTGCATCCCTTACGAGTGCCGGAATCGCAAAAGAAGTTCTGCATTCATCAGTTCTGCATTCATCGCTCCCTTACGAGTGCCGGAATCGCAAAAGCAGTTCTGCATTCATCGCATACCTTACGAGTGACGGAAATCGCAAAAGCAAGTTCTGCATTCATCAGTTCTGCATCATCGCATCACTTACGAGTGCCGAAAATCGCAAAAGCAGTCTGCATTCATCGCATCCCCCGCAATTTCTTTACGAGTGCCGGAAATCGCCAAAAGCAGTTCTGTTTTCATCGCATCCCCCGCTCTTCCTTTACGAGTGCGGAAATCGTAAAAGCAGTTCTGCAATCATCGCATGTCTTACAAGTGATGGAAATCGCAAAAGCAGTTCTGCATTCATCAGTTCTGCATGGATCGCCTCCCTTACGAGTGTTAGAAATCGCAAAAGTAGTTCTGCATTCATCGCATCCCCCGCTATTTCTTTACGAGTGCCGAAAATTGCAATAGCAGTTCTGCATTCATCGCATCCTACGCTATTTCTTTACGAGTGCCGAAAATCGCAAAAGCAGTTCTGCATTCATCGCATCCCTTACGAGTGCCGGAATTGTAAAAGCTATTCTGCATTCATTAGTTCTGCATTCATCGCATCCCTTACGAGTGCCGGAAATCGCAAAAGCTGTTCTGCATTCATCGCATCCCCCGCTATTTCTTTACGAGTGCTGAAAATCGCAAAAGCAGTTCTACATTTATCGCATCCCTTACGAGTGCCGAAAATCACAAAAGTAGTTTTGCATTCAACAGTTCTGCATTCATCGCATCCCTTACGAGTGCCGGGAATCATAAAAGCTATTCTACATTCATCGCATCCCCCGCTATTTCTTTACGAGTGCCGGAAATTGCAAAAGCAGTTCTGCATTCATTGCATCCCTTACGAGTGCCGGAAATCGCAAAAGAAGTTCTGCATTCATCAGTTCTGCATTCATCGCATACCTTACGAGTGACGGAAATCGCAAAAGCAGTTCTGCATTCATCGCATCACTTACGAGTGCCGGAAATCGTAAAAGCAGTTCTGTATTCATCGCATCCCCCGATATTTCTTAACGAGTGCCGGAAATCGCAAAAGCAGTTTTGCATTCATCGCATCCCCCGCTATTTCTTTACGAGTGCCGAAAATCGCAAAAGCAGTTTGCATTCATCGCATCCCTTACGAGTGTTGGAAATCGCAAAAGCATTCTGCATTCATTGCATCCCTTACGAGTGCCGGAAATCGTAAAAGCAGTTCTGTATTCATCGCATCCCCCGATATTTCTTAACGAGTGCCGGAAATCGCAAAAGCAGTTTTGCATTCATCGCATCCTCCGCTATTTCTTTACGAGTACCGTAAATCGCAAAATAAGTTTTGCATTCATCGCATCCCTTACGAGTGTTGGAAATCGCAAAAGCAGTTCTGCATTCATTGCATCCCTTACGAGTGCCGGAAATCGTCAAAAGCAGTTCTGCATTCATCAGTTCTACATTCATTGCATCCCTTACGAGTGCCGGAAATCGAAAAAGAAGTTCTGCATTCATCGCATCCCCCGCTATTTCTTTATGAGTGCCGAAAATCGCAAAAGCAGTTCTGCATTCATCGCATCCCCCGCTATTTCTTTACGAGTGCCGGAAATGCAAAAGCAGTTCGCATTCATCGCATCACTTACGAGTGCCGGAAATCGCAAAAAAAAGCAGTTCTGCATTCATCGCATCCCCCGCTATTTCTTACGATTGCCGAAAATCGCAAAAGCAGTTATGCATTCATCGCATCCCTTACGAGTGGCTGAAATCGCAAAAGCAGTTCTGCATTAATCGCATACCCCGCTATTTCTTTACGATTTCCGAAAATCGCAAAAGCAGTTCTGAATTCATCGCATCCCCCGCTATTTCTTTACGAGCGCCGGAAATCGCAAAAGCAGTTATGCATTCATCGCATCCCTTACAAGTGTCGGAAATCGCAAAAGCAGTTCTGCATTCAACAGTTCTGCATTCATCGCAACCCTTACGAGGGCCGGAAATTGCAAAAGCAGTTCTGCATTCATCGCATCCCCCGATATTTCTTTACGAGTGCCGAAAATCGTAAAAGTAGTTCTGCATTCAATGCATCCCCCGCTATTTCTTTACGAGTGCCGGAAATCGAAAAAGCAGTTCTGCAATTCATCGCATCCCTTACGAGTGCCGGAAATCGCAAAAAGCAGTTCTGCATTCATCGCATCCCTTACGAGTGCCGGAAATGCAAAAGCAGTTCTGCATTCATCGCCTCCCTTACGAGTGCCGGAAATCGCAAAAGCAGTTCTGCATTCATCGCATCCCCCGCTATTTCTTTACGAGTGACGAAAATTGCAAAAGCAGTTCTGCATTGGTCGCATCTCTTACCAGTGCCGGAAATCGCAAAAGCAGTTCTGCATTCGTCAGTTCTGCATTCATCGCATCCCTTACGAGTGCTAGAAATCGCAAAAGCAGTTCTGCATTCATCACATCCCCCGCTATTTCTTTACGAGTGCAAGAAATCGCAAAAGAAGTTCTACATTCATCGCATTCTTTACGAGTGCCGGAAATCGCAAAAGCAGTTCTGCATTCATCGCATCTCCCGCTATTTCTTTACGAGTGCGAGAAATCGCAAAAGCAGTTCTACATTCATCGCATCCCTTACGAGTGCCGGAAATCGCAAAAACAGTTCTGCATTCATCAGTTCTGTATTCATTGCATCCCTTACGAGTGCTAGAAATCTCAAAAGCAGTTCTGCATTCATCGCATTCCCCGCTATTTCTTTACGAGTGCAAGAAATCGCAAAAGCAGTTCTACATTCATCGCATCTCTTACGAATGCCGAAAATCGCAAAAGCAGTTCTGCATTCATCAGTTTTGCATTCATCGCATCACTTACTAGTGCCTGAAATCGCAAAAGCAGTTCTGAATTCATCGCATCCCCCGCTATTTCTTTACGAGTGCCGAAAATGCAAAAGCAGTTCTACATTCATCGCATCCCTTACGAGTGCCGGAAATCGCAAAAGCAGTTCTGCATTCAACAGTTCTGCATTCATCGCATCCCCCGCTATTTCTTTACGAGTGCCGGAAATCGCAAAAGCAGTTCTGTATTCATTGCATCCCTTACGAGTGCGGAAATCGCAAAAGCAGTTTGCATTCATCGCATCCCCCGCTATTCTTTACGAGTGCGGAAATCGCAAAAGCAGTTCTGCATCATCGCATCCCCCGCTATTTCTTTACGAGTGCGGAAATCGCAAAAGCAGTTCTGCATTCATCGCATCCCTTAACGAGTGCCGGAAATCGCAAAAGCAATTCTGCATTCATCAGTTCTGCATTCATCGCATCTCTTTACGAGTGCCGAAAATCGCAAAAGCAGTTCTGCATTCATCTTATCCCTTACGAGTACCTAAAATCGCAAAAGCAGTTCTGCATTCATCGCATCCCCCGCTATTTCTTTACGAGTGCCGAAAATTGCAAAAGAAGTTCTGCATTCGTCGCATCCCTTACACGAGTGCCGGAAATCGCAAAAGCAATCTGCATTCATCAGTTATGTATTCATCGCATCCCTTACGAGTGCTAGAAATCGCAAAAGCAGTTCTGCATTCATCGCATCCCCCGCTATTTCTTTACGAGTGCAAGAAATCGCAAAAGCAGTTCTACATTCATCGCATCCCTTACGAGTGCCGGAAATCGCAAAAGCAGTTCTGCATTCATAAGTTCTGCATTCATCCCATCACTTACTAGTGCCTGAAATCGCAAAAGCAGTTCTGAATTCATCGCATCCCCCGCTATTTCTTTACGTGTGCCGGAAATCACAAAAGCAATTTTTCATTCATCGCATCCCTTACGAGTGCCGAAAATCGCAAAAGAAGTTCTTGATTCAACAGTTGTAACGACCCTTACCCGTATCCTAATTTTACCGTATTATTTATTTATTTATTTTTTTATACGTACAAACTTTAAATCTGACTTTTGAGCGTAATAAAACTTTTAAAATCGAAATCTAACTTTTAAACCATTTAAAACAAACTCACAACTAACTAAATAAAACTTAAAACATTTAATAAAATAACTTAAAATACTTCTTTTTATTTATTTATTTATTTTTTATACTGGTACTATTCACGTGAACAGTATTACTGTTCACGTGAATAGTACACCTCTGTTCGCCATTATTCACGTGAACAGTACCACTGTTCACCACTGTTCATGTGAACAGTACGCTTGCCACATTATATTGCGATCAATCTCCATTTTTTTCTTGGAGATCGATCGCTGACTTGCCCCTTTATATTGGCGATCGATCTCTATTTTTTCTTGGGGATCGATCGCCAGATGTACAGCGATCGATCGCTGATCCACACAGCGATCAATCCAAGAGATCGATCGCTGCTCAGCGATCAATCCAAGACATCGATCGCTGCTCAGCGATCAACCCTGGAGATCGATCGCTGCAGCACTCAACCATAATGCCTCTCTGAAATCTTAAGATTCCAGAGAGCTAACTTCAACAAATTACCTCTCTGGAATCCGATTCCAGAGAGCAAACTTCAAACTTTTCTCACACATTTTTCCATTCTTTTTCTCTTCCTCGTACAATCCATCTCCTACTCATACACTCTTAACATTTCAACAAAACTTAACTCTTTCATCATTTTATCAACCACCGATTAAACGATCCAAAACATATTTTAAAACGTGTTTAAAACATAATAAACTTTCGTGAAAACCAATAGCATGGATCCGTTTAAAACTAAACCACTTCCCCTATTTTAAATTACCAACAGTTTATAGACTTCAAAACATCAAAACATAATCCTATCACCTATCCAGATCGCAAACAACCTAATATGTTCAACTATACGTTTTATATCGTGTCCCCAAAACATATACCTACATCCCCACTGGTCAAAATGCGCACCGACTGCCCAGCACACTCCCACGGGCCATCATTCTTCAACCGTTCATGCCTCGGGTGGAGGGATCTCATCCTCACCTGTGTAGAGGTCACCTACACCATAAACATAAGTCGTGAGCTTAAGGCTCAGCAAGTCTACGTAAATGCAAGTGAATGCCATGCATGCAGTTCGTAAAAAACATGCTTCCTACCTTTTCGCTATTCATTTCATTACTTATACTTGTACTTATACGTCACCGTGGCCTCACTCACGCTAGATAGGAGCGGCACATCCCACGGTTGGATAGCCCCTCGTATCTAACCGGGGGGAAAACATGCTCCCCAAGCAGCCATGTCTGAACCACCGCCACCTCCTTGACCAGATTACATGCATTCAGATCTTTTCATTATCTTTTTTCTTTTCATGAAAACATGCATAGAAATTCCTTTTCATGACGTTTTTAAAACCATGATGCATGAACAGTTATAAACATGAAATAATCAACCATCATACGTACCATCAAGACACTCAAAGCATAATCCTACAAGAGAACTAATCCTAACTACCCAACCAAAGCATTTAAACAATCTATATTCTCCAATTTCCTCGAACAACAGAAGATCGTATGGTGTAGGCCAATCGGCCAAACAAGTCGCGGAGACTTACCTGACGTCCGTTGAAATGCTAGCTCCGTCCACGAGCGTCGTTCACCTACGGTAATTCACAACGGTTATTGTTACAACGAGTTTAAACTTCTAAACGTCCAAATTTATCAATACCTTAACTAAAGAATTCTCTAAAGCTTCTAACTTAATTAATCGAGGCATATTGACGAGTAATTCACGCTTGATACCTCGAAACAACAATTAACGAGTTTTCTCCAAAAACTCAAAAATTCTCAAACTTTAACACTTTTCACAAATTAATCAGACTCCGTTCAATAACGCTCCATACGTTCAATATATTCATAAACTTAGCTAACCTATCAATTTTAAACTCTAACTCGCATTTTCAACATAAATCCTAACGAAACCCTAACATCCTAACTTCATTAAAACTGAAAACTAACGTTCGAAAGCTGTAGATTCGTACCTAGGGCGTTGATCGGAGGAGAAAACGTGAAGAATGGAGATCGATCGGAGGAGAAAACGAGCGTCGGCATGAAGAAATCGCCTCTGGTTCTTCACGAGGCAGAGAAGAAAATGAGGGAGAAAGAGAGGAGTGTGGTTATTTAATTAAAATTGACTTTGCAAAATTACCATTTTGCCCTTCCTTTGTTTTTATATTAGTTTCGTCTTTTGTTTCGTTAATTATCTAACGATTCGGTTTCTCCAAACTTTCTTATTTCACCAGTAATTCCAACTTATTATTAGGGTCCCAATAAAACTGTCCGTTCGCAAATCGGACCTCGTTTACTATTTTTACTAAAACGTCCCTTAAATTACGAGAAACGTAATTCCCGTAATTTAGCATCACGACTCATAAAATTCCCATAATTTTCCTAAAATCCATATTAATTATTAGGATCGTAATAACGCTTTCTTTTCGTAAAACGGGCTTGATTTGACATATTTATAAAAATGTCATTTATATTAAAATATTAATATCCCGTAAAGTCGGGTATTACAACAGTTCTGCATTCATAGCATCCCTTACGAGGACCGGAAATCGCAAAAGCAGTTTTGCATTCATCGCATCCCCCGATATTTCTTTACGAGTGCTGGAAATCGCAAAAGTAGTTCTGCATTCATCGCATCCCCCGCTATTTCTTTACAAGTGCCAAAAATCGCAAAAGCAGTTCTGCATTCATCGCCTCCCCCGCTATTTCTTTACGAGTGTCGGAAATCGAAAAAGCAGTTCTGCATTCATCGCATGCCTTACAAGTGCCGGAAATCGCAAAAGCATTTCTGCATTCATCAGTTCTGCATTCATTGCCTCCCTTACGAGTGTTAGAAATCGCAAAAGTAGTTATGCATTCATCGCATCCCCCGCTATTTCTTTACGAGTGCCGGAAATTCCAAAAGCAGTTCTGCATTCATCGCATCCCCCGCTATTTCTTTACGAGTGCCGGAGATCGCAAAAGCAGTTCTGTATTCATCGCATCCCTTACGAGTGCCGGAAATCGCAAAAGCAGTTCTGCATTCATCAGTTCTGCATTCATTGCATCCCTTACGAGTGGCGGAAATCACAAAAGCAGTTCTGCATTCATCGCATCCCACGCTATTTCTTTACGAGTGCCGGAAATCACAAAAGCAGTTCTGCATTCATCGCATCCCTTACGAGTGCCGAAAATCGCAAAAGCAGTTCTGCATTCATCGCATCCCCCGCTATTTCTTTACGAGTGCCGGAAATCGCAAAAGCCGTTTTGCATTCATCGCATCCCCCGCTATTTCTTTACGAGTGCCGAAAATCACAAAAGCAGTTCTGCATTCATTGCATCCCTTACGAGTGCCTGAAATCGCAAAAGAAGTTCTGCATTCATCGCATCCCCCGCTATTTCCTTTCGAGTGCCGAAAATTGCAAAAGCAGTTCTGCATTCATCGCATCCCTTACGAGTGCCGAAAATCGCAAAAGCAGTTCTGCATTCATTAGTTCTGCATTCATCACATCCCTTATGAGTGCCGGAATATGCAAAAGCAGTTCTGCATTCATTGCGTCCCCCGCTATTTCTTTACGAGTGCCGGAAATTGCAAAAGCAGTTCTGCATTCATCGCCTCCCCCGCTATTTCTTTACGAGTGCCAGAAATCGAAAAAGCAATTCTGCATTCATCGCATGCCTTACAAGTGCCGGAAATCGCAAAAGCAATTCTGCATTCATCAGTTCTGCATTCATTGCCTCCCTTACAAGTGTTAGAAATCGCAAAAGTAGTTCTGCATTAATCGCATCATCCGCTATTTCTTTACGAGTGCCAGAAATCGCAATAGCAGTTTTGCATTCATCGCATCCCCCGCTATTTCTTTACGAGTGCCGAAAATTGCAAAAGCAGTTCTGCATTCATTGCATCTCTTATGAGTGCCGGAAATCGCAAAAGCAGTTCTGCATTCATCAGTTCTGCATTCATCGCTTCCTTTACGAGTGCCGAAAATCGCATAAGCAGTTATGCATTCATCGCATCCCCCGCTATTTCTTTACGAGTGGCGGAAATCACAAAAGTTGTTCTGCATTTATCGCATCCCTTACGAGTGACGGAAATCACAAAAGTAGTTCTGCATTCATCAGTTTTGCATTCATTGCATCCCTTACGAGTGCCGGAAATCGCAGAAGCAGTTCTGCAATAATCGCATCCCCCGCTATTTCTTTACGAATGTTGGAAATCGCAAAAGCAGTTCTGCATTCATCGCATCCCTTACGAGTGCCGGAAATCGCAAAACAGTTTTGCATTTATCAGTTCTGCATTCATCGTATCCCTTACTAGTGCCAGAAATCGCAAAAGCAGTTCTGCATTCATCGCATCCCCCGCTATTTCTTTACGAGTGCCAGAAATTGCAAAAGCAGTTTTGCATTCATCGCATCCCCCGCTATTTCTTTACGAGTGCCGGAAATCGCAAAAGCAGTTCTGCATTCATCGCATCCCTTATGAGTGCCGAAAATCACAAAAGAAGTTCTGCATTCATCAGTTCTGCATTCATCGCATCCCTTATGAGTGCCGAAAATCGCAAAAGCAGTTCTGAATTCATCGCATCCACCGTTGTTTCTTTACGAGTGCTGGAAATCGCAAAAGAAGTCATGCATTCATCGCATCCTTTACGAGTGCCAGAAATCGCAAAAGCAGTTCTGCATTCAACAGTTATGCATTCATCGCATCCCTTACGAGGGCCAGAAATTACAAAAGAAGTTCTGCATTCATCGCATCCCCCTATATTTCTTTACGAGTGCCGAAAATCGAAAAAGCAGTTCTACATTCATCGCATCCCCCGCTATTTCTTTACGAGTGCTGGAAATCGCAAAACGAGTTCTGCATTCATCGCATCCCTTACAGATGCCGGAAATCGCAAAAGCAGTTCTGCATTCATCAGTTCTGCATTCATCATATCCCATACGAGTTCCGGAAATCGCAAAAGCAGTTCTGCATTCATCGCATCCCCTGCTATTTCTTTACGAGTGCCGGAAATTGCAAAAGCAGTTATGCATTCATCGCATCCCCCGCTATTTCTTTACGAGTGCCGGAAATCGCATAAGCAGTTCTGTATTCATCGAATCCCTTACGAGTGCCGGAAATTGCAAAAGCAGTTCTGCATTCATCAGTTCTGAATTCATTGCATCCCTTACGAGTGCCGAAAATTGCAAAAGCAGTTCTGCATTTATCGCATCCCCCGCTATTTCTTTACGAGTGCCGAAAATCGCAAAAGTAGTTCTGCATTAATCGCATCTCCCGCTATTTCTTTACGAGTGTCGGAAATCGCAAAAGTAGTTCTGCATTCATTGCATCTCTTACGAGTGCCGAAAAACGCAAAAGCAGTTCTGCATTCATCGCATCCCCCGCTATTTCTTTACGAGTGCTGGAAATCGCAAAAGCAGTTCTGCATTCATCGCATCCCCTACTATTTCTTTACGAGTGCCGGAAATTGCAAAAGCAGTTATGCATTCATCGCATCCCCCGCTATTTCTTTACGAGTGCCGGAAATCGCAAAAGCAGTTCTGTATTCATCGAATCCTTTACAAGTGCCGAAAATCGCAAAAGCAGTTATGTATTCATCAGTTCTGCATTCATTGCATCCCTTACAAGTGCCGAAAATCGCAAAAGAAGTTCTGCATTTATCGCATCCCCCGCTATTTCTTTACGAGTGCCGAAAATCGCAAAAGCAGTTCTGCATTCATCGCATCCCCCGCTATTTCTTTACGAGTTTCGGAAATCGCAAAAGCAGTTCTGCATTCATCGCATCCCTTACGAGTGTCGGAGAACGCAAAAGCAGTTCTGCATTCATCGCATCCCCCGCTATTTCTTTACGAGTGCTGGAAATCGTAAAAGCAGTTCTGCATTCATCGCATCCCCTGCTATTTCTTTACGAGTGCCGGAAATCGCAAAAGTAGTTCTGCATTCATCGCATCCCTTACGAGTGCCGAAAATCTCAAAAGCAGTTCTGCATTCATCGCATCCCTCGCTATTTCTTTACGAGTGCCAAAAATTACAAAAGCAGTTCTGCATTCATCCCCTCCCCCGCTATTTCTTTACGAGTGCCGGAAATCGAAAAAACAATTCTGCATTCATCGCATGCCTTACAATTGCCGGAAATCGCAAAAGCAGTTATGCATTCATCAGTTCTGCATTAGTGTTAGAAATCGCAAAAGTAGTTCTGCATTCATCGCATCCCCCGCTATTTCTTTACGAGTGCCAGAAATCACATTAGCAGTTCTGCATTCATCGCATCCCCAGCTATTTCTTTACGAGTGCCGAAAATCGCAAAAGTAGTTCTGCATTCATTGCATCTCTTACGAGTGCCGGAAATCGCAAAAGCAGTTTTGCATTCATAAGTTCTGCATTCATCGCATCCTTTACGAGTGCCGGAAATCGCAAAAGCAGTTCTGCATTCATCGTATCCCCCGCTATTTCTTTACGAGTGCCGGAAATCACAAAAGTTGTTCTGCATTCATCGCATCCCTTACGAGTGACGAAAATCACAAAAGTAGTTCTTCATTCATCAGTTTTGCATTCATCGCATCCCTTACGAGTGCCGAAAATCGCAGAAGCAGTTCTGCAATAATCGCATCCCCCGCTATTTCTTTACGAATGTTGGAAATCACAAAAGCAGTTCTGCATTCATCGCATCCCTTACGAGTGCCGGAAATCGCAAAAGCAATTCTGCATTCATCAGTTCTGCATTCATTGCATCCCTTACGAGTGCCGGAAATCGCAAAAGCAGTTCTTCATTCATCGCATCCCCCGCTATTTCTTTACGAGTGCCGGAAATCGCAAAAGGCAGTTTTGCATTCATCGCATCCCCCGCTATTTCTTGACGAGTGCCGGAAATCGCAAAAGCAGTTCTTCTTTCATCGCATCCCTTATGAGTGTCAGAAATCACAAAAGAAGTTCTGCATTCATTTGTTCTGCATTCATCACATCCCTTATGAGTGCCAAATATCGCAAAAGCAGTTCTGAATTCATCGCATCCCCCGCTGTTTCTTTACGAGTGCCGGAAATCGAAAAAGAAGTTATGCATTCATCGCATCCCTTATGAGTGCCGGAAATCGCAAAAGCAGTTCTGCATTCAACAGTTATGCATTCATCGCATCCCTTATGAAGGCCGGAAATTACAAAAGAAGTTCTGCATTCATCGCATCCCCCGATATTTCTTTACGAGTGCCGGAAATCGCAAAAGTAGTTCTGCATTCATCGCATCCCCCGCTTTTTCTTTACGAGTGCTGGAAATCGCAAAAGGAGTTATGCATTCATCGCATCCCTTACAAGTGCCGGAAATCGCAAAAGCAGTTCTGCATTCATCAGTTCTGCATTCATCACATCCCTTACGAGTGCCGAAAATCGCAAAAGCAGTTCTGCATTCATCGCATCCCCCGCTATTTCTTTACGAGTGCCGGAAATTGCAAAAGCAGTTCTGCATTCATCGCATCCCCTGCTATTTCTTTACGAGTGCTGGAAATCGCAAAAGCAGTTCTGTATTCATCGAATCCCTTACGAGTGCCGGAAATTGCAAAAGCAGTTCTGCATTCATCAGTTCTGAATTCATTGCATCCCTTACGAGTGCCGGAAATTGCAAAAGCAGTTCTGCATTTATCGCATCCCCCGCTATTTCTTTACGAGTGCCAAAAATTGCAAAAGTAGTTCTGCATTAATCGCATCTCCCGCTATTTCTTTACGAGTGTCGGAAATCGCAAAAGCAGTTCTGCATTCATCGCATCCCTTACGAGTGCCGGAAAACGCAAAAGCAGTTCTGCATTCATCGCATCCCTCGCTATTTCTTTACGAGTGCTGGAAATCGCAAAAGCAGTTCTGCATTCATCGCATCCCCCAGCTATTTCTTTACGAGTGCCGAAAATCGCAAAAGTAGTTCTGCATTCATCGCATCCCTTACGAGTGCCGGAAATCTCAAAAGCAGTTATGCATTCATCGCATCCCTCGCTATTTCTTTACGAGTGCCGGAAATCGCAAAAGCAGTTCTGCATTCATCGCATCCCCCGCTATTTCTTTACGTGTGCCGGAAATCGCAAATGCAGTTCTGCATTCATCGCATCCCTTACGAGTGCCGGAAATCGCAAAAGTAGTTCTGCATTCATCAGTTCTGTATTCATCGCATCCTTTACGATTGTCGGAAATCGCAAAAGCAGTTCTACATTCATCGCATCCCCCGCTATTTCTTTACGAGTGCCGAAAATCGCAAAGCAGTTGCTCCCCTATTAGCCGAAATCGCAAAAGCAGTTCTGTATTCATCGCCTCCCCCTTTTTTATCGCATCGCAGTTCCCCTTCTTCGCAGTTCTAGTCTGTTTCTTTACAAGTGCCGGAAACCGCGTGAAGTTTTTTTCCAGGTAAGTTTTTCGTCAAATTTTTTAAGCTGAAATGGTGAGATGGGGACTGATACCGGTTATTAGTTCGGGACTTGCTAAGTTTGGTAAAATAAACGGCAAGTCTGCCGATGAAGCGTGTGTCCTTAGCGTTATGGATTCTGTTCACTTTTACAATGGCATGCTTAGTAACTCCACTCACAGGAAGCAATTTGCATCAGTCATCTCCACATACCAGAAGATGACTTCTCGTGGAGTTACACCAAATTTTAGGACTCTTGGTATCCTGGTGAGGTGTTTCTCCCGTATGAATTCTGTGGATCTTGTCTTTGGCGATGGGGAAGATATTGAAAATGAGGTTTATTACTTATGTAGGCACCTACACAAATTTGATTAAGGGATTGATTAAAGAGGACAAGATTGAGGATGCAACTGTTTTATTCTTGAAAATAGAGAAAATGGGGTGCCCTCTAGATTTGTTGACGTATCACTGCCTCATTAATGAAATGTTTAAACATGGTAAGAGAGCTATGGCGATAGATTTATTTGGGGATATGGAAGCTAAAGGTATCGTTCCGCATGCAGTTCTTTACCATGATGTGATCAAGTGGTGCTACAAAAATGGAGAAATTGAAGCCGCTTTGGATGTGCGAAGCAAAATGCTGGGAAGAAAGCCCTGAACTATAACACATGAAATCCTCGTTAGTTTTAAATTGGAGTTGATTTCTGTTTAAAAATTGATTGCTGGGAATACTATTGCCTGTTTTCCTTCTTTTTCTTTTGGGATTTCTTTTGATCGGCGATAATAGTTTTTTGAACTATGGCGTCCTAATTTTTCTTATATTCTGCTGGATTCCTTCTTTTTCTTTTGGAATTTCTGTTGAACGGCGATAATAGATTTTGCAAGAGTTATAATTTTTCTTATATTTTGCTGGAGAATTTATGCATGAATAAGGAAAAATTCAAAGTGAGAGCAGTTGAATCTGCGATTACAAGAGTTGTATAATAGATCGTGTGTTTTTATGAATATGCTAAATTAAAATAAATAATTAAAAATTATGGTGTTACCAAAATAAGTTGTAGAATATAAAAGTTGGGGTATCCCGAACATTATTTGGTATATTTTTAAAAACTAATGGAATTAAGGTCAATTCCCTCAAAAACATGAACTGACTTTGTTTTTCTGCAGGAGTACTGTTTGTCACTTTGATTTATGTGAAGTTTATAAATTAATTAATATCAAAATAATTAAATAAAATATACAAATTCCTCCTCTAGAAGAATATAAAGTGAGCTGTAAATAATAGATATTAATTTAATTAATTAGGCCCTAGTAATTGTTGTTTAATATTCTACCACATTTTTTTATTAAGATAAATCAATTAGACCTGTTCTAGTTCAAGGTCGATCCTTTAAAGAAAGACTGAATTTTTTAAGATGCAAGTGATAATTATCAAAGTCAAGTGCTTATAATTTAATTTGACAGTTGTGAATTACTCTTAAAAAGTTTGGAAGATAAAGTGTACTTTTGTCTCTCCTATATTATTAAAAATTAAGTGTAACACTCGCACACTATGACCTTGATCGGACCAATCAAGTAGACTTGGGCAGGGCCGGGCCGAATCGGAGATTAACTCTCTCTCAGCTCAACATACAAATTGAAAAGAATTTCTTTGTATTTACGAAGGGATTTGGGAAAAGCTTTAACATATGTTGTAGACGAGAAAAAGGTTGGATATTTTTCCGATTGTGGAGTCAATTTCTCTCCTTGTGACGCAGCTGTGCAATCGATTTTGTTTGCTCTGCGATTGACGGAATCGGTGCTAGGGTTTGGAAGCGGACGGTTTTTTCCCTATTTACTTTATCATGTATGCCGATCGGGAAGAATCTGAGTCGAGGAGGTCAGTCAAGGAGCGGCTCAATGGAAACTCCTTGGAAACGAATCTCCGACGCCGGCAAATTACTGGCAAGAGGTCCGATTTCTTATCTCATCTTTTTGGGTTTCCTTGAAAAATATGCTTGTAAGGTGGAAAATAAAAACTCTCATGTAGAAATTGGATTAGTTTACTTGTTTGATGGTTGTTGGCTTTTATTGGTTGGATTTTGTAACTTGCGGGATTGTTTTCCGATAGTTTCTTATTTTTGTTCGGTGTTATTTATTTATTTATTATTTTTAAGGTTTTTGAGTGGAGATTTATCTTTTGCTTTTTTGAATCTGTGACTGACAACACCTCTCTGGTCATTTTACTAAATTGTTCTCTTTATCGGGAAGTGCTTTGTGATTGGCAACACTTTGATACGTTCCACCCTTTTCCATGGGTATGAAATAAATCATCTATCAATATTTTCTTGGGGCGCTATACTTTGTGTTTTCATTTAGTCTTTGTTACACTTCATTGATGTATTGTAGATGAGAGACATTCACATGAGTTCTTCTATGGAAAATATTTGGACCTTAGAACTTTGTTTTTCTTTCTCTATTTTCCTTTTATGTATCAACGAAGGCATTTTAGTAATCGGTTGCTGCAATTTGTCCCCTGCCAGCCTTTGTTAGGAGATGTACTCATGGTGTCATTGTTATTCTTGAGTGCTTGAGTTGGATTAGTAAGAATTTCTCTCAATGCCATTGTTATTGCATCAAGAATTTCTCTCTATGCCATTGTATGGCATCGTTACTCTTGACTTGAAGATTTTTTTTACCTTCAGTGATTTTTTTTTTTTCATTTTTTTTGGGTGAAAGGAGAAGTAATGGTCAATCTGGTGACATATTTATAATCTGCTCATTCCTATCTTTGAGTGTTCCAGATTTTCCTATTAATGTTCGAGTCGTGCACTTTCCAGGCAGAGGGATGATGACAAATGGGAACATGATCTTTACGAGGATAATGAATCCCAAGCTTCAAGTATGGATTAGTTCTGATAGTAATACAAGTAACTTAAACTTTGTTTTTATTTTGGATTTGTCACCTTTATGAAGTTAATTGTATCAACGGCTTTTGAAGATCGCAAAGTTGGTGCTCGTGATCTTCGTTTGAAGTTGCAGAAGAAAAATCTCCATGCACCTCAAAGTGGAAAGAGCACTGTGTCAGGGGTGCGGGATCTGCGAGAAAAGTTGTCTGGCCCTGTATATTCAGTAACTGTGAATAATAATCCTCCAAAGCCGAAATTAGAAGCTGCTAAATCAACCAAGAAAAATGAAACTGTCGACGCTCCTCCAGCAGTGATTAAAAAAGCTGCTATCTCAGCTTCCAGGAAAAAGGCTTCACAAAAGGCAAAAATGTTTTGCATTTCTTGTTTTGAAATCTGGAAAGTTTATGTATTCTTCTGAAAAGTTTGGGATGACTGCTTGTTATAGGAGCATGATTTCTAAATTTCTCCTGTTGAAATACAATTTTGTGGAGCGGTATTCATTTATTGATTTCCATTCTGTGGAAGTGCACCAATCTGAATGACTTTGATTGCAGAATGATACATCAGTTGATGGATTTTTACACTCATTGGGTCTTGAAAAATACTCCATTACTTTTCAAGCTGAGGAAGTAAGCATATTTTGATCACGTTTCGTATGACTATGGCTTGTTTTGTCTATGCTACGTTGTATTATTCTGACTTTGATTTCCTGTGTTTTTTCAGGTTGATATGGCTGCACTTGTACATATGAGTGACGAGGACCTCAAAGCTTTAGGCATACCAATGGTAAACACATTTCATTTATCATGTAGCTCTCTTGTCTGGTGTAGATTTTTTTTTTTTTCCCTAATTCAAAAAGGTATGGTTCATACTAGCTAGCCATAAGTTTGAGAATTGTTTTTTGGGCTCATGCTATCTCTTAAATCCCAGACCAAGAAGTTAAACTTCTGAAAAGATGTAAATTTAGTCCCCATGGTTGCAGTTAAAATCAGATTATTTCATTTTTATTGCCTTGGCCGTATATCTATATCGAGTCCTCTCTGTGCTAATTAAGGAATTCACGTGATATTTATTATACTTCCCTGATTGTATCAACAAACATGTCTTTGAAAATCTAAATCTGTCAAGTGGAGCCGTAGATGTGTTTCTTTCTACCGGGAATTGCCGTAATTTTCTTTCCAAGCCCGTGGCTCCCTTTATATTTAGTTTTATTTGGATATTTGTTACTTTTTAGTTTTTATATAATAGAAAAGTATTGTTCACAGGCCGAAATAAATTGTGAATTGTGTACTAATCACATGTGCGGTAGGAGTATCTTCACTGTTCTTCATTTTTTAACACAATCAAAATGTCAAAACAATATCTTCACTTGTCAGTCTGATTTTGTTACTCCTCCTGACCTTGGCTTTCTTCAGTGAGACTTAGTTCTTCCTGTTTCAGGGCCCAAGAAAAAAGATAATTTTGGCGTTGGAAGCAAGAGGATGATGGTTTAATGTTAACAGAAGCGATTGCAATTTGGGAAGAAATTATTCTGATGGATCCCATAATCAGCACAGCAGCCTACATGATATTCCTGTTTCTTCTTTTTGGGTTGTTATTTCTTCAATTGCCAAAAAAATCTTATTTTTATTTTTATTTTTATTTTTGTGTAAGAAAATAACTGTTGTTAGTCTTAAATTGAAGCGTAGAATGTAAGCTTTGAATCTGCTAATTTATCAGGCTGTCGTTCTGGACTAGAGCTGAGCTGATTAGCAATGTCGACATCTCTTTCTGCCAATCCTGTGTATTTATCTTTTACTATAAGACTGTTTTAGTTCTATCCCACATTGGGTACAAATTTGTTTTTATTTATTTATTTTTCAATAAATTTTTGTTTGTTAGTAAAATAATTATGATATTATATATATTGTTAGCTATATTGACGAATAAGTGCGAGTGTATTTTGATAAATTGCTGAGGTTCTAGGATAATGTTTTACGCTTTCATCTCACACTTTACTTTAACGAGTTTTGTGCCAATTACCAGACAACTTTCTTAGAATTTTGTGTCAATTACGAGAAGCAACTAAAAGTTAAACCACCAACCAAAGAACAAGCACGGTTCAATTTGGTTTTACAGATTCCACCGGGCTCAATAACAACAATTCGGTTTTTTCTAGAACCATGTTTTTGCGGAGCATTTCCATGGGAGGAAAATGATGACGACGACAAGGTTTGTGCCTCTGGGTCTTGCTCAAGTTTTTTGCTTGCTTCGTTTTGATATCATTTTTTCTACATAATTCTATGTAGCATCAACCATTCCTAAAAGAAATTAGCAGGGCCTATCTCTGTTTTATGAAAATACAAAAGCAAGTTTTTGACTTCAAATCTTCCCTGGTAAACAAGACAGCATCTGTTCAGATCTCTGACCAACAAAAGGACGATCACTGATCTGCGGGTGATTTTTGAAGAAATGAGTGAAATAAATTATTAATTCAATGGAATGATATTATTACTATTCTTCTTCTTGCTACTTGTTGCTAACACTCTTTTATATCGGATCTTAATTCAATGGAATTATTTTCGATTGAAAAAGCAAAGAATGTATTGAAAAATGACTAATCCAACTGTGACACAGTTGGACGTTTATTGTAAGTGCCCGATTTGTGAATATTCGAAACACCTACTATCATATTTTTTAAGTTTTGTAAAAGAACATGTTATAATTAACCTTAAAAAAATATATGAAATAATAGTTAATATTGTTATTAATTCACGGATTAATATTGATATATTAAAGGATTGAAAATATATATATATATATATATATATTATATATAACTCAAACGTTCACTTAGTGTACTATATGTATTGTCGTTGTTGAACCCATGTACTTCAATACCCCAACACTGTAGCAGCAAAGCACATGCTATAACTAACCTTAAAAAAATATAACTAATATTGTTATTAATTCACGGATTAATAATGATATACTAAAAGATTGAAATCCGTGAATTAGGTTAGTTATAGCATGAGCGTGAAACCAAGTGCTTACGATCTGGACGAAGGCCCTCGTGATAGACGTTAGGAAGTAGAAAAAGGAAAAAGAGAAAGTGTTCTGAATATTTTACAAAATTAAATATATTATAATAAAACTAAATCAAGCAATCATCATCAACTCTAGAATGTTTTAGAGCTGATGAGAAGCTCAGAGGATCCGAGCCCACACCATATCCCACATCGTTCTTGTGAGTAGAGTGATCATGGTCTGGTGCAGTCCGGTTTCGAATTGAAATCGGACCGTACCAAAGGATTTAGGATATATATATATATATGTTTCATTTTGTAAAATATTCAGAACACTTCTCTTTTTCTTTCTTCTACTTCCTAACGTCTATCACGAGAGTCTTCGTCCAAAATCATAAGCACTTGGGTTCACGCTCATGCTATAACTAACCTAATTCACGGATTTCAATCTTTTAGTATATCATTATTAATCCGTGAATTAATAACAATATTAACTATATTTTTTTAAAGTTAGTTATAACATGTGCTTTTCTGCTACAGTGTTGGAGTATTGAAGTACATGGGTTTAGCAGCGACAATATATATAGTACACTAAGTGTACGTTTGAGTTATATATATATCCCAAATACTTTGGTCCAGTCCGATTTCAGTTTGAAAGCGGATCGCACCAGACCATGATCACCCTACTCACAAGAACGATGTGGGATATGGTGTGGGCTCGGATCCTCTGAGCTTCTCATCAGCTTTAAAAGATTCTAGAGTTGATGGTGATTCCTTGCTTTTATTTTATTATAATATGTTTCATTTTGTAAAATATTCAAAACACTTTCTCTTTTTCCTTCTTCTACTTCCTAACGTCTGCCACAAGGGTCTTCCTTCAGCTCGTAAGCACTTGGGTTCACGCCCATGCCGTAGAATAGCTGCTTGATCACATGACACATGCAGCAGGTGCTCATGCTGAAGATCAGCACTGCGTTGTTTTGTTCTGTTTTTTTTTTTTTTTTTTTTATGTTTCTTGTATTTGTAATATTTGGGCGGCTTTGTAGTCTGACAAACAGCTCTGCTGCTACAACGTTAGGGTATTTAAGTACATGGATTCAACAGCGACAATATATATAATACACTAAATGAACGTTTGAGTTAATTTTATATATAAATATATTTCAATAATTTATTATATCAATATTAATCCGTGAATTAATAAAAATATTAACTATATTTTTTTAAGATTAATTATAGCATGTATTTTGCCGTTACAGTGTTGAGGTATTGAAATACATGGATTCAACAACCACAATATATATAGTACACTAAATGAACGTTTGAGTTAATTTTATATATATATATATATTTTTTTTCAATCCTTTATTATATCAATATTAATCCGTGAATTAATAACAATATTAACTATAACTCAAACGTTCACTTAATGAACTATATATATTGTCGTTGTTGAACCCATGTACTTCAATATCTCAACACTGTAGCAGCAAAGTACATGCTATAACTAACCTTAAAAAATATAGTTAATATTGTTATTAATTTACGGATTAATATTGATATACTAAAGGATTGAAAATATATATATATATATATATATATATATATAACTCAAACGTTCACTTAATAAACTATATATATTGTTGCTGTTGAACCCATATATTTCAATACTCCAACACTGTAGCAGCGAAGCACATGCTATAACTAACCTTTAAAAAATATAGTTAATATTGTTATTAATTCACGGATTAATAATGATATACTTAAAGATTGAAATCTGTGAATTAGGTTAGTTATAGCATGAGCGTGAACCCAAGTGCTTACGATCTGGACGAAAGCCCTCGTGATAGACGTTAGGAAGTAGAAAAAGGGAAAAGAGAAAGTGTTCTAAATATTTTACAAAATTAAACATATTATAATAAAACTAAATCAAGCAATCATCATCAACTCTAGAATGTTTTAGAGCTGATGAGAAGCTCAGAGGATCTGAGCTCACACCATATCCCACATCGTTCTTGTTAGTAGAGTGATCATGGTCTGGTGAAGTCCGGTTTCGAATTGAAATCGGACCGTACCAAAGGATTTGGGATATATATATATATATATATGTTTCATTTTGTAAAATATTCAGAACATTTTCTCTTTTTCTTTCTTCTACTTCCTAACGTCTATCACGAGGGTCTTCGTCCAGATCGTAAGCACTTGGCTTCACGCTCATGCTATAACTAACCTAATTCACGGATTTCAATCTTTTAGTATATCATTATAATTCCGTGAATTAATAACAATATTAACTATATTTTTTTAAGGTTAGTTATAGCATGTTCTTTTCTACTACCGTGTTGAAGTATTGAAGTACATGGGTTCAGCATCGACAATATATATAGTACACTAAGTGTACGTTTGAGATATATATATATATATATATATATATATATATATATATTTATATATGTATATATATCACAAATCATTTGGTCCGGTCCGATTTCAGTTTGAAATCGGATCGCACCAGACCATGATCACCCTACTCACAAGAACGATGTGGGATATGGTGCAGGCTCGGATCCTCTGAGCTTCTCATCGACTTTAAAACATTCTAGAGTTGATAGTGATTGCTTGCTTTAGTTTTATTATAATATGTTTCATTTTGTAAAATATTCAGAACACTTTTTCTTTTTCCTTTTTCTACTTCCTAACGTCTACCACGAGGGTCTTCGTCCAGCTCGTAAGCACTTGGGTTCACGCCCATGCCGTAGAATTGCTGCTTGATCACATGACAAATGCAGCAGGTGCTCATGTTGAAGATCAGCACTGCGTTGTTTTGTTCTTTTTTTTTTTTTATATTTCTTGTATTTGTAATATTTGGGCGGCTTTGCAGTCTGACAAACTGCTTTGCTGCTACAATGTTAGGGTATTTAAGTACATGGATTCAACAGCGACAATATATATAGTACACTAAGTGAACATTTGAGTTAATTTGATAAATATATATATATATATACATATATATGTATATATATATAATATATGTATATATATATAGATATACATATATATGTATATATATATATGTATATATATAGATATACATATATATGTATATATATATATATATGTATATATGTATAGATATATATATGTATATATATATATACATTTTATTATATCAATATTAATCCGTGAATTAATAAAAATATTAACTATATTTTTTTAAGGTTAGTTATAGCATGTGCTTTGCTGTTACAGTGTTGGGGTATTGAAGTACATGGATTCAACAGCGACAATATATATAGGACACTAAATGAACGTTTGAGTTAATTTTATATATATATATATTTTCAATCCTTTAGTATATCAATATTAATCCGTGAATTAATAACAATATTAACTATAACTCAAACGTTCACTTAGTGAACTATATATATTGTCGTTATTATCCATGTACTTCAATACCCCAACACTGTAGCAGCAAAGAACATGTTATAACTAACCTTAAAAAAATATAGTTAATATTGTTATTAATTGACGGATTAATAATGATATGCTAAAAGATTTAAATCCGTGAATTAGGTTTGTTATAGCATGAGCGTGAACCCAAGTGCTTACGTTCTGGACAAAAACCCTCTTGATAGACGTTAGGATGTAGAAGAAGGAAAAAGAGAAAGTGTTCTGAATATTTTACAAAATTAAACATATTATAATAAAACGAAATAAAGCAAACATCATCAACTCTAGAATGTTTTGGAGTTGATCAGAAGCTCAGAGGATCCGAGCCTACACCATATCCCACATCGTTCTTGTGAGTAGAGTGATCATGGTCTGGTGCAGTCCGGCTTCGAATTGAAATCGGACCGTACCAAAGGATTTGGGATATATATATATGTTTCATTTTGTAAAATATTCAAAACACTTTCTCTTTTTCCTTCTTCTACTTTCTAACATCTATCACGAGAGTCTTCGTCCAAATCATAAGTATTTGGATTCACGTTCATGCTATAACTAACCTAATTCACGGATTTCAATATTTTAGTATATCATTATTAATCCGTGAATTAATAACAATATTAACTATATTTTTTTAAGGTTAGTTATAGCATGTGCTTTTCTGCTACAGTGTTGGAGTATTGAAGTACATGGGTTCAGTAGCGACAATATATATAGTACACTAAGTGTACGTTTGAGTTATATATATTTATATCCTAAATCCTTTGGTCCGGTCCGATTTCAGTTTGAAATCGGATCGCACCAGACCATGAGCACCGTACTCACAAGAACGATGTGGGATATGGTTTGGGCTCGGATCCTCTGAGCTTCTCATTAGATTTAAAATATTCTAGAGGTGATGGTGATTGCTTGCTTTAGTTTTATTATAATATGTTTCATTTTGTAAAATATTCAGAACACTTTCTCTTTTTTCCTTTTTCTACTTCCTAACGTCTACCACGAGGGTCTTCGTCCAGCTCGTAAGCACTTGGGTTCACGCCCATGCTGTAGAATAGCTGCTTGATCACATGACACATGCAGCAGGTGCTTATGCTGAAGATCAGCACTGCGTTGTTTTGTTCTGTTTTTTTTTATGTTTATTGTATTTGTAATATTTGGGCAGCTTTGTAGTCTGACAAACTGCTCTGCTGCTACAACGTTAGGGTATTTAAGTACATGGATTCAACAGAGACAATATATATAGTACACTAAGTGAACGTTTGAGTTAATTTTATATATATATATATATATATATATATATATATATATTTTCAATATTTTATTATATCAATATTAATCTGTGAATTAATAAAAATATTAACTATATTTTTTTAAGGTTAGTTATAGCATGTGCTTTGCTGATACAATGTTGAGGTATTGAAGTACATGGATTCAACTGCGACAATATATATAGTAAACTAAATAAACGTTTGTGTTAATTTTATATATATATATTCAATCCATTAGTATATCAATATTAATCCGTGATATAATAACAATATTAACTATAACTCAAACGTTCACTTAGTGAACTATACATGTTGTCGTTGTTGAACCCATGTACTTCAATATCTCAACATTGTAGCAGCAAAGTACATGGTATAACTAACCTTAAAAAAATAAATTTAATATTGTTATTAATTCATGGATTAATATTGATATGCTAAAGGATTGAAAATATATATATATATCCTAAATCTTTTGGTCCGGTCCGATTTCAGTTTGAAACCGGATCGCACCAGACCATGATCACCCTACTCACAAGAACGATGTGGGATATGGTGTGGACTCGGATCCTCTGAGCTTCTCATCAGCTTTAAAACATTCTAGAGTTGATGGTGATTGCTTGCTTTAGTTTTATTATAATATATTTCATTTTGTAAAATATTCAGAACACTTTCTCTTTTTCCTTCTTCTACTTCCTAACGTCTACCACGAGGGTCTTCGTCCAACTCGTAAGCACTTGGGTTTACGCCCATGCCGTAGATTAGCTGCTTGATCACATGACACATGCAGCAGGTGCTCATGCTGAAGATCAACACTGCGTTGTTTTGTTCTGTTTTTTTTTATGTTTCTTGTATTTGTAATATTTGGGCGCTTTGCAGTCTGACAAACTGCTCTGCTGCTACAACGTTAGGGTATTTAAGTACATGGATTCAACAGCGACAATATATATAGTACACTAAGTGAACGTTTAGTTAATTATATATATATATATATATATATATATATATATTTTCAATATTTTTTATATCATGATTAATCTGTGAATTAATAAAAATATTAACTATATTTTTTTAAGGTTAGTTATAGCATGTGCTTTGCTGATACAATGTTGAGGTATTGAAGTACATGGATTCAACTGCGACAATATATATAGTAAACTAAATAAACGTTTGTGTTAATTTTATATATATATATTCAATCCTTTAGTATATCAATATTAATCCGTGATATAATAACAATATTAACTATAACTCAAACGTTCACTTAGTGAACTATACATGTTGTCGTTGTTGAACCCATGTACTTCAATATCTCAACATTGTAGCAGCAAAGTACATGGTATAACTAACCTTAAAAAAATAAATTTAATATTGTTATTAATTCATGGATTAATATTGATATGCTAAAGGATTGAAAATATATATATATATCCTAAATCTTTTGGTCCGGTCCGATTTCAGTTTGAAACCGGATCGCACCAGACCATGATCACCCTACTCACAAGAACGATGTGGGATATGGTGTGGACTCGGATCCTCTGAGCTTCTCATCAGCTTTAAAACATTCTAGAGTTGATGGTGATTGCTTGCTTTAGTTTTATTATAATATATTTCATTTTGTAAAATATTCAGAACACTTTCTCTTTTTCCTTCTTCTACTTCCTAACGTCTACCACGAGGGTCTTCGTCCAACTCGTAAGCACTTGGGTTTACGCCCATGCCGTAGATTAGCTGCTTGATCACATGACACATGCAGCAGGTGCTCATGCTGAAGATCAGCACTGCGTTGTTTTGTTCTGTTTTTTTTATGTTTCTTGTATTTGTAATATTTTGGCGGCTTTGCAGTCTGACAAACTGCTCTGCTGCTACAACGTTAGGGTATTTAAGTACATGGATTCAACAACGACAATATATATAGTACACTAAGTGAACGTTTAAGTTAATTATATATATATATATATTTATATATATATTTTTCAATATTTTTTTATATCATGATTAATCTGTGAATTAATAAAAATATTAAATATATTTTTTTAAGGTTAGTTATAGCATGTGCTTTGCTGATACAGTGTTGAGGTATTGAAGTACATGGATTCAACAGCGACAATATATATAGTACACTAAATAAACGTTTGAGTTAATTTTATATATATATATTTTTCAATCCTTTAGTATATCAATATTAATCCGTGATATAATAACAATATTAACTATAACTCAAACGTTCACTTAGTGAACTATATATATTGTCGTTGTTGAACCCATGTACTTCAATATCTCAACACTGTAGCAGCAAGGTACATACTATAACTAACCTTAAAAAAATATAGTTATTATTGTTATTAATTCACGGATTAATATTGATATACTAAAGGATTGAAAAATATATATATATACATCTATAACTCAAACGTTCACTTGGTGTACTATATATATTGTCGCTGTTGAACGCATGTACTTCGATACCGCAACATTGTAGCAGCAAAGCACATGCTATAACTAACCTTAAAAAAATATAGTTAATATTGTTATTAATTCACGGATTAATAATGATATACTAAAAGATTGAAATCCGTGAATTAGGTTAGTTATAGCATGAGCGTGAACCCAAATGCTTACGATCTGGACGAAGGCCCTCGTGATAGACGTTAGGAAGTAGAAAAAGCTAAAAGAGAAAGTGTTTTGAATATTTTACAAAATTAAACATATTATAATAAAACTAAATCAAGCAATCATCATCAACTCTAGAATGTTTTAGAGCTGATGAGAAGCTCAGAGAATCCGATCCTACACCATATCCCACATCGTTCTTGTGAGTAGAGTGATCATGGTCTGGTGCAGTCCGGTTTCGAATTGAAATCGGACCGTACCAAAGGATTTGGGATATATATATATATATATATGTTTCATTTTGTAAAATATTCAGAACACTTTCTCTTTTTCTTTCTTCTACTTCCTAACGTCTATCACGAGGGTCTTCGTCCAGATTATAAGCACTTGGCTTCACGCTCATGCTATAACTAACCTAATTCACGGATTTAATTCTTTTAGCATATCATTATTAATCCGTGAATTAGTAACAATATTAACTATATTTTTTAAGGTTAGTTATAACATGTGCTTTTCAGCTACACAAGGTGTACGTTTGAGTTATATATAAATTTATATTTGTATATATATATCGATCACATCGAGGTTTTGGAAAAGTTTGCAAAGCTCCTTGGGCACTAGATTGGACTTCAGCACTGCATTTCATTCACAGACTGACGGACAATCTGAGAGAACAATCCAAATATTTGAGGATATGTTGAGGTCGTGCGTGCTGGAATTCCATGCTCCTTGGAGTAGATATCTACCGCTGGTGGAGTTTGCTTACAACAATAGCTACCAGGCTACAATTGGCATGGCTCCATATGAAGCTCTTTATGGAAGGAAGTGTAGATCCCCATTATGTTGGGATGAAGTCGGAGAAACCAAGCTTATCGGCCCTGAGATATTACAGCAGATGTCCGAGGTGACAGCCGCAATCAAGCAACGAATAAAGACTGCTCAAAATCGACAAAAGAGTTATGCGGACCATAGAAGAAGGGACTTGGAGTTGCCGAAGGTGATGAAGTGTTTTTAAAAGTGTCACCTTTCAAGGGCGTGATGAGATTTGGCAAGAAAGGAAAGCTCAGCCCAAGGTTTATTGGGCCTTTTCCCATTTTGAAGAGGATTGGGAACATGGCCTACAGACTACAGCTACCAGCGTCTATGGATGGTGTTCATAATGTTTTCCATGTGTCAATGCTGAGAAAGTGCGTGCGAGATCCAACTCAGATCGTGGAACATGTGGACTTTGATATCATGCCGACGCTGACCTATGAAGAAAGGCCCATACAGATACTGAACACCTCGCTCAAAGTATTGCGCAACAAGGTGGTCCCATTGGTAAAAGTTTTATGGCGAAATCATAATGTCGAGGAAGCCACATGGGAAAGACAAGCGGATGTTAGAGCACAATATCCAGACCTCTTTGCCTAGGCCAATTTTGGGGACAAAATTTCTGTTAAGGTGGGTGGAATGTAGCACCCGGCATTTTTTTTACCATGTAAATATTCCCGACATTCATTTAGTAGAATAAATAATTTCATTAATGCAATGAATGTTTTAATGGATTTATCAGAAAGTTAAAACCAGATTGATTTAATATAAATTCAATATGTATTTTTGAATTGGGAGCTAAACTAATGTGTAACTAGGCATTTCACTAAGTTTGAAATGCATGGAAGGGCAAATTGGAGAGAAATTAAGGTTGGTGAGAGTAAACCAATGGATGGAGGCCAAGTGGCAACTTGTCGAGGAAGCTAAGTTCATTCTCCTACGTGAATTTTCATTCACTTCTCTGCTTCCTCTCATCTCTCTCGGCTTTCTCTCTTCCAGGCGATTAAAACAAAACTTCCACACTTTGTTTCTCCAGCATTTCTCCGTTCTCTTCAGCAAAGGTGAGCGTCTTTTAATGCTAACAAGTTTGGACAAGTTTAATGTGAGTTTTTACCGAAGTTTAGGGTTTCGGTATTTGGTGAAAACTCACTGCTTTTGGGTGAAAACACATTGTTGTGTTTTCTAAAGAGTTGAAATGTGTTTGCTGCATATTCTACATGATTCTAGTTAGCATTTGTAGCGTGTTTAAATTCTGTACATACATGCTACAGGTCCGAGTTTTTCAAGAGACATCCAAGTTTTCAACTCTCCAGAAAACAGGTAAGTTCATAACCGTAGGTTGGCCCTTAAGGCCCTACATCACGGAGGTACTAGGTATTTCAGTTCTGTGGGTTGTTTTGGGTAGAAGGGTTATAGCTCATGTCCTGCAAGTCTGTATTTTCTGTTGTCTGTTACGTTGATTCTATTATCTATCAGTTTAAGTTCAGGCACCGTTCATGCATACACGTTTTCTCTGAAAGACATGCAAATGTTTTTTGTGCACCGTTTGAAATTAAAACAAGATAAAATCTGACTGTCTGTAATGTATTGGTTAAGTGCGGGACGGGGACTGGCCCTCTGGTTTTATCCCTCCCCGGGAATCTGAAAATATTGTCTCTGGCAAGGACCCTCTGGTTTTTTCCCTCCCTGGGAATCTGAAAACTGCCGTGCCTGATAGTGCACTTTCTGTTGCCAGTTCCCCTATAAGCCCCACTTATACCCCTCTGCCACTGAAACATAAAGTTCTGTTCTGTTCTGTCACTGTATTTCATACACGTTTTCTCTGAAAGACATGCAAATGTTTTTTGTGCACCGTTTGAAATTAAAACAAGATAAAATCTGACTGTCTGTAATGTATTGGTTAAGTGCGGGACGGGGACTGGCCCTCTGGTTTTATCCCTCCCCGGGAATCTGAAAATATTGTCTCTGGCAAGGACCCTCTGGTTTTTTCCCTCCCTGGGAATCTGAAAACTGCCGTGCCTGATAGTGCACTTTCTGTTACCAGTTCCCCTATAAGCCCCACTTATACCCCTCTGCCACTGAAACATAAAGTTCTGTTCTGTTCTGTCACTGTATTTCTGAAAACCGCATGCATAGCATTTTGCATCACTGCATACTGAATTATGTTCTTACTGAGTTTTAGACTCATAGGTGAACTCTCTGATGTAGGTACTGAAACTGAACCCGAGGACTTTGTTCCTCAAAATGACGATCTGATGTAGCTGGTGGATCGAGCTCATGGGGTTGTTGCTGCAGCCAGACATGTATCTGCTCTGAGGTTTAAGTTCTTGAAAGAGAAAATACTGTCTGTGGATTTTTCTTAGATTCTAATGTTTTGGTTTTAGAAAAAAAACTCTGTCGAAATTCTGTGGTATTCTGGTAATGTATTGGATCTGTCCTGATGTCTAGAACCTCTGTATTTGACAGTTGTAATTATGTTTTAAAATGTATCGAAATCATTCTGGAACTGATAGAATCTTTTATCCGTTTGTGTATGGATGACTCCTAGTTTTGGAACTATCCATGCAGTCTGTTTCTTTAAATCTGTCACTTGCAAAGTATGTTCCATAACCTTGTTTAGAATCGGGCATTAAGGTTTATAATTTTCATGCCTTTTGTCTGTACTGTATTTGACAGTTAAATTGGTTTCTGAAGTGTTCTGAATTTGTTTGGGATATTCTCTGAAAATCTGTGCATGGATTGTCTCTGGTTTTGGAGTAATCCATGCAGTTGTTTTCTGCTAGGTTTTCTAACTTCTGTCGTGTTTCCATGCATGTTTTAAAACTGTGCTTAGAATCGGGTTTGAGGGTTTGAAGCCCTCATGCCTTCTGTTGAAGTTTTCTGTTCGTAAGCCCCCTGTTAAAGTCGTCAAGTTTTGCATTAAAAACTGCATCTTCCGATCACGTTCACTGCTGTTTTAAGTGTACATCTACCGGTTGACGTCATCCATCTTCCGGTTGACGTCATCTGTTTTGTCGTATTCGACATCCACCGGTGAAATGTGCAATTCTGTTTGTTTTAAAAATTCATCTACCGGTTGACGTCATCCATCTTTCGGTTGACGTCATCTATTTTGTCGTATTCGACATCCACCGGTGAAATGTGCAATTCTGTTTGTTTTAAAAATTCATCTACCGGTTGACGTCATCCATCTTCCGGCTGACGTCATCACCTTCTGCCGGTCTCGCCTATTGTCTTCATCTACCGGTTGACGTCATCATCTTCTGCCGATTATGTTTACTGCTTGCATCTTCCGGCTGACGTCATCTTCTCTTCCGGCTGACGTCAGCTATTTTGTCGCATCTGAATCCACCGCTGCCCGCTGCCCGTCTGTTTCACTGTCTTTAGAAAATTTCATTCACCGTTGCCCGTAAAGTTTAGTCTTCCGCCCAGTTATTTCACAGTTGCTTCCTGCGTCTTCCGGCTGATGTCATCTTCTCTTCCGATGACGTCATCCATTGTTTTACGTCTTCTGCCCAACAACATTTTGCTTTTATGCCTAGGTTTTCTGTTTTACTTCCTGCTTATTCTGTTTAATTATTGTCTTCGTCATTTCCTCTCTTCTGTTAGTCATTTCCGAACTGTGCATATACACTGTAGCCTTCCACAGTATGCTTCTCCCAGTTTAAGTTCTCTTTAATGTCCCTGTCTTCCTGTATTTTCGTTTTCTTCTGCTATCCGTTATTGAAACCCGTTTTTCTTTCAACTCCAGAGAATTCTCTCTCTGTGAAGTTTTAATGTTTGTAAGTGATCTGTTCCCTGTTGCTTGTTTCTGTTAAAAAAAAAATAGTCACTGTTTTCTGTAAACCGTCCCGAGTGATGGCTCCGATCTCGGACTCCGATCGGGTTCGTGGTTTTTGGGCTGTCACATAACCCATCTCTGACCCCAAACAATCGGGAATGCCTCTGAGGCAGAGAATGGGTGGTTCTAACACATACGTTGAAAGTCGGGTCGTCACAATCACCCCCCCTCGAGGGCCCAACGTCCTCGTTGGCCGCATTTTCGGTTGGGTACAGGCTCTGATACCATTTGTAACGACCCCTGTTCCCAGCAAGATATTGTCCGCTCTGGGGATTGGGCCGCAGCCCAATATCCTCCCCTCACGGCTTTGTTTGGCGAGAGCACTTCCCGGAAGGTCACCCAACCTGGAATTACTCTCGCCGAAGCCCTCTTAACTTCGGAGTTCTTATGGGATCCGTCGTCAATTGAGCTCCAAAACGCGTCTTGCTATCTTGGGAGTGATCTCTTACATATGTTTCATTTCCATGTACTTCCCCAAGCGATGCGGGTTTGTAACGGCCCCACTTTCAACGACCGAACTCTCCGGCCCAACCCTCTGGGATCCGCGGAGAATTCGTTGAACCCTCCGGCCCAACCCTCTGGGATCCGCGGAGTTTTAACCCATCTCCGACCCCAAACAATCGGGAACGCCTCTGAGGCAGAGAATGGGTGGTTCTAACACATACGTTGAAAGTCGGGTCGTCACAATGATCACCCTACTCACAAGAACGATGTGGGATATGGTATGGGCTCAGATCCTCTGAGCTTCTCATCAGCTTTAAAACATTCTAGAGTTGATGGTGATTGCTTGCTTTAGTTTTATTATAATATGTTTCATTTTGTAAAATATTCAGAACACTTTCTCTTTTTCCTTTTTCTACTTCCTAACGTCTACCACGAGGGTCTTCGTCCAGCTCGTAAGCACTTAGGTTCACGCCCATCCCGTAGAGTAGCTGCTTGATCACATGACACATGCAGCAGGTGCTCATGCTGAAGATCAGCACTGCGTTGTTTTGTTCTGCTTTTTTTTTTTTTTTTTTTATGTTTCTTGTATTTGTAATATTTGGGTTGCTTTGCAGTCTGACAAACTGCTTTGCTGCTACAACGTTCGGGTATTTAAGTACATGGATTCAACAGCGATACTATATATAGTACACTAAGTGAACGTTTGAGTTAATTTTATATATATATATATTTCAATATTTTATTATATCAATATTAATCCGTGAATTAATAAAAATATTAACTATATTTTTTTAATGTTAGTTATAGCATGTGTTTTGCTGTTACAGTGTTGAGGTATTGAAGTACATGGATTCAACAGCGAATAATATAGGACACTAAATGAACGTTTGAGTTAATTATATATATATATATATATTTTTCAATCATTTAGTATATCAATATTAATCCGTGAATTAATAATAATATTAACTATAACTCAAACATTTTCTTAGTGAACTATATATATTGTCGTTGTTGAACCCATGTACTTCAATACCCCAACACTATAGCAGCAAAGAACATTTTATAACTAACTTTAAAAAAATATAGTTAATATTGTTATTAATTGACGGATTAATAATGATATGCTAAAAGATTTAAATCCGTGAATTAGGTTAGTTATAGCATGAGCGTGAACCCAAGTGCTTACGATCTGAACGAAAACCCTTGTGATAGACGTTAGGATGTAGAAGAAGGAAAAAGAGAAAGTGTTCTGAATATTTTACAAAATTAAACATATTATAATAAAACTAAATCAAGCAATCATCATCAACTCTTTAATGTTTTAGAGCTGATGAGAAGTTCATAGGTTCCGAGCCCACACTATATCCCACATCATTCTTGTGAGTAGAGTGATCATGGTCTGGTGCAATCCGGCTTCGAATTTAAATCGGACCGTACCAAAGGATTTGGGATATATATATATATATATGTTTCATTTTGTAAAATATTCAAAACACTTTCTCTTTTTCCTTCTTCTACTTCCTAACGTCTATCACGATGGTCTTCGTCCAGATCGTAAGCACTTGGGTTCACGCTCATGCTATAACTAACCTAATTCACGGATTTCAATATTTTAGTATATCATTATTAATCCGTGAATTAATAACAATATTAACTATATTTTTTTAAGGTTAGTTATAGCATGTGCTTTTCTGCTACATTGTTGGATGATTGAAGTACATGGGTTCAGCAGCGACAATATATATATTACACTAAGTGTACGTTTGAGTTATATATATATATATATCTCAAATCCTTTGGTTCGGTCCGATTTCTGCTTGAAACTGGATCGCACCAGACCATGATCACCGTACTCACAAGAACGATGTGGGATATGGTGTGGGCTCGGATCCTCTGAGCTTCACATCAGTTTTAAAACATTCTAGAATTGATGGTGATTGCTTACTATTGTTTTATTATAATATGTTTTATTTTGTAAAATGTTCAGAACATTTTCTCTTTTTCCTTCTTCTACTTCCTAACATCTACCACGAGGGTTTTCGTCCAGCTCGTAAGCACTTGAGTTCACGTCTATGTCGTAGAATAGCTACTTGATCACATGACACATGCAACAACTGCTCATGCTGAAGATCAGCACTGCGTGGTTTTGTTCTATTTTTTTTTATGTTTCTTGTATTTGTAATATTTGGGCGGCTTTGCAGTCTGACAAACTGCTTTGCTGCTACAAAGTTAGGGTATTTAATTACATGGATTCAACTGCGATAATATATATAATACACTAAGTGAACGTTTGAATTAATTTTATATATATAAATTTTTTCAATATTTTATTATATCAATATTAATGCGTAAATTAATAAAAATATTAACTATATTTTTTTTTAAGTTATTAATATAGTTAATATTGTTATTAATTCACGGATTAATATTAATATACTAAAGGATTGAATATATATATATATATATATATAACTCAATCGTTCACTCCGTGTACTATATATATAGTCGCTGTTGAACCCATGTACTTCAATACCCCAACACTGTAGCAGCAAAGCACATGCTATAACTAATTTTAAAGAAATATAGTTAATATTGTTATTAATTCATGGATTAATAATGATATATTAAAAGATTGAAATCCGTGAATTAGGTTAGTCATAGCATGAGCGTTAATCCAAGTGTTTACGATCTGGACGAAGACCCTCGTGATAGACGTTAGGAAGTAGAAGAAGGAAATAGAGAAAGTGTTCTGAATATTTTACAAAATGAAACATATTATAATAAAACTAAATCATGCAATCATCATCAACTCTAGAATGTTTTAGAGCTGATGAGAAACTCAGAGGATCCGAGCCCACACCATATCCCACATCGTTCTTGTGAGTAGGGTGATCATGGTCTAGTGCAGTCTAGCTTCGAATTGAAATCGAACCGTACCAAAGGATTTGGGATATATATATAGTTCAAACGTTCACTTAGTGTACTATATATATTGTCGCTGTTGAACCCATGTACTTCAATATTCTAACACTGTAGCAGCAAAGTACATGCTATAACTAACCTTAAAAAAATATAGTTAATATTGTTATTAATTCATGAATTAATATTGATATACTAAAGTGTAACGCCCCGAATTATATAAACCCGGTTCGTTACTCATAGCTCGAACCTAACTAAGAAACTTTAGACTAAATTTAAAACTTCGCTCGAAAGTCAAAATTTGACTTTTTGTAAAACCTCAAAACATTTAAAGACTTGCAGCGGAAATCATTTGAGCAAAAATAGAGTTAAACAAAACTATAGAACAATGCTTGAATAATCGGTTGGGATGTTAACGAATAATCGGTAAAAAGAAATAAAGGTTTAAATCGAGAAATACTTTAAAAGTTGCAAAGGTCAAACGCATCTGCCGCTGAACAAAGTCAACGAAAGAGGCTGAAACAGATAGCAGAAGACTTCTTCCGGTGACAAAACAACAAAACATATTACTCTCATCCACCGATAGT
Source organism: Begonia masoniana (assembly GCA_022432975.1). NCBI lineage: Eukaryota > Viridiplantae > Streptophyta > Magnoliopsida > Cucurbitales > Begoniaceae > Begonia > Begonia masoniana. The sequence continues at coordinate 10,409,317 of CM039516.1, forward strand.
TAAAATACTCGACATCATCCGATAGGTTTAACAAACGACATACACCGGTGACTAAAAGACAAAAACTTCAACTACACCATCCGGTAAGCTTAATACGCGACATCCACCGATCGCTAAACGACAAAACTTCTACTACATCATCCGGTAAGCTTAATACGCGAAATCCACCGATCGCTAAATGACAAAACTTCTACTACATCATCCGGTAAGCTTAATACGCGACATCCACCGATCGCTAAACGACAAAACTTCTACTACATCATCCGATAAGCTTAATACGCGACATCGACCGATAGACATCATCCGATAGAAAACAGAGCGATATTTCAGCTACACATGTTCTATCAAGAACCACTCTAACTACAAGAAAACTTAATTACTTCCCTAAAACTATCCAGAACCAACTCAAACTCCTACATTACTCAAAATCCAATAAAATCAATGTTAAAACCAACAGAGTACTTTTATCAGAAAGTCTCAAGGGAATGTATTCAAAAACATTAAAATCACTTCTGTCATTGAAAAACTCAACATATTTAAATCAAATCATGTTTCACTGAATCTTCACTTCTTCAGACACCAGTTAATCCGCCTCATCAGTATACCAGATCAAGATAGAGAAGTGCTCCTCCAACTTCACCTATTCTTCAGTAAACTCGGAAAAAAAAAAAAAAAAAAAAAAAAAAAAAAAAAAAAAAAAAAAAAAAAAAAAAAAAAAAAAAAAAAAAAAAAAAAAAAAAAAAAAAAAAAAAAAAAAAAAAAAAAAAAAAAAAAAAAAAAAAAAAAAAAAAAAAAAAAAAAAAAAAAAAAAAAAAAAAAAAAAAAAAAAAAAAAAAAAAAAAAAAAAAAAAAAAAAAAAAAAAAAAAAAAAAAAAAAAAAAAAAAAAAAAAAAAAAAAAAAAAAAAAAAAAAAAAAAAAAAAAAAAAAAAAAAAAAAAAAAAAAAAAAAAAAAAAAAAAAAAAAAAAAAAAAAAAAAAAAAAAAAAAAAAAAAAAAAAAAAAAAAAAAAAAAAAAAAAAAAAAAAAAAAAAAAAAAAAAAAAAAAAAAAAAAAAAAAAAAAAAAAAAAAAAAAAAAAAAAAAAAAAAAAAAAAAAAAAAAAAAAAAAAAAAAAAAAAAAAAAAAAAAAAAAAAAAAAAAAAAAAAAAAAAAAAAAAAAAACACCTGCTGTCACTTCTTCACCTACATCACAAAACTCATCTATTAGCCTAATGCTAAATAAGTGAAGCATTATTGAAATGAAAAGCTGAAATGTAAGTCTTAATCATGCAGTCTCTACTTCCTCAACTCAGTTACATTCGCATTCAACACAATCTGATCTCAATATTCCATTGGGAGTGAGATCAATCCTCCCAAAGTAATAAATCCTCTACATCAATTAAGGGGCGGATTAGTTCCCATAATAGCTATCATGATCCCCAGATTCCCTTGGGAGTGGGATCAATCCTCCCAATGTTATAAATCCACTTCATCAATTAAAGGGCAGATTAATTCCCTTAATAGCTATCATAACACGTTCTGTTCATGCCTTACCATTCATTCTATGTAAATTCATTTTCGTATTCTTTCAAAAATATGATGCATGACATACAGAAAACACTCAACATGTAAAAACCTACTGTTTTGTGATGTAGGCCCGAAGGCACACACATTACTTCACTTACCTGGCTTCCCGAGAGGTTTCTGGTTGTAGGATATTCCAAGAGCTGGCTCACCTAAAACATAAGCACAACATTACTTAAACTTCATTCTAAACATTCGAAAATCTAAGGGGCTAGTCCTGGGAATTCTTTTCTACACTATTCTCGATTCATCGCTAAACCCCAAATCTCATCCCTCACCCACAACACTTCTAAAATGCATACATTGCCATCCTCCCGTTATCTAGACACTAAAACAGCAAGTAATCGAATCAAAACTCATCTTGCTTGGAGGAAAATCGGGCAGGGGAATCGCCTAGAGGTTCCTGCTAGAGAGCTGATGGCCGAGAGAAAAGGGATAAACAGAATAGCGGCTACAGTGCATTAAACCCAAAACCTCTTTCCTTAAATACGTTATCCACTTTTCAAATTGCTAATTACCCTTTTTATCCTTGTATGGTTATTAACTAACTTAATCACTTTCTCTCCCAATTCTTTCGTAAAATAAGCACATCAAAATTGGTAAATTAAATCTGGTTTAATAGAACCGGATGCTACATAAAGGATTGAAAATATATATATAATTAACTCAAACGTTCACTTAGTGTACTATATATATTTTTGCTGTTGAACCCATGTACTTCAATACCCTAACACTGTAGCAGCAAAGCACATACTATAACTAACCTTATATATATATATATAACTCAAACGTTCACTTAGTGTACTATATATATTGTCACTGTTGAACTCATGTATCTCAATACCCCAACACTTTAGCAGCAAAGCACATGCTATAACTAATTTAAAAAAAATCTAGTTAATATTGTTATTAATTCACGGATTAATATTGATATACTAAAAGATTGAAAATATATTTGCTGCTACAGTGTTGGGGTATTGAGGTACATGGGTTCAACAACGACAATATATATAGTACACTAAATAAACGTTTGAGTTATATATATGTAATACCCGGTTTTTATATAGACCAATTCTCTATCTCTTGTAGCTAATGGTGCATTTTATATGGCAATATTAAATGTAGGGTTGGTGGATGACTAGACAAGGGCATATAAGTAATTGGAAATTTTAAAAAGTGGATAACGTATTTAAGGAAGAGGTTTGGGTTATTTCACGGTAGCCGCCACCCTTTCCCTCATTTCCTCTCGGTTTTTCAGCTCGAGCAGCAGGATTCTCCAGGCGATTCCCCTGTTCGATTCTCCTTAACCTAGGTGAACTCTCCTCGTCTTCTGTGATTTAGTAGTTAGATAGCTGAGGAATACAATGTATGAAGTTCGCGGAAAACGCTATGATTTGGTATAGATCGGGTTTTTGTGAAATGGGAATGCACGAAGATCGAACTCCATAATTTATTTCCTTAAACTCCTGGATTGTTTAGAATGAAGTATAACTAACAATACTGCCTACGATTTTAGGTTTGAGCTAACGAAGTAGTAGCAACAAGTAATTCCAGGAGGGCCAGGTAGTAGAGTTTGTATGGCCTTCGGGCCTACATCACAAAAACACTAGGATTTCTTGTATGATGAAAGTATGTTTCATTTCAATTGCCATGATCATATTTGGAAAAGAAAACGAAAATGAATTTACATGAAGTAGCATGGTGAGTGTGAAAGATTGCAGGACAATACATTTTTAAGGGAATTAATCCGCCCCCTTAATCGAACATAACTGGATTCATACCCTGGGAAAGCTGATCCACCTCCCATTGTATCAGGGATCAATCATCTGTTAAGGGAACTAATCCACCCCTTAAGTGACATATATGTGGATTCATACCCTGGGAAAGCTGATCCACCTCCCATTGTATCAGGGATCATCAGACCGGTTGAATGAATGCAATATAACTGAGGAAGAGGAATGTAGAAATTGCATATTTAGGATTTGCATATCTCTGTACTTCCATCATTTCTTGCTCTGCTTACTTAGCATTAGGCTAATAGATGAGTTTTGTGATGTAGGTGTTGAGAATATAGCAGGTGATTTCCTTGATCGTGCAAATGAATAGATGTGGTTGGAGGAGTACTCTCATGTTCTGATTCGGCAAACTGTTGAGGCGGATTAACTGATGTCTGCAGATATGAGAAATTAATTGACAATGATTTAGTCTGAGTATGTTGAATTTTATAACAGTAGAGATTGCAACCTTTTGAATACATTTTAGAATTTCTGATGTTAGTGTCCTGTTGAATTTCTAGAATGCTGATTTTACGGAATTGAGTAATACAATGAATTGAGGTGTTTTAGAATGAAGTATAACTAACATACTGCCTACAATTTTAGGTTTGAGCTAAACCGAAGTAGCTAGCAACCAAGTAATTCCAGGAGGGCCAGGTAAGTAGAGTTTGTATTTGCCTTCGGGCCTACATCACAAAACACTAGGATTTTCTTGTATGCATGAAAGTATGTTTCATTTCAATTGCCATGCATCATATTTTGGAAAGAAAACGAAAATGAATTTACATGAAGTAGCATGGTGAGTTGTGAACAGATTGAGACAATACATTTTTAAGGGAATTAATCCGCCCCTTGATCGAACATAACTGGATTCATACCCTGGGAAAGCTGATCCACCTCCCATTGTATCAGGGATCAATCATCTGTTAAGGGAACTAATCCACCCCTTAAGTGACATATATGTGGATTCATACCCTGGGAAAGCTGATCCACCTCCCATTGTATCAGGGATCAATCATCTGTTAAGGGAACTAATCCACCCCTTAAGTGACATATATGTGGATTCATACCCTGGGAAAGCTGATCCACCTCCCATTGTATCAGGGATATCAGACCGGTTGAATGAATGCAATATAACGAGGAAGAGGAATGTAGAATTGCATATTTAGGATTTGCATATCTCTGTACTTCCATCATTTCTTGCTCTGCTTACTTAGCATTAGGCTAATAGATGAGTTTTGTGATGTAGGTGTTGAGAATATAGCAGGTGATTTCCTTGATCGTGCAAATGAATAGATGTGGTTGAGGAGTACTCTCATGTTCTGATTCGGCAAACTGTTGAGGCGGATTAACTGATGTCTGCAGATATGAGAATTAATTGACAATGATTAGTCTGAGTATGTTGAATTTTTATAACAGTAGAGATTGCAACCTTTTGAATACATTTTAGAATTTCTGATGTTAGTGTCCTGTTGAATTTCTAGAATGCTGATTTTACGGAATTGAGTAATACAATGAATTGAGGTGTTTTCGAATGAGTTTTGGTAAAATGTTGAGTCCAATTGTTAGTCAAGTTTACTGTCAAATTGTTCAGTCCATCGATATGAAGTTGCGTAATACGTCTATTTGATGTTGTTTGGTAAAGTCTATCGGCAGGAGAAGAGTAGTTGTTTTGTTGTCCTACCGGTAGTTGATAAGCAGTAAACTTGCCTTCTATCGGCATAAGTTTAAAAGTCACGTGATAAGCACGTATCGGCAGAAGCTGGATAATTAAGTTATCCTGCTGACGTCATCGGCATAAGTAGGACATTCTGCTTAGCCGTTTAGCAATCGGCAGAAGTTAGATAATGGGTTTATCTGGCTGACGTCACCGGCAGGAGAAGATGGATAATTAAGTTATCTTTGCTGGGGAAGAAGCCGGTATTTATATGGCCTATTCGTTGACTAGTCGTCGGCAGTGTGTTGAGTCGTGACGTCATCGGCAGAAGCTGTTATTTATATATGGCCTATTCCGTGACTAGTCGTCGGCAGGGGCGTTTGACCTCTGTCACCCCATCGGTATTAACGATTTAAACCTTTTTACTTCCTTAACTAATTATCCTTAACACTTCAACTGATTCTTTCAACATTATTTTACAGTTTTTATTAATTCACATCTTGTCTAAATGATTTTCGCTGCAAGTTTTAAACCTTTTAGGTTTTAATCAGCAATCACATCTTGATCCTCGAGTGAAATTGTAAATTGCTCCGAGAGTTCTTGGTGATGTTTGCGTTAGTGGTAACGAACCGGGGTTCAGTAACTCGGGGCGTTACAGGTGGTATCGAGACATTCAGTTAAACCGTTCAAAAGATTACTCATCAGTGCCAATCATTGCATGGAAGTGCTCCAACAACTGTAAGTGTTACCTTGACCTTAGTTATTAGATATTTACGAGCATACTTAACCCTGTCCAGGAATTTAGCATATGGCTAGACGACCAGGAAGACCGAGGATACCAAGAGAGGTACCAAGTCCAAGACGTGAGGAGGACTCTAGTGTGATCAGACAACTGACTGAGTTGATGCGCCAACAGACTGACATAGTGCGTCAACAATCGATCAATTAGGGGTGCTGTTGAATCGAGAAGCACAAGGAAGTGCAACCGGGTCCTGGTGGTGAGCATTCTGGAGATAGGTTTAGGAGACTTAGACCACCCACATTTGATGGACAGTCAACGGATCCAGTCATAGCTGAAGGATGGCTTAGAAAGATGAAAGTATGTTTAGGTGTGCCAGCATAGGAGAAGAAGACAAGGTCACGTTGGCAACCTTCCATCTTGCTGGTGAAGCTCAACTCTGGTGGGAGACAATAGAGACCACCACAGATGTTCTGACCATGCCTTGGTCACAATTCACGGATGCTTTCTATGAGAATATTTTAACAGTACTGTCCAAACCGCAAAAAATTGGAGTTCCTCAACTGAAGCAGACAGGGTCTGTGGCCGAGTACAGTAAGCAGTTTGAGTCTCTGTCCAGATTGCTGGACATTTTGCCCCCAGGGATGAAGATAAGTGTTTAAGTTTGTGCATGGATTGAAGCCAGAATTTACCGAGGAGTAAAATTCTGCGGTATAAAGGGTTTGACATTAAGTGAAGTAGTGTCCACTGCTCTGGAAGTGGAAGAGGCTGAAAGGAAGTGTGCTGGACCAAAGGAGACCCCGCAAAGGTTTAACCAGCCACACCAGCAGAAGGGAATGAAGAGGCCAAGTGAAGGCCAAAATAGCAAGGAAGCAGGAAGAAAAATACAGAAGGTCAAGAATTTTCCCACTGTCCAACGTGTTTGAAGAATCACCCGGGGGAGTGTAGGTGGACTTCTAGAAGGTGTTTCAATTGTGAGGAGGTCGGGCATTCGTTCAAGGACTGCACCAAGCCCAGAGTCCTTCGATGCTTCAACTGTAACAAGACAGGACACATGGTTAGAGACTGTCCAATCCCTAAGAGTGGCCCTGCTATGGTTAAACCGAGGATATTCTCAATGGTAGAGTCAGGAGAAGAGGAACAGCCTGCTGTAGTGTCAGGTACTATATTGATCAATTCAGTACCTGCTTTCACTTTATTAGACTCTGGTGCAACGCACTCATTTATAGCATCTACTTTTGCCAATAAATTAGATGTACAGTTTACCCCTTCCATGCATGTGTTTAATGTTGCCTTACCCTCTGGGGAAAACATGCACTCTGACCAAGTGATGCTAGATAGCAATGTGTTAGTAGGGAATGTAAGTCTACCTGCTGATCTTATAATTATGGATATAATAGATTTGATGTAATCCTAGGTATGGACTGGTTGTTTAAACACCACGCCACAATTGATTGTAGAACCGGAGTAGTTAGTTTTCAACCCCTGGTAAGTTGAAACATACCTTTCAAACTTCAAAGAAGAGTAAGGAAATGTCTGTGATGACTTCTATTGCCACTAGACCTTCCCTGTGTAGGGAGTATTCGTGCTTCTTAGCTAGTGTTTTAGACACACAGCATATAGGAAAATCGAGTCCTCGAGATGTTTTAGCCGTCCAAGATTTTCCTGAGGTATTCCTAGATGACCTTCCTGGCTTACCGCCAGATAGAGAAATTTGAATTTGTTGTAGATGTATACCCCGGAGCCGAGCCTGTGTCTAAAAATCCTTATAGATTAGCTCCACTGAGCTCAAGGAACTAAAGAAACAATTGGAAGAACTATTAGAGAAGGGGTTCATACGCCCTAGCTTTTCACCATGGGGTGCACCTGTCCTTTTTGTCAAGAAGAAGGATGGATCAATGCGCATGTGCATTGATTACAGAGAATTGAATAAGCTTACAGTCAAGAACAAATACCCTTTGCGAGAATTGATGACTTATTTGACCAGCTTAGAGGTGCGAGAGTTTTCTCAAAAATTGACCTTAGATCCGGTTATTACCAGCTTAAGGTTAAAACTGAAGATATCCCGAAGACTGCCTTTCGTACTAGGTATGGACATTATGAGTTTCTGGTCATGTCTTTTGGTTTGACAAACGCACCAGCAGCCTTTATGGATCTTATGAACAGAGTGTTTCATGAGTATTTGGACAAGTTGTCATTGTATTTATAGATGACATCTAATCTATTCCAAAACCAAGGAGGAGCATGCAGAACACTTAAACTTAGTGTTAGGATTACTGAAACAGCACCAATTATACGCCAAGTATTCTAAGTGTGAATTTTGGTTGGACCAAGTTCACTTTTTAGGACATGTCATTTCTGGAAATGGATTATCTGTTGATCCAGCTAAGGTTCAAGCAGTTAGGGAATGGCCCCAACCGAAGAACGCCACCGATATCAGAAGTTTTCTTGGACTAGCAGGATACTATAGAAAGTTCATTGAAGGATTTTCAAAGATTGCTACACCTCTCACTAAGTTGACTAGGAAGAATGTAAAGTACACATGGACCGATGAATGTGAACTTAGTTTCCAAACTTTGAAACAGAAACTGACCAATGCTCCTATTTTAACCCTTCCAGTTGAAGGTGGTAAGTATAGTATTTACTGTGATGCATCCAAGATTGGACTGGGCTGTGTCTTGATGCAGGACGGGAAAGTTATAGCTTACGCTTCCAGGCAGTTGAAAACGCATGAGAAGAATTACCCCACGCATGACTTAGAATTAGCTGCAGTGGTGTTTGCACTTAAGATTTGGAGACATTATCTGTATGGACAATCTTGTGAAATATTCTCAGACCATAAAAGTCTGAAATATATTTTCACTCAAAAAGAATTAAATATGAGGCAACGTAGATGGTTAGAATTTGTAAAAGATTATGACTTTGAGATCAAGTACCATCCCGGAAAAGCAAATGTTGTGGCAGATGCCTTGAGCAGGGTAGCAACATCAGCCCCGACTATGAGTTTCAGTATGCCGTTAGCCTTAGAATCTGAATTTCGAAGGTTTAATCTAGAAGCAGTATCTAGCGTATCAGCTATACTTTCGGCCATAACCTTAAGACCTACTATTCTTGAGAAGATAAAGGAAGCTCAGTCGAACGATGATGACTGTAACAAGTTCAAGTCAAGCATAGACTCCACGGACAAATCGGATTTCAACTATTCTTCCGATGGAATCCTTAAGTTTAGGAATAGATGGTTTGTTCCAGCTGATACCAAACTTAGAAAGGAAATTCTTTCTGAGGCACACTCTTCCAGGTTCTCTGTCCACCCTGGAAGTACGAAGATGTATGAGGATCTGAAACAGCATTATTGGTGGCCTGGAATGAAAAGAAGTGTGGCAGAATATGTAGGATCATGTTATGTTGTCAACAGGTTAAAGCTGAACATCAGAGACCTGCAGGAACATTACAACCTTTGCCAATCCCCGAATGGAAATGGGAACAATAACCATGGACTTGTGGTAGGATGCCTAAAACAGTATAAAAGGACATGATGCAATTTGGGTAATAGTTGACCGTTTACTAAATCAGCACACTTCTGCTATGAAGATGACATAATCAAGGATCAACTGCTGAGTTGTATGTGCACGAAATTGTCAGATGCATGGGTTCCAAGTATTATAGTCTCAGACCAGATGCTAGATTACATCTAAGTTTTGGAAGAGTTTGCTAAGGCAATGGGGACTCAGCTTAGTTTCAGTACAGCTTTTCACCCCTCAAACCAGATGGACAATCCGAAAGGACTATTCAGATTTTAGAAGATATGCTTCGTGCTTGTGTTTTAGATTCCAAGGTTCCTGGAGCAAGTACCTAGCTTTAGTAGAATTTTCTTACAATAACAGTTTTTCAGGCAACAATAAGAATGGGCCCACCGTATGAAGCACTGTATGGACGAAAATGCAGATCACATTTGTACTGGATGAAGTTGGTGAAGCGCAGTTGCTGTCGCTGATATTGTGCAACGGACTGTGGAGAAAGTTGCTCTTATCCGACAAAGAATCTTGACAGCTCAAAGCCGACAGAAGTGTTATGCGATAAGAGACGCAAGAATTGAGTTTGAAGTTGGAGATGAGTTTTCCTTAAGGTTCACCTTTCAAGGGAGTTGTAAGATTCGGAAAGGAGAGGGAAGTTGAATCCTAGATTTATGGACCATTCATAATCTCGAAGAAGTTTGGGAAAACAGCCCATCAGTTACAGCTGCCAGTCTCTATGGATGAGTCCATATGTGTTTCATGTTTCCATATTGAGAGAGTGTGTGCGGGATCCACCTCCCATTGTATCAGGGATCAATCATCTGTTAAGGGAACTAATCCACCCCTTAAGTGACATATATGTGGATTCATACCCTGGGAAAGCTGATCCACCTCCCATTGTATCAGGGATCAATCATCTGTTAAGGGAACTAATCCACCCCTTAAGTGACATATATGTGGATTCATACCCTGGGAAAGCTGATCCACCTCCCATTGTATCAGGGATCAATCATCTGTTAAGGGAACTAATCCACCCCTTAAGTGACATATATGTGGATTCATACCCTGGGAAAGCTGATCCACCTCCCATTGTATCAGGGATCAATCATCTGTTAAGGGAACTAATCCACCCCTTAAGTGACATATATGTGGATTCATACCCTGGGAAAGCTGATCCACCTCCCATTGTATCAGGGATCAATCATCTGTTAAGGGAACTAATCCACCCCTTAAGTGACATATATGTGGATTCATACCCTGGGAAAGCTGATCCACCTCCCATTGTATCAGGGATCAATCATCTGTTAAGGGAACTAATCCACCCCTTAAGTGACATATATGTGGATTCATACCCTGGGAAAGCTGATCCACCTCCCATTGTATCAGGGATCAATCATCTGTTAAGGGAACTAATCCACCCCTTAAGTGACATATATGTGGATTCATACCCTGGGAAAGCTGATCCACCTCCCATTGTATCAGGGATCAATCATCTGTTAAGGGAACTAATCCACCCCTTAAGTGACATATATGTGGATTCATACCCTGGGAAAGCTGATCCACCTCCCATTGTATCAGGGATCAATCATCTGTTAAGGGAACTAATCCACCCCTTAAGTGACATATATGTGGATTCATACCCTGGGAAAGCTGATCCACCTCCCATTGTATCAGGGATCAATCATCTGTTAAGGGAACTAATCCACCCCTTAAGTGACATATATGTGGATTCATACCCTGGGAAAGCTGATCCACCTCCCATTGTATCAGGGATCAATCATCTGTTAAGGGAACTAATCCACCCCTTAAGTGACATATATGTGGATTCATACCCTGGGAAAGCTGATCCACCTCCCATTGTATCAGGGATCAATCATCTGTTAAGGGAACTAATCCACCCCTTAAGTGACATATATGTGGATTCATACCCTGGGAAAGCTGATCCACCTCCCATTGTATCAGGGATCAATCATCTGTTAAGGGAACTAATCCACCCCTTAAGTGACATATATGTGGATTCATACCCTGGGAAAGCTGATCCACCTCCCATTGTATCAGGGATCAATCATCTGTTAAGGGAACTAATCCACCCCTTAAGTGACATATATGTGGATTCATACCCTGGGAAAGCTGATCCACCTCCCATTGTATCAGGGATCAATCATCTGTTAAGGGAACTAATCCACCCCTTAAGTGACATATATGTGGATTCATACCCTGGGAAAGCTGATCCACCTCCCATTGTATCAGGGATCAATCATCTGTTAAGGGAACTAATCCACCCCTTAAGTGACATATATGTGGATTCATACCCTGGGAAAGCTGATCCACCTCCCATTGTATCAGGGATCAATCATCTGTTAAGGGAACTAATCCACCCCTTAAGTGACATATATGTGGATTCATACCCTGGGAAAGCTGATCCACCTCCCATTGTATCAGGGATCAATCATCTGTTAAGGGAACTAATCCACCCCTTAAGTGACATATATGTGGATTCATACCCTGGGAAAGCTGATCCACCTCCCATTGTATCAGGGATCAATCATCTGTTAAGGGAACTAATCCACCCCTTAAGTGACATATATGTGGATTCATACCCTGGGAAAGCTGATCCACCTCCCATTGTATCAGGGATCAATCATCTGTTAAGGGAACTAATCCACCCCTTAAGTGACATATATGTGGATTCATACCCTGGGAAAGCTGATCCACCTCCCATTGTATCAGGGATCAATCATCTGTTAAGGGAACTAATCCACCCCTTAAGTGACATATATGTGGATTCATACCCTGGGAAAGCTGATCCACCTCCCATTGTATCAGGGATCAATCATCTGTTAAGGGAACTAATCCACCCCTTAAGTGACATATATGTGGATTCATACCCTGGGAAAGCTGATCCACCTCCCATTGTATCAGGGATCAATCATCTGTTAAGGGAACTAATCCACCCCTTAAGTGACATATATGTGGATTCATACCCTGGGAAAGCTGATCCACCTCCCATTGTATCAGGGATCAATCATCTGTTAAGGGAACTAATCCACCCCTTAAGTGACATATATGTGGATTCATACCCTGGGAAAGCTGATCCACCTCCCATTGTATCAGGGATCAATCATCTGTTAAGGGAACTAATCCACCCCTTAAGTGACATATATGTGGATTCATACCCTGGGAAAGCTGATCCACCTCCCATTGTATCAGGGATCAATCATCTGTTAAGGGAACTAATCCACCCCTTAAGTGACATATATGTGGATTCATACCCTGGGAAAGCTGATCCACCTCCCATTGTATCAGGGATCAATCATCTGTTAAGGGAACTAATCCACCCCTTAAGTGACATATATGTGGATTCATACCCTGGGAAAGCTGATCCACCTCCCATTGTATCAGGGATCAATCATCTGTTAAGGGAACTAATCCACCCCTTAAGTGACATATATGTGGATTCATACCCTGGGAAAGCTGATCCACCTCCCATTGTATCAGGGATCAATCATCTGTTAAGGGAACTAATCCACCCCTTAAGTGACATATATGTGGATTCATACCCTGGGAAAGCTGATCCACCTCCCATTGTATCAGGGATCAATCATCTGTTAAGGGAACTAATCCACCCCTTAAGTGACATATATGTGGATTCATACCCTGGGAAAGCTGATCCACCTCCCATTGTATCAGGGATCAATCATCTGTTAAGGGAACTAATCCACCCCTTAAGTGACATATATGTGGATTCATACCCTGGGAAAGCTGATCCACCTCCCATTGTATCAGGGATCAATCATCTGTTAAGGGAACTAATCCACCCCTTAAGTGACATATATGTGGATTCATACCCTGGGAAAGCTGATCCACCTCCCATTGTATCAGGGATCCATCATCTGTTAAGGGAACTAATCCACCCCTTAAGTGACATATATGTGGATTCATACCCTGGGAAAGCTGATCCACCTCCCATTGTATCAGGGATCATCAGACCGGTTGAATGAATGCAATATAACTGAGGAAGAGGAATGTAGAAATTGCATATTTAGGATTTGCATATCTCTGTACTTCCATCATTTCTTGCTCTGCTTACTTAGCATTAGGCTAATAGATGAGTTTTGTGATGTAGGTGTTGAGAATATAGCAGGTGATTTCCTTGATCGTGCAAATGAATAGATGTGGTTGGAGGAGTACTCTCATGTTCTGATTCGGCAAACTGTTGAGGCGGATTAACTGATGTCTGCAGATATGAGAAATTAATTGACAATGATTTAGTCTGAGTATGTTGAATTTTTATAACAGTAGAGATTGCAACCTTTTGAATACATTTTAGAATTTCTGATGTTAGTGTCCTGTTGAATTTCTAGAATGCTGATTTTACGGAATTTGAGTAATACAATGAATTGAGGTGTTTTAGAATGAGTTTTGGTAAAATGTTGAGTCCAATTGTTAGTCAAGTTTACTGTCAAATTGTTCAGTCCATCGATATGAAGTTGAGTAATACGTCTATTTGATGTTGTTTGGTAAAGTCTATCGGCAGGAGAAGAGTAGTTGTTTTGTTGTCCTACCGGTAGTTGATAAGCAGTAAACTTGCCTTCTATCGGCATACGTTTTAAAAGTCACGTGATAAGCACGTATCGGCAGAAGCTGGATAATTAAGTTATCCTGCTGACGTCATCGGCATAAGTAGGACATTCTGCTTAGCCGTTTAGCAATCGGCAGAAGTTAGATAATGGGTTTATCTGGCTGACGTCACCGGCAGGAGAAGCTGGATAATTAAGTTATCTTGCTGACGTCATCGGCAGAAGCCTGTTATTTATATATGGCCTATTCCGTTGACTAGTCGTCGGCAGCTGTGTTTGAGTCGTGACGTCATCGGCAGAAGCCTGTTATTTATATATGGCCTATTCCGTTGACTAGTCGTCGGCAGGGGCGTTTGACCTCTGTCACCCCATCGGTATTTAACGATTTAAACTTTTACTTCCTTCAACTAATTATTCCTTAACACTTCAACTGATTCTTTCAAACATTATTTTACAGTTTTTATTAATTCACATCTTGTCTAAATGATTTTCCGCTGCAAGTTTTAAACATTTTTAGGTTTTAATAAGCATCAAATCTTGATCCTCGAGTGAAATTGTAAATTGCTCCGAGAGTTCTTGGTGATGTTTGCGTTAGTGGTAACGAACCGGGTTCAGATAACTCGGGGCGTTACAATATATATAAGGTTAGTTATAGTATGTGCTTTGCTATAACTAACCTTAAAAAAATATAGTTAATATTGTTATTAATTCATGGATTAATATTGATATACTAAAAGATTGAAAATATAATATATATTTTTTCAATTTTTTAATATATCAATATTAATCCGTGAATTAATAACGATAGTAACTATATTTTTTTAAGGTTAGTTATAGAATGTGCTTTGCTGCTACAGTGTTGGGGTATTGAAGTACATGGGTTCAACATCGACAATATATATAATACACTATGTGAATGTTTGAGTTAATTATATATATATATATATATTCAATCCTTTAGTATATCAATATTAATTCCTGAATTAATAACAATATTAACTATATTTTTTTTATGTTAGTTATAGCATGTACTTTGTTGCTACAGTGTTGAAGTATTGAAGTACATGGGTTCATTAGCGACAATATATATAGTACACTAAGTGACCATTTAAGCTATATATATATATATATATCCCAAATCCTTTGGTCCGGTCCGATTTCAGTTCGAAACTGGACCGCACCAGACCATGATCACCCTACTCACAAGAACGATGCGTGATATGGTGTGGGCTCGGATCCTCTGAGCTTCTCATCAGCTCTAAAACATTCTAGAGTTGATGATGATTGCTTGCTTTAGTTTTATTATAATATGTTTCAGTTTGTAAAATATTCAGAACACTTTCTCTTTCTCCCTCTTCTGCTTCCTAACATCTACCACGAGGGTCTTTGTCCAGCTCGTAAGCACTTGGGTTCACGCTCATGCCGTAGAATAGCTGCTTGATCACGTGACACATGCAATAGGTGCTCATGCTGAAGATCAACACTGCGTTGTTTTGTTCTGTTATTTTTTTTTTAAATGTATCTTGTATTTGTAATATTTGGGCGGCTTTGCAGTCTGACAAACTGCTTTGCTGTTACAACGTTAGGGTATTGAAGTACATGGGTTCAACTGCGACAATATATATTGTCACAACCCGAAACTCGACGGATCGAGAATTTCATATAAGCATATTTGTAATCAAAATGTCAACCCAATTCTTTTTTTTTTTGTGTATATATATATACGTTTTTAAAGAAATTCCAATCAAATTCGAAGTCATTTAAAATCATTTGGGGAAATATCAGTTTAAGAAGAGAAACAACAGACAATTGAATTAACCTTAGTCGTTCTCATCCACCGCTCAACAGTAATAACCCACTTCTACCGATGACATCTGCCGTGTGACTCATTCACCCAGCGTCCACCGATCACAAGACGACAAAGCTTACTACCCACATCTACCGATCACAAAACGACAAAACTTTCTACTCACATCTACCGATCGATAACACTCACTGAATACATCTACCGCTCAGACCATGTGTTACCCACGTGATTTCATTAACTCGGCAGATGACATCCACCGCTGTGTTACCCACGTGATTTCATTAACTCGGCAGATGACATCCACCGCTCGCAATAGCACTCAACATCCACCGATCACAAAACGACAAAACTTTCTACTCACATCTACCGATCACAAAACGACAAAACTTTCTACTCACATCTACCGATCGATAACACTCACTGAATACATCTACCGCTCAGACCATGTGTTACCCACGTGATTTCATTAACTCGGCAGATGACATCCACCGCTCGCAATAGCACTCAACATCCACCGATCACAAAACGACAAAACTTTCTACTCACATCTACCGATCAATAACACTCACTGAATACATCTACCGCTCAGACCATGTGTTACCCACGTGATTTCATTAACTCGGCAGATGACATCCACCGCTCGCAATAGCACTCAACATCCACCGATCACAAAACGACAAAACTTTCTACTCACATCTACCGATCAATAACACTCACTGAATACATCTACCGCTCAGACCATGTGTTACCCACGTGATTTCATTAACTCGGCAGATGACATCCACCGCTCGCAATAGCACTCAACATCCACCGATCACAAAACGACAAAACTTTCTACTCACATCTACCGATCACAAAACGACAAAACTTTCTACTCACATCTACCGATCAATAACACTCACTGAATACATCTACCGCTCAGACCATGTGTTACCCACGTGATTTCATTAACTCGGCAGATGACATCCACCGCTCGCAATAGCACTCAACATCCACCGATCACAAAACGACAAAACTTTCTACTCACATCTACCGATCAATAACACTCACTGAATACATCTACCGCTCAGACCATGTGTTACCCACGTGATTTCATTAACTCGGCAGATGACATCCACCGCTCGCAATAGCACTCAACATCCACCGATCACAAAACGACAAAACTTTCTACTCACATCTACCGATCACAAAACGACAAAACTTTCTACTCACATCTACCGATCAATAACACTCACTGAATACATCTACCGCTCAGACCATGTGTTACCCACGTGATTTCATTAACTCGGCAGATGACATCCACCGCTCGCAATAGCACTCAACATCCACCGATCACAAAACGACAAAACTTTCTACTCACATCTACCGATCAATAACACTCACTGAATACATCTACCGCTCAGACCATGTGTTACCCACGTGATTTCATTAACTCGGCAGATGACATCCACCGCTCGCAATAGCACTCAACATCCACCGATCACAAAACGACAAAACTTTCTACTCACATCTACCGATCACAAAACGACAAAACTTTCTACTCACATCTACCGATCGATAACACTCACTGAATACATCTACCGCTCAGACCATGTGTTACCCACGTGATTTCATTAACTCGGCAGATGACATCCACCGCTCGCAATAGCACTCAACATCCACCGATCACAAAACGACAAAACTCACAAGCCACATCTACTGATAACAAAACGACGAAACTCACTAGCCACATCTACCGATCAATAACACTCACTGAATACATCTACCGCTCAGACCACGTGTTACCCACGTGATTTCATTAACTCGGCAGATGACATCCACCGCTCGTAATAGCACTCAACATCCACCGGTGAATATTAACACTCAACATCCACCGATCACAAAATGACAAAACTCGCAAGCCACATCTACTGATCAATAACACTCACTGAATACATCCACCGCTGATCGGTTGACATTTCAAACCTCTGTTCTTCTATAAACCCACCCTTTTTATAAAAATCCTCAGACACATATAAACATCGAAAATTCTTAACTTAAATACGTAGCGGAAGACTTAAAGAAAACAAATGAACCTTTAGTCTTAAAATCTTCTTTAAACACGAAACTGTATCAAACAATCCCAGTATTTTTCATCATAAGAAAACTTCATCATACTCATGTTTCAATATCATAAACCTTACTATAAACATACTACGAGCAACACACCACGGGTTAAAATCATTCATCAGTCACAAATCATCGCCACGAGCATCAACCAGCAACCAGACCTAAGCATTTTGTTCTAGAGTGAAGTCCTCACCTGCTGTTTCGTCACCTACATCATAAGGTTCAAACTATAAGCCTAATGCTTAATAAAGAGTGCAACAAATACATGCATTCTCAATAAAATCATGTTCACATCTCTTACTCAAATTGAAAATCATGCTTATGTTCTCATTCATTTTCAAATCGTGGGAATCATATACTTGTTCATCGTTTTCATATCATGGATTAAGAAGGAGTTTGTGCCGAAGGTGGGTAGGCAGAGTGCGTGTACATGGCCCATACGGGCAAGAATCATGGTCCATTCCTGGACAGTGACATGGCCAATACCGCCCCCAACCCTCACTTAATCAAGGTTTCATACGTTTCGTTTTCTTGTTTCATTTATAAAGGAGTATGCGTGTAAGACACTTTATATACTCTGTAAATAAATCATGATGCATGAACATAAACATTCTCAAAACATGAGACCATGGAAGGAGTCGTTCATCAGAAAACAGAGCATACACTATTCCAAACATTATACTAAAACAGACAACTTCACAAACACAATCGAATATCAGAAACAAACTCAACCTACTATCCTTATGATGCAGGGCCCTAATGGCTAGAAATCTTAACACACTCACTTACCTGGATTCCTTAGTAATGTCTTTCTTCACTTGGAGTTTTTTCCCACCTAAGTCATTTCACGTATTAATATAAGAAAATAAATCCTAAGTAGTCTAATATTCCAGAATGGTAGCTCTCTAGCTAAGTATATATCCTAGAAGTCTAACTCATTTCCATTCGAGTATTATATCAGTCACCTAGTGTGCATAAAAACCTCAACTAAACGATACTGGTGTTCTGGTTCACCAACTACCCAGGCTCAGCCAACATTCATTATTTCTACTTATTATCTACGACAATCATAAATGCTATGTTAATAGCTATATCTACTATAATACTTCAACTTCCTCAGAAAACCCGAATCTAAAACTCTAATCAACTCTAAAATGACTAATCAGTAAACACATTGTCCAAGTCTTACCTCGAGCTTAGAGAATCGGAAGAAATTCGAAGGGAGTCGATCGCTGGAGGAAGAACAGAGAAGGGAGCTGGGGGGGAAAGAGAGTCGGCTGAAAGGGGAAAGTCGGCTGAGGGAGGTTTTTGTGAGGTTTTAGGATTTCCATTTTCTATTTATACACTATTGAGCTAGGCCTATTTACAAGTTTGCCACCAAACCTAATTTTATAAAAAGAGCTAATTAAACTTTAGCGCCCAAATTTCCGACCAAAGAAATAAATTTAAACAAAGGTGGCAGTTAATTCTGTTTTCCTTAAAAAAAAAAAAAAGTTCACCTGATCGAAGTTGTCGGGTATTACATATATAGTACACTAAGTGAACGTTTGAGTTAATTATATATATATATATATATTAATCTTTTATTATATCAATATTAATCCATGAATTAATAACAATATTAACTATATTTTTTTAAGGTTAGTTATAGTATGTACTTTGCTGCTACAGTGTTGGGGTATTGAAGTATATGAGTTCAACAACGACAATATATATAGTACACTAAGTGAATGTTTGAGTTATATATATATAATATATATATATATTTTCAATCTTTTAGTATATCAATATTAATCCGTGAATTAATAACAATATTAACTATATTTTTTTTAATGTTAGTTATAGCATGTGCTTTGCTGCTACAGTGTTGGGGTATTGAAGTACATAGGTTCAACAGCAACAATATATATAGTACACTAAGTGAACGTTTGAGTTAATTATATAATTGAAAATATAATATATATATATTTTCAATCTTTTAGTATATCAATATTAATTCGTGAATTAATAACAATATTAACTATAATTTTTTAAGGTTAGTTATAGCATGTGTTTTGCTACTACAGTGTTGGAGTATTGAAGTACATGGATTTAACAACGACAATATATGTAGTACACTAAGTGAACGTTTGAGTTATATATATATATAACTTTTAGCCGATAAAGCGTTCGTCCATCGCGTTCAGATGGATTCTCTGCATTCTTACAATGTCTTTCCAGGTACGTTCTTCGTCAAAATTTTTTCGCTGAAATGGTTATATCGATGGGACCGGTTGTTAGAGCGGTACTTGCTAAGTTTAGTGAAATAAACCGGAAGTCCGTTCGTCCATCGCGTTCAGATCGATTCTCTGCATTTTTACAATGCCATGCTAAGTGACCTCGCTGAGATGAAACGATTTTCATTTGTCATCTCAACTTACAATAACATGATTTCTTGTGGAGTGACACTTAATTTTAAGACTCTTGATATACTAGTAAGATGTTTCTCTTGTGTAAATTATGTCGACCATGCTTTTGTTGTGATGAAAAAGATTTTAAAAATGGATTTTATTCATGATCTGGTCACCTATACAAATTTGATAATGGGGTTAATTAAGGAGGATAGAGTTGAGGATGCAACTATTTTATTTATGAAAATGAAAAAAATGAGCTGCCCTCCGGATTTGTTTACTTACCATTACATCATTAATGGTCTGCTTAAAAATAATAAGGGAGGTATGACCATGGATTGATTTGTAGATATGCAAGCTAAAGGAATCAGTCCCAAAACTGTTCTTTACAATGCAATGATCAAGGGATGCTGCAAAAACGGAAAAATTGAAGTCGCGTTGGATCTTTACAGTAAAATGTTTCGTAGCCAATTGAAGCCAGACACTATAACACATGAAATCCTCTCGCCATACTTTTCTTTGGGAGGTTGAAGATGCAAAGTTGTTTATTATAGGTGAATATTTGAAGAAATTTATTTTTGTGTAAAAAATTAATTGTTGTTAGTCTTAAATTGGGGCGTAGAATGTGAGCTTTAAATCCCCTAATTTATTAGGGGACTAGAGCTGAGCTGATTAGCAATGTTGACCTCTCCCAATCCTGTGTGTTCATCTTTTACTATAAGCTCTTTTTAGTTCTATCCCACCTTGGGTATATATTTGTTTTTATTTATTTAATTTTTTTATAAACCTTTGTTTATTAGTAAAATAATTATGATATTATATATATTGTTAGCTATATTGACGAATAAGCGTAGGAGCTGTGCAAGGATATCAAGTTAGATAGGTAATATTCGAGTGTGTTTTGATGAATTGCTTAGGTTTTAGGATAATGTTTTATGCTTTCATCTCACACTTTACTTTAACGAGTTTTGTGCCCATTACCAGACAACTTTCTTAGAATTTTGTGTCGAGAACGAGAAGCAACTAAAAGTTAAACCACCAACCAAAAGAACAAGCACGGTTCAATTTGGTTTTACAGATTCCACCCAGTTCAATAACAACAATTCGGTATCGACATTATTTGTGTTGGATATTTTAACAACTATCACGTAAAAATTATGGTATTACAAAAATAAGTTGTAGAATATAAAAGTTGGGTATCCGGAACATTATTTGGTATAGTTTTATAAACCAATAGAATTAAGGTCAATTCCCTCAAAAACATGAATTGACTTTGTTTTTCTGCAGAAGTACTGCTTGTCACGTTGATTGACTTGAAGTTTATAAAAAAATTAATTAAATAAAATATAAAAATTCCTCCTCTAGAAGAATATAAACTGAGCTGTAATAGATATTAATTTAATTAATTGTTGTTTAATATTCTACCACATTTTTTTTATTAAGATAAATCAATTAGACCTGTTCTTTCTCAGTATACAATACATCTCCTGTTCTAGGTCGAGACTGAATTTTTTAAGATGCAAGTGATAATAATCAAAGTCAACTGCTTATAAATTGTATTTTTAATTGCAAAACCACGATAATATTAATTTAAAAAATAATAATGATACGTTTGTTTTCTAATCAACGTCGACTTCATAAATATTGATTGATGTAATTAATTATTTATTTTACTACGTTATTTTAATTATATCAATTGATATTAGATCTTAAATATAATAATGTGTTTTTTTCCAAAAAAGAAAAAAAAATTAAATTCTTTTTAAAAAATAAAATAAAGATAAGAGTGTATTATGGGAAAGAGGAAGTCTTCATAAAAACCAAAAATGGAAGCCTGGTCAAACCTGCGTCGTCTTATACGTTGGGTGGATGGGAGAGGGAGAGCAAGTTGACCTCATAAAAATTAAAACTGGCAAGCTCTGAATTTGGTTTGAAGCACTAAAACCAGCTCACTCGCTTCATCTATCATCGCCATGACGCAGATAATAATTAATCACTCCCTGGGGCTCTGGTCAACGCCTGATATATCTATATCTCTCTCTGTCTTCATCTTTCTTTCTCTTACTTTCGTTAGAGTTCATCTCTCTCTCTCCAGAAGTTGTTTTTAGGTGAAGAACTGCTTTCTAGTGTTTTTTCCAACCTAGATTTGGTGAAGAGAGAGCAATGGCTGTGAGTTCTTGGCTCTTTTCTTTCTATTTCTTGATACTGTTACCTGTTTTCCTTCTTTTTCTTTTGGGATTTCTGTTGATCTATTCTATGAAGTCTTAATTTTTCTTATATTCTGTTGGAAAATTAGAGCAGTTGAATCTGCGATTATAAGAGTTGTATAATAGATTGTGTCTTTTTATGTTTCTAAACAATGATAATAAAACTAGATGTTCTTGATTGGTAGAATCGATCACACGTACCGCAGTTTGGCAACTGGGACAGCCAAGAGAATGTCCCTTACACTGTCGTTTTTGACAAGGCGCGAAGAGGTCGACCTGGATCGTCCATGGTGAACCCAAACGACCCGGAGGATAATCGCAGTGTACTATCCGACAATCCGGATTCCCCTCGAGCCCCACCATATTCCCGGAGCAGAAACGACCCAAGTGATCCGGTGAGGCAAGGGACGATTAGATCAGCACATGAAAGAATGATTGGCAGGGAAGATGCTGGACTTAGGCAATTTCCTGACCCTTCACCCAATCAAGGCAATCTTGGCCGGAAAACCACTCGAGAGGCTATGCATCAGCGGCCAGGAGACCGTGATGGACGGGCCTATAGGTCTGATCAAAGCGTTGATCGTTCCCCCCTTCATCGTCAGGGTAGAAGCAGAGAAAGTCCGGCTTGGGAAGGAAATCGATCGTATGATAGTAGCCAAGGAGTTCAGGCAAAGACTCGAATGAGGCCAGCAAATAATAGCCGAAACAACGAAAACGTACTACTCTTCCTTGTTCATATCTTTATTGCATTCTATCTATAAACATTGCTGCTAGATTTCTTGCACCAATTTTCATGCATCATTTGTCATGTTAGTGGGTATATCCTTGATTTGCAGTGAGAGAAATTGATAATATAGACAACTTCTAGCAAATGTTTCCACTTCAATTCTCTAAATTTTGCTCTACTAGTTGGGATTTATCATTTAACTCACCTATGGATTGCTATTCCTGCCTTAGCTTCGTCTCCATTATGTTCTGAGAATGTTACCATGAGACATGGCCAATCCTATGTACTAACTGTTCTGAGAATACTGCCAATCTTTCTGTTCAATCTTATAGTTTGCTCTCAACGATTCGTGACGCTAACTAGCACATCTAATTGCGCAGATTGACAAGGCAGCTGCTGTTCCGGCGTTTGGTGTTTGGAATTTGGATCCGTCGTCAGCCAACGGCTATACGGATGTGTTTAATAAAGTGAGGGAGGAGAAACATAATCCACCCAGAAAAGATGCCGAAATGCCAAGTCCACGCCCTTACACCAACACTAATGGCAACAACATTCCCGTTCCGAAGAAGGTACTGATAATTACGTATTTATGAACTGTCGCCTTTCGATTTGGTCGAGATTTTGATTTTAGTTTACCAAAATCTAGCAGGGCCGCTGTTTTCCATGGTTCTGAGCTCTTAAATTTATGGAGAATTTCTGAGGTCTCTGTTCCTATGTGTATATATCTTTGGAGGGCAATTCCTGCCAAGCATCTTCTTTTTTCTTTTGAATACTCTGATTTGTGCTTGTTTCTGGTTTGGATATTTTTCGACTATGTTCGTCCCTCTCTCTTTTGGTTGGAATCCACGGGCCGTCCGTGGCAGACGTTTGGACACTTTTAAACTTCTAAAAATAAGATTTAAATTGTTAACACATGATAGGTTAATGTTCGTTTTGTAAAAAAAAATAAATTAAGATTTAAATTCTCACTTACTCCAAATAATAAGAATTTAATTTACTATTTACGTTGTTTTGAGATATGACTCTAGAATAAATATGTATAGGTATCAATTTAACGCGGACAATATCTTCGTTTGCGGAAAGTATAAATGGACAATCTATGAAATATCTAATTATAAAACATAAATAATTTACTAAGACGTTTTTAATTTAACGTTCTAATTTATGTAATTATCGTTAAAGAGAAATTAAATAATGATTTTATACGATGGAAGACAGACTTTTGTCTACGTAATCAACCCGGACATTTCTCAACGCGTCAGTGCTAATGGCGCCGGTCAAAGGTTGAATTCTCCCTCCCTCTCTCTCTCTCTCTCTCTCTCTCTCTCTCTCTAAGTCTTGTAAATGTCTTTACTCGAGCCTTCTCTCTATGCACTGCGTCTGAAACAACTCCGGCGAAACAAACACTGAAGGTACTTGCTCTGAACTCCATTCTTTGGTGTGACTCTTTTGCTTTGGTTAAATTACTTACTCCTACACCTGAATCTTCACCGTCCATGTGAGAAAGTCCAGTGTTGAGAGAAGGTAGAGAGAGAAAGTAAGCGAGAGCTGGATGTTAATTCTGTAAAATAGGAAGCATGCTCAAACAAAACCTACTTTCATGTAAGATATCGACAGATAGTGTTAATGGAGTTGCGTAATCATGTATTCCGATTGGACTATAATCATATAAGTCTTAATTGTGTACTATTGTTTTCACCGTCACAAAATAAAAGAATTACAAATCTGTCTTTATGCATGTTTTGTATCGAATGAGTCTAACTGATATAATCTTAAATAATGATAACTTTATGAGATACAATGCATATCATACGTAAGTCCTATATCAAACATTAGACACAGATTGAATATGCATCACTTTATTTGATTAAATGAGTAGAATGACTTTCATTAACCAGAAGATGAAGAACTGATGTGGTATGATTCATGTTTAAATAATTGTCACAGTTGGAGTAATTCATCAGGTAATGTCTCTCTACCTCTACTTATGTAATTTCATTTCTCATTTGTCAATAGAAGAATATTAAACAATCTTTTTCTAGACACACAGTAAAAACTTGTATTTTTACATTTTTTTTAATGTAATACTAAGTTTGAGCTATATTTATAAATTCTTTAAGTTGTCAAGTTAAAGTATAAATTTGTCGAAATTTGATAAATAAGGTTAGGGAAAACCATTCTCATTTTGCTTGGAGCGGCCAAAGAAAGAAAGAGAGAGAGGGTCGATTCCGCTTTGTGCATTTCATTGTGTTCGGTGGCTAAGAGATTATTCGTGAAACTTTGTGCACCACTTTTTGTCACGACCCTAAATTTCCCATGACACTATTTTTAAATTCAGATAAAATTTAAACTTTCATTTTTCGTTTCGTTTCCTTTTCATTCTTTCATTTTCATTCATCATTTTCTTTAATTTCAATGCACAAGGGTAATTAACCCCAAACAGTAGAAGACTATTCACGTGTGGAAATTCCTCTCGGGTTATATCATTTAATTTCTCTCGAGTTTCATCAATTTAAACAGTGGAGGATGACATTTCATTCCATCAGGTTTCATCAGATTGAACAGTAGGGGTAGACAATTTCTCTATCGGGTTTGGACGAATGGTACAGTAGGGGTCGACGTGGCCTATGTAAAGAGATCGGTCGATGTCTATAAAACAGGCGGGAATTAATTCCCCTCGGGTTGCAACGTAGTCGTCCATTTTCGACATCGTCCACTTTCTTTATTCGTCCACAGACTTTGAACGACATCTGTATTCTGGACGACGTCACCACTTTGAACGACGACTCCACTTTAGACGACGTCTCCACTTTGGACGATGTCTCTCGCCCACAGAATGGACGACTGTTTTCGTCCAGAATGCTTAATTTTCCTGCAACTTCAAACAACATCCATACATTGGACGAGTACTTTGGACTTAACCCAAAACTTATAAAATTCCAACTATAGACCATGCATTACTCGATCGATCGCCCATCTCTGGCGATCGATCGGCTAGCTCTCTGGATTTTTTCTAGAGAACTGCCTTCACATTCTTTCCTCTACAACTATACTCTCCTGTTTCATCAAAGACTACGCATGCACTACAAAACTTATAAAAATCATTAAACGGCAATTTCTCGCCAAAGGCTAACCAGATAACATTTTTTTAACTTCTCAATACATGCAATATGCCTGAGTTAAACAGTACCAAGCATCCTAAAATGAACGTCTATGCATTTTTCCTAACTAAGCACCCCTCAGCCTGAATACATCCCAAATACCCAAAATACTTATCCTTTGCTCCCACGAGTCAAAAGCACCAGCTGCACAGCGCACTCCCACGACATTCTTCTTCAATCAACTTGTTCCTCTGGTGGAAGAACCACATTCTCACCTTGCTCAAGATCACCTACACCATAAAAATATTATATGAGCTAAAAGGCTCAGTAAGCTTCGTAAATGAGACATGCATGCTGTGCTTATGCAATTCATAAAATCATAATGTTCTTTCGTACATTCATTTCTTTCATATCCTTTCGTTACGTATTAGAGGGGTAGGCAACCTCTGCCCCACCTAAAGCAGACAACCTTTGTTCCACTTTAAGCAGGGAATGCCAACTTCTAACCCCCGTTGACAACCTTTGCCCCACTTGAAACAGACAACTTTTGTTCTGTTCCAAGCAGGGAATGCCAACCTCGAGTAGACAACCTCTGCTCCACTTGAAGCAGACAACATTTGTTCTACTTTAAGCAGAAAATGTCAACTTCGAGCCCCATAGTACCTTTTACATACATTACTTTAGTTCATTTTTGGCTCGGGTCCTCATGGGGTGATCATTCCTGAGAGTTTGGCGAGGGGTGGGGACAAGGTATGTGGTTTTGATGATATGGAGGGGAGGGTTGATGGGTGGAAGTAGGTGACGGTAAGGTTGAGAAGGAAGGTTGATTGGTGGTGGAGATGTTTTAGAGTTTAGCAATAGACTGCCGGGTGGATATGTGGAAAAGGAGGGAGGGGAGAGGGGAGGAATGGATATGGATATGGAGAACAGAGGTGAAAGTGAGCTAGGTTTGGAAATAGAGGAAAAGGGAAAACTGGATTCCACGAAGGTGACATGGCGAGCGACATAGATTTTGTTGGAGTGAGGATCAAGACAGATGTAGCCCTTATGATTAGACCTAGGACCGAGAAAGACATAAGGAAGGGAGCGAGGTTGTAACTTAAATTTGTTGAACGGTCGAAATAAAGGGAAACATAGTCAACCAAATACACGGAGTGATAAGTAATCGGGAGTGGAGCGGAAAAGGCACTCAAAAGGAGATTTGTTATTTAGAATATGAGTAGGTAAGAGGTTTATCAGTGTAGTAGCTAGGTAAAGGAATAAGGCCAGAAATATTGAGGAACTGATGAATGAAATAACAGAACAAGACCAGTTTCAACAACATAACGATTTTTCCGTTCAACACGATCATTTTGATTTGAAGTGTATGGACATAATATACGATAGTGAATGCCAAGAAAGTTAAATAGCGGTGAAAGAGATTGAAATTCACCACCCTAGTTAGATTAAACAATTTTAATGTTAACTTCAAATTGAGTAAGAAAAAATTTATGAAAATTGACAAAAGTATTATAACAAAAGTATTATAAACATCACTTTTTAATTTTAAACGAATAACCAAGTAAACCGAGTACAATCATCCACAAAAAGAACAAAGTATGTACACCAGTAACAGAGTTTACAAGGGGCGGACCCCAGACGACAGTGTGTACAATATTAAAATGGCAAATTTCATATGAATTTGAAAACGGAAAGGCTAATTGATGAGTCTTACTCATCAGACAAGAAACACAAAAAGGAGACATCTTTGTCTTTAATACAAGAAAATTACATAATTTTAGAACACGTTGGAAACATTTTGTGATGGATGTCCTAATTTGTAATGCCAAAACAGAGAGGAGTCTCTGGCCGAGGGAGGAAGTCAAGCATGGAGAGCCCTTGTCGGACAAAAAATTGGAACCTGGTACATCAATGAGTGAACCCCGAAACAAAGGCAGGTGGGAGTGTTGATCCTTAACACAAAAAATTCGAGTGAAATTCGACATAAACAGAGTTGTCTCGACATAATTTATGAACGCTGATGAGATTATGAGATAAACTAGGAGATTGAAAGACAGAGTTGAGTTTTAATGGCCGAGAGGTAACCAGAATAGTGACAGAACCAACATTAGAGATAGAAAGAAGGTTACCGTCGGCAATGGCAACGTTAGACGACCCTGTGTATGGCCGGGGGTACTGGAGCAAGGAGGCATGAGTAGTGAGGTGGTGGGTGGCACCGGAGTCCATTAGCCACGGCGCAGAGGAGGAAATTGTGTACGGGTTTGGCAGGAGTCCGGCGCTGGAATGGAGAAGAGGATCGGCGCTGACGGGTTAAGCCTGTGATAACAGGCCTGTGTAGAATGACCCAGTTTTTGGCAAATCTGGCACCAGGCTTTGAATTGTTTGTTCGGCCAGAAGGGAATCGACTGCGATGGTCGAGAGAGTTCCATCCTGGACGAGGGGGACATAAATTTGCAGCGTGCGCTTCTATCTGGCTCGGCGACGGGAGAAGAACAGCAGAGTGTCATTTTTCCAGACAAAATTCGAAGGTCTACAAGAGGCTGTAAATTTCTTCCAATGGAGGTTGGTCTAGCCGATTTGTAATAGAAACAACGAAATCGTCTTATTAGCTTCCAAGACCGCCCAGAAAGTATATCAAGCGATCAAGGTAGGACACTGGCTCTCTAATTTTGGCCAGTGTATTGCACAAATTGGTAACTTTATGGATATACGCTGTAGCTGAAAATCCCTCTTTTGAAACAGAGTGTAGCTGGTTGCGCAGTTCTGTTATTCTTGCCAGCACAGCAAGGAAGAAGCAAATATACGGGTTAGAGCGCCCCAGGCTTCACTAGCTGCGGTGAAGGAAACGATTTGTGGAAGCAGATCTTCGGAGATAGATGAGAAAATCCAACTCAGAACTAGCGCATTATACCTCTCCCAGGTACTAAAATGTGGATTAATCTGAGACGAGGTTGAATCGAGGAACTGTTTTTGCAGAGGGAAATGGAGGTAGCGTGGGGGAGGGAGTTGTTGAAGGGGAGGAGGGAATGGTGGAGCTAGAAGATGCCATCTATTCAGCTCTGATACCAAGTTTAATTTTAACAGGGCAAGGAGCTTGAATCGGTCGATGATCGGAGAAGGAGGAGAATGAAAATGGAGGCGTTAGAGAGAGAAGAAGAGATGTCAGAAAATGATTATACTGTGTTGTATTTTCTATCAAAACAAGTACAATTGCATAATCTTATAGTCTTGCCTAACAAAGATCAATAAATTTATTTCATGGATCAATTTAGATTTGTACGCAGTCAAAAGATCATGGCCCAATTTGTTAAAAAAACAAAAGGTTATATTACAACTTACTAATTTATCAATGTTAATGGGTTGAAACTTCACCATAATTAATTGATAATATTTAAGGTGAAAATCAATTCGGTTAAAATAAAAAACTGAACCAAACTAGTTTCAATTTGGGAAAATCGATTTTGGAACTAAACCAAACCAAGATTTTTGATTAGGTTCTTGATTCATTCTTTCAAAAATCGATTAAAACCCAACTAAATTTATAATATTCGTATAATTTTTAAAATTTTATATTGAAAATGACCAATTATAGAAGTAAACTAATCAAAACCGGCGCAAACTGAGTTTAAACAGAAAAAATTGAGAACTAAAATCGAATCAAGCAAAACTAAAAATATCGGTCTGGTTTGGGTTCAATTCCAAAAGTCAATCAGTTTGGTTTCAATTAAAAGTAAAACCGAATCGAACCAAACCAAACCTGATTGATTCTTTCATCCGGAGAAATACATTAGTAGTGATCCTTCTAGTTTAATTTTTAAGTTACAAGTTTTTGTACTTTCAAAGAGTTATTAAGTACGAGGGATTTAGTCATTAAATTAAGAGATTTACTTATTTATTATACAACGTTACATCTCTTCATTTTAATAAAATAAATAGTATGTGTAATTTTTATACTATTAATAAAAGAGATGACGCAACTTTCCCACAAAATGGTCGGGTTCAGCATATTTGGACTGCGCATCGCATCAGAGCCGTTCATTGTAAATACTATTGTGAACTGAGCATGATCGGAGGGCTCTTGAGGTTATTGTAATGAGAATGCTTCCATATAATTAAAGCTATTCTGTTCTTTCAGATTGAAGCGCCAAACTTTCGCGGCGTTCATGGAAAATTTGAATTTCCATTTGATTGGAGAAAAGTTCGAAAATACAAAACAAAAGTGACAAAGAACAAAAAAGAAAAGCAGATTCTTTTGTTGTTATTCGACAGAAAGGAAAAACAGAAGAACGGAACATTCTTGTTCTGTTCTGCTCGCCGCAACAGAGGGCTCGGTCGCGAGAGAGAAGCACCGCCGCGAACCCTGTAGACCTCGCCAACCACCGACGCCGTTCTGCCACCGCGCACCAGATCTCCCGCCACCGATCTGCTCCGACGTAGACCCGAGCAGACTCCACCGCCGATCGTGAAGCTCGCCGACGATGCTCTTCGTTCTTCTCTGATCACAGAAGTCGTTCTGTCGCCGACAGTGAGAAGCACAACGCCCATCCACCGTTCGACAAAGAGAAGAAGAAATTTCTCTCTGGTTTGTGTTTGTTTTAGCCCGCGTGAAGTAGAAAAGAAACAAATTGTTTTTCTGCTTTCTGTTGCTGTAAGTGAAGGCCTTTTATTCTCTCAGATCTATTCTCCGAATTTCAATTGAAACTGTCGATTTTCTTTCTCGTCGCCCGAATTTCAGGTGCTTCAGTCCGGATGTCTTTCAGCTCACTTTCTTGTAGATTCACTTTGGCGAGCGTTTGTTTTCGTTCTCAGTTTCTGTAAATTCAATGAAGAATTCTGTATGTATCAGTGTTAATGGCGACTGGCTTCTGTGTTAGGGTTTTTTCGTAATTCAGAAATTTGTGCAGGAAAACCTCTGGTTTTCCTACGAATTTGGATGTTTGTTTGAGGGATTATGGTGAGAGAACAAAGGGCAGAGTCATTTTACGCGAAGTTGCGTGAATCAGTTTCTGCTTCATCCTGCTCGCCACTTCTGATTTTTCCTTCAACGTCTGATGTAGACTCGCTTTGTGCCCTGAAAATCATTTTTCATGTTCTCGAATCTGATTCTATTCGATATGCTTGCTATCCGGTATCTTCTTTTGAAGAAATTCATAAATACGCTGGTCCAAATCTGTGTTCATCTTCTGATAGTCCAGTTTCAATTCTTCTCATTAATTGGGGATGCCATCGGGACCTAAGAAAAGTTTTGAATTTAGGACCGGCAGCTTGTGTTTTTGTGGTTGATAGTCACAGACCAATTCATCTCCATAACTTGAGTAATAAGAATTCTCAGGTTGTTGTTCTTTACACAAAAGATGATGAACAACAAGCTGATTTGACTTGTGATTTTGACGTGTCTACTTTGGCCAATGAGAGTGATCTGAATAGTGATGATGATATTGATGAGGAATCAGACAGTGACAATGATAATGATAGTGAAAGTGAGGGAGAGGGAGATAGAACTGGGTCCAGGAAGCGAAGGAAGGTTTCTGAAGAAGATGAAGATGATCCTGTTCGTCTTTGCAGAAAATTGAAGAAGGGGTATTATGAGATGGGTGCTTTTCATGGAAAGCCTTCTGGTTGTTTGATGCATGATTTATCTCATTCATTGAGGAAGAACACAAATGAGTTATTATGGCTTGCTTGCGTCTCCTTAACAGATCAATTTGTTCATGAGAGGTTAACAGATGAAAGATATCAAGCTGGGGTAATGGAGCTTGAACAACACATAAATGGTTCAGGAAATTTGGATGCTGTAACTTCTGTTACTCTGAAAGATGGGACTAAAATCCGAGCCCCAAACTCATCTAAAATCACGTATGAAGATGAACCACGGCTAATGCTATTACAAGAATGGAATTTGTTCGATTCAATGTTGTGCTCTTCGTATATCGCTACTAAACTAAAGACGTGGAGTGATAATGGAATGAAAAAACTCAAGTTACTTCTTGCAAGAATGGGATTTGCTCTTGTGGATTGCCAGCAGAAGTTTCAGTACATGAATCTGGAAGTGAAGAAGAAAATGAAAGATGAGTTTGAACGATTTCTACCTGAATATGGACTTACAGACTTCTATTACAGGAGTTTCTTTAGAGTCCATGGTTATAGTTCGAAGGTATCTGCAGCAGATGTTGTATATGGTGTCACTGCATTGCTAGAATCTTTTGTAAAATCGGACGGTTCCTGTGCATCCAAGCAGTTTGGAGTGGCTTATGATTCACTATCCTTGAACAACCTCGACAAGATGAAAGCTGGAATGCAACAGGCAATCAAGATTCAAAGAGCAATTCTCAGGCAAGGAAGCACGGCCATAACAAGGAGTGGTTCGATACGAAGTGGACGGAAATTTCGATGGGTGAAACTTGAAGATTCTGTAGACACAAAGCTGTTGTGTTATCCTCAGGCATTAACAAAGTTTTGTTATTTTCTCATGGATGCTTTACGAGAGAAAGGGGCGAGAATGAAGCCATTGATATGTGCTTGCTTATCACAGGAGCCAGACAAGGTGCTAATGGTTGGAGTTTGTGGGAGGCCTCGGCTTGGGGCAGTTCAAGGAAATGCGTTTGGACTGGCTTTCAGAAACGCCGCCGAGGAAGTGGAAGCGGAATTCTTTCACGAGTTGTTTGAATCTTCATGGATAGTACTCAATTCAACTGCTGTCAATTCTTTTATGGTGAGATTGACTGAGAAACTCTGATTACTTCCCACCTACACAAGTAAGTCTACCTCTTTTAGCTGCTTCTGATGGGTTTTGCTGTCCATTAATCTTAGCATGGTAATAAAACTGATATGCTGCCATTGATTTGTAAGATGAAATAGAGCTCTCTTTCTTTTCTTATCTGTATTTTATGCATCAACATGTGTTGTAATGTTAATTTCTTCAACTCATACTTTGAAAAAATGTCTCTGTTAACTTGTTGTTGTCTTTATTCTGAGGCTGTTCTTTTGAGTTCATCTTACTTTTATGCCACTCCTTATTTCTGCTTTTATACATAGGCAAAAATGTTTTGCATTTCTTGTTTTGAAATCTGGAAAGTTTATGTATTCTTCTGAAAAGTTTGGGATGACTGCTTGTTATAGGAGCATGATTTCTAAATTTCTCCTGTTGAAATACAATTTTGTGGAGGGATATTCATTTATTGATTTCCATTCTGTGGAAGTGCTCCTATCTGAATGACTTTGATTGCAGAATGATACATCAGTTGATGGATTTTAAACTCATTGGGTCTTGAAAAATACTCCATTACTTTTCAAGCTGAGGAAGTAAGCATATTTTGATCACGTTTCGTATGACTATGGCTTGTTTTGTCTATGCTACGTTGTATTATTCTGACTTTGATTTCCTGTGTTTTTTCAGGTTGATATGGCTGCACTTGTACATATGAGTGACGAGGACCTCAAAGCTTGAGGCATACCAATGGTAAACACATTTCATTTATCATGTAGCTCTCTTGTCTGGTGTAGATTTTTTGTTTTTTCCCTTATTCAAAAAGGTATGGTTCATACTAGCTAGCCATAAGTTTGAGAATTGTTTTTTGGGCTCATACTATCTCTTAAATCCCAGACCAAGAAGTTAAACTTCTGAAAAGATGTAAATTTAGTCCCCATGGTTGCAGTTAAAATCAGATTATTTCATTTTTATTGCCTTGGCCGTATATCTATATCGAGTCCTCTCTGTGCTAATTAAGGAATTCGCGTGATATTTATTATACTTCCCTGATTGTATCAACAAACATGTCTTTGAAAATCTAAATCTGTCAAGTGGAGTATCTTCACTGTTCTTCATTTTTTAACACAATCAAAGTGTCAAAACAATATCTTCACTTGTCAGTCTGATTTTGTTACTCCTCCTGACCTTGGCTTTTTCCTTCAGTGAGACTTAGTTCTTCCTGTTTCAGGGCCCAAGAAAAAAAATAATTTTGGCGTTGGAAGCAAGAGTATGATGGTTTAATGTTTACAGAAGCGATTGCAATTTGGGAAGAAATTATTCTGATGGATCCCATAATCAGCACAGCAGCCTACATGATACTCTCGTTTCTTTTTTTTGGGTTGTTATTTCTTCAATTGCCATAAATTTTTTTTTCTTTATTTTTATTTTTATTTTTGTGCAAGAAATTAACAGTTGTTAGTCTTAAATTGAAGCGTAGAATGTAAGCTTTGAATCTGGTAATTTATCAGGCTGTCGTTCTGAACTAGAGTTGAGCGTTCTGAACTAGAGTTGAGCTGATTAGCAATGTCGACATCTCTTTCTGCCAATCCTGTGTGTTCATCTTTTAGTATAAGCACTTTTTAGTTCTATCTCTCCTTGGTTTGGTATATATTTGTTTTTATTTATTTAATTTTTTTATAAATCTTTGTTTATTAGTAAAATAATTATGATATTATATATATTGTTAGCTATATTGACGAATAAGACTAGGAGCTGTGCAAGGATATCAAGTTAGATTGGTAATATCCGAGTGTATTTTGATAAATTTCTGAGGTTCTAGGATAATGTTTTACTTTATCTCACACTTTATTTTAACGAGTTGTGTGCCAATTACTAGACAACTTTCTTAGAATTTTGTGTCAATTACGAGAAGCAACTAAAAGTTAAACCACCAACCGAAGAACATGCACGATTCAATTTTGTTTTACAGATTCCACCCGGTTTAATGACAACAATTCCGCATCGACATTATTTGTGTTGGATAATTTATATGAGATATTTTCCTGTTTTGGGCATTTGATTTTCTAATTATTTACCATGACTTGTGTGGATTTAGTTAAACCTGAAGAGCATGAATCCAATTAGAAGTTTGAGCAGTTTTTGCCTTACTTTCTTCCAGCCTGCCCGCTCGGCCCGCTACAGTAGCGAGCCAAATTTTGGCTCGGCTCTCTCGCGAGCCCCACCCCTGCAACTCGCCCTCTTCGTCTCCCCGCAGACCGCAGCCCGCCCTCGCTAACTCGCTCGACGCTCTCTGTCTCGCAAGGATAGAGACTGTTTTGCAGCCAGGCCAGCTCGCGAGCCCCACCCCCGCAGCTCGCCCTTTTCATCTCCCCGCAGCCCGCCCTCGCTAACTCGCTTGACGCTCTCTGTCTCGCAAGGACAGAGACTGTTTTGTAGGTGCAAAACAAAAAAAGAGAGACTCTGTTTTGGCACCTGCAAAACGGAGAGTGAGACTCTCCGTTTTGCACCATTTTGCTCTGTTTTGCAAGTGCAAAACAGAGAGACGTTTTGCAAGTGCAACGGTCTGATGGCCGTTGCTTCTCTCTCTATCGGTCAATTTGGTGCTATCAATCAATTCTCTACTCATGCAATTCACCATTTTCCTCGTGCAACAAGGTGTATTTTAGTTATTTTTTTTAACATATATTTACATAATTTTTAGTTATAGTTATATTAACTAAATATTTTTGCATTAATTTTTTTTTAGGTTCTGTATACGTGAAGTTGATCAATTCACATCACCTACAAGATTTTGTTGGACATTGGTTTTGTAATATCAATTTATTATTTAAAATTTAATTTTATACTTAGTTTTATTTATTATGGATCTTCGCAATTATATTATTGATGATAATGATGACATAGAGGAAATTAGAGAATTAATTCATACATTTTCTGTGGGACAATCATCTGCACAAACATCCACTTCACCTAGAAAAAGAAGACAAAAGACTTCGGATGTATGGAAACATTTTGATTAAAAAGATGTTAAAATTGCGGGCAAAATAGAAAGTAGAGCTCAATGTAAATATTGTGCTAAAAATTTTGTTTATACTTCTGGTAGCTCTACTAGCACAATTGGTAGACATTTTCAAAAATGTCATTTAAATATTGAAACACGAGATTTAACACAATCTCAATTAAATGTTAGTGGTAGTGGCATTTTCACATATTCACAAAATAGAATAAGAGAAGGAATAGCACAATTTGTAGCATAATCTGAGTTGCCTTGATCATTCTTCGATAGTGAAGTATTTGAAAACTTTATGAAAGAATATGCTACTCCTAGTTTTAAACGTGTTCCTAGAACTACTATGAGAAGTGATATCTTTAAAATGTTTAAAGATATGAAAAATGAATTAATTTGTAATGCCCCGAGTTTTCTGAACCCGGTTTGTTACTCGCAAACCAGTACATAAATAAGAAATTTTGAATAAATTTTAAAAATTCACTTGAAGGTCAAGGTTTGATGTTTACTGAAACCTCAAATCTTAAAACTTGCAGCGGAAAAGTCATTTGAGCAAAACAGGTATTAAACAGGGCTGTAAAGCAATATTTGGGAATATTAGTTAAATATTAAGAATTAATTTCGACCAACAGAAACCAAGACTTAAGCGTGAAAGCTTGAAAATCGTAAGAGTCAAATGTATTTGCTGCTAAACAAAGTCAATGAAAGGGGCAGAAACGAAAACTAAAGGCTTCCACCGATCACGAAACGACAAAACTTATTATACACATCTACTGATGACGTAAGCCGGATGATTCGTTCATCTAACTCACACCGATCACAAAACGACAAACTTATTATATACACCTACCGATGATGTAAGCCGGATGATTCATTCATCTAATTCACACCGATACAAAACGACAAACTTATTATACACACCTACCGATGACGTAAGCTGGATGATTCATTCATCTAACTCACACCGATTACAAAACGACAAAAACCTTTACTCATAAAACAAAACACATCGTCCGATCACTAAACGACAAATTTACTGCCTACATCTTCCGATAGCTTTTACTAAAGGCATCATCCGATAGCTTCCACTGAAGACATCATCCGATGGCTTTTACTGAAGGCATCATCCGATGGCTTCTACTGAAGACATCATCCGATGACGTCAGCCGGACGATTTACCCATCTAAATTCTAACGGTAGACAACGTCTTCTGACAGACAACAAAAACAATAACTCAGCATACCAACTTATCAAGCATTTACACTCTAAACAATGAATAACTCTGACTACTAAGAACTTGAGCATTTCACTGAAATCCTTAAAAAACAATATAAATCCACAAATTTTGAAATCCGAAGTAGTAGACTACGACTAATACCAAATCATGTTCTCACATTCGAAAAGCACAATTCATAAATATGAAGGAAACAACAAACTACCAATGTGACTGACATTCTCTGTATACTTAAACGGAACCCTTGAAGACTACGCATCACACACCTACTGACATCAGTTAAACCGCCCCAATCAGTTACCAGATCAATGCATGAATGCACCCCTCCAACCTGCCTAGCTCTTAGCAAACTCAGAGAACACACCTGCTGTAACTTCTTCACCTACATTACAAAACTCATCTATTAGCTTAATGCTAAGTAAGTAAAGTAGTAATAAAATGAAATGCTGAAACATAAGTTCCTAAACATACAATTTCTAATTTCTCATCTCAATTGCATATGCATTCGTTTCAGATCTGATCCCCCTGTGAAATTGGGAGTTGGATCATTTCTCCCAAAGTCATACATCCTCTCTCTCGATTAAGGGGCGGATTAGTTGTAACGCCCCGATTTAAAAATCCCCAATTTGAAACCCTAATTTTGAAAACCCTAGAATTTTTCCCAAATTGATTTTTGATTTTTTTTAAATCGAGCGTTAAATCAAAATTTTAAAATTTAAAACATATTAATTGAAAACTTAAATATCGCGGAAGCTTTGATAATTAATTTGTCAAAATCTTGAAACAATAAACTTATCAAAATATTAAAACCATTGTATAATTAACATAATTTATGAAACTTTAAATAAAGTTCAACGTAATAATTCAAGTCTTAAACGGAAATAACATATTAATATCGTTTGAAAATTTAAGCATGCTTAATTTAAATCATTCCCTCGAAATCATCAATATGTTCTTCATCTGTATGCTCGCTTGCCACTGGAGGGTTCTCAATTGCAGCAATTTCTTCCTCTGACAAAAACTCACCAACATCACAAGTTTAAAACAAAAAGGTGAGAAAAACTCAGTAAGTAGAAATACATGCAAAACTTTTACTTTTACTTTTACCGAATCCTGTTAAGACTTAGCCATCTCATTGTCGTTCAGGATTCGTCATCTTTTACTTTTAATTTTAACGATCAAGTTCACCATCTCACTGTCGTTCAGGCTTTTGCTATCACGTTAAAACATATACTCAAGCTCACAATCTCACTGTCGTTCAGGCTTTTGCTATCTCATTTTTTTTACTTTTTCATACACATGCAAATAACCTATTCATTTTATCTTTTAAACTATTCTATGTCGATATTCTAACATACGTGCTCAATTATTGAAAACGTGTGACAGAAAAATAATTATAAAATGATCTAGTGATGTAGGGCCGTAGCCAAAACTTGTATTTCACTTACCTGGATTCCGAGTGTTTAGGGTTTATAGGGATTTTTCCAATATCGAATATTTCAATAATATCCTGTTTAATTCAAATCTTGGTATTAAATTCCTATTTAAATAAATTCAATTTGACAGAGTTTGGGGCAGAATTTTCTTACGTGTGATCGCGGGTCGATATAAGAGTCGGGTCAAATTCGGGTCGGTTCGGTTTAGATGAACAGTACTGATCTGGGTCAGTTCAGTGAACAGTGTCGGTCCGGGTCGGTTTGGTGAACAGTATTGGTTCGGTTCGATTGGATGAACAGTGTCGGGTTCGAGTCAAGCTGGTTCGGTTCGGTTCGGTTGAAAAGAACTGGTTCAGTTTTTAAATAAAACTGAACCCCCCTTCTTGATCTTCTTCTTCGCGAGGGCAGAGAGCAGAGAGAGAGCTTCTCTCTCTGCGATGTCAAACGGTGACCAGAAGAGAGAGAGAAGGCTCGAGGGGCCGAGAGGAAGGGAGAGCCGAGAGGGTTTCGGTGGGTCGTCGACGGAGGGGTGTTTGGCCGAGGGAAGCTTCGTCGGAGCTCGCTGTCGAGAAACGAAACTCGGCCGGGAGAAAAACAAACTTCGCCGGAGCTTGGGTTGCTGTTTCCCGACGAGGTAAGTTTCTGGCTTTTAGAAAGAGAGAGAGAGATGGTTTTGGTGTGATTTCTTCCTTCCCCGATCATCCAATTTATAGCAAAAATATCCCAACATCTCCTTAATTTCTTGATCCAATCCGTAGAAAATTTGGGTAAGGTTTAAGTTTTCTGTCGATTTTCCTCCTACCCTCTTTAATTTGCCGACAAAAGTTGGTGAACATCGGTGAAGAAATTTTGATTGTTACAATCTACACACCTAAAAAAAATTTTGTCCTCAAAATTTAAATAATTACCTTAAAAGTTCAGGATTGATCCTTCTCAATTCTTCTTCTTTTTCCTAGGTTGCCTCCTTAATGCTTTGGTTCTTCCATAGAACCCTTACAAGCGAAATCTTCTTATTCCGTAGTTCCCTTTCTTCTGATTCTAGAATTTGAATTGGCCTCTCTTCATAGGATAAGTCGGGATTTATTGAGAAGTCTAGAGATCTCATAGGTAAGATATGTGAGGGGTCTGGAACATACTTCTTCAACATCGAGACATGAAAGACATTGTGCACGTTCTTGAATGAATCCGATAAGTCCAACTGGTAGGGAACTTCTCCTATCCTTCTTGTGATTTCAAATGAGCCTAAAAATCTTGGGCTTAACTTTCATTTCTTTCCAAAACGCATCACGCCTCTCATTGGCGAGATTTTCAAGAAAACTTGATCTCCCACAACAAACTCCAATTTCCTTCTTCTTCGATCAGCGTAGCTTTTCTGTCTACTCTGGGCCATAAGAATTCTCTTCCGAATAAGTGTAACGATCTTAGCGGTCTGCCTCAATATATCTGGCCCAACTGACACTCCTTCGCCTACTTCGTCCCAATGCACTGGAGATCTGCAATTTCTACCATAGAGAGCTTCATAAGGTGTCATTCCAATCGAAGCTTGGTAACTGTTGTTGTAAGCGAATTCCACCAATGGTAAGTTCTTACTCCAATTTCCTTGAAAGTTGATAGCACACGCCCGTAACATATCCTCCAGGGTTTGAATCGTCCTTTCAGATTGCCCATCTGTCTGAGGGTGGAAAACTGTACTAAAGTTCAACTGAGTACCCATAGCTGTTTGCATACTCTTCCAAAATTTTGAGGTAAAACGTGTATCTCGATCAGACACAATAGAAACAGGCGTACCATGCAATCTAATAATCTCTTGAACATACAGCCGAGCATACTGATCCATAGTATATGTGGTCCTTACAGGGAGAAAATGTGCTGACTTAGTCAATCGATCCACTATCACCCAAATGGAGTCGTGACCCCTAAAAGTCTTAGGAAGTCCCACTACAAAGTCCATAGTAATATGCTTCCACTTCCATTGAGGCACCATAAGTGGTTGCAAAGTACCCGCGGGTCGTTGATGCTCTGCTTTGACTTTGTTGACAAGTGAGACACTTCTCCACAAATTTGGCTACATCCACTTTCATTCCACGCCACCAATAATGTTGCTTCAAATCTCGATACATTTTTGTTGATCCAGGATGTACCGAGTAAAAGGTTGAATGTGCTTCCTTCAATATAGCCTCCTTTACTTCAGCATCCTCCAGTAATATCCCGCCAGACCAAGAAAACTTCTTATTTCAGATGCATTCTTTGGTTGAGGTCATTTACTTACAGCTTCAATCTTTGCTGGGTCCACTGCTACGCCCTCCTTTGAAATGATGTGACCAAGAAAAGTCACGTTCTCCATCCAGAATTCACACTTGGAGAACTTTACATATAACTTCTCGTGTCTCTACGTAGATAGAATAATCATTAAATGTTCTTCATGCTCCTCCTTGCTCTTTGAATAGATAAGAATATCGTCAATAAAGACTATCACAAAATCATCCAAAAAGGTCTTGAAAGTCCGATTCATCAAATCCATAAATGCGGCTGGTGCATTATTTAATCCGAACGGCATGACTCAGAATTCAAAGTGTCCATATCTGGTACGAAACGCCGTCTTGAACACGTCATCTTCCTTAATTCTCAGCTGATGATAGCCAGACCTTAAATCAACCTTTGAGAAAACTGCCGCTCCCTTCAACTGATCAAATAAGTCATCGATTCTCGGCAGTGGATACTTGTTCTTGATAGTGACTTTGTTGAGCTCTCTGTAGTCGATACACATTCTCATCGATCCATCTTTTTTTTTTCACAAATAAAACCGGAGCTTCCCAGGGTGAGAAACTCGGTTGGATAAATCCTTTCTCCAGCAAATCGTCAAGTTGAGTCCTTAACTCCTTTAATTCGCTTGACGCCATTCTACAAGGAGCTTTAGAGATCGGCGCAGTTCTAGGTAGCAGCTCAATACTAAATTCCACATTTCTCGCAGGTGGTAACATTGTCAGGTCATCGGGAAAGACATCAGAAAATTCATTAACTATTGGCACCATATCCAATGTTGTTGCTCCTTCAGGTTTAGTACATATAACACTGGCTAGAAATCCAGTACATCTAGAGTTGAATAAGTTCCGAGCTCGCATAGCTGAAATTACTGAAACTCTTGAACCTTTAGAATCTCCATAGAAAGAAAATGATTCTTTTTCAGGCAGTTGGAAATATATCATCTTCTTGCGACAATCAATAGTCGCATAGTGATTTGTAAGCCAATCCATTCCAAGGATAACGTCGTAATCGTGCATCGCAAGAATAATTAAATCAACCTCCAGTTGATTTTCCCCAATACACACTTCGCACCTTCTGATAATAGAATCGGCAATCAAAACCTTGCCCGAAGGTGTAGCTACTCCTATATTATATTCTAGAGGCTCTACTTTAATATTAAACTTCATAGCATGATCAAGGGATATAAAGGAATGTGTAGCTCCAGAATCAAATAATGTGCTAGAAGATATGCCAGAAATAAATATCGAACCTGTCACCACAGATGCATTTCCTTCAGCTTCATCTTTAGTCATGACAAATACTCTAACAGTTGTCTTGGGTTGCTCCCGAGCATTCTTTGGTCAGTTGTTAATATAGTATCCAGGTTGACCGCATTTAAAACAAGTGTTGGCTTGAACACGACATTCTCCGAAATGTGGCTTTTTGCATGTGGGACATATAGGTGCATTTGTAGTCGTAGGTTCCTTCTTCACAAACTTGGAAGGTCCTCCAGCAAATTTAGGAGGTCCTCCAGCAGGTCCACTGTTCATAGGTCGCTTAAATCCAGTTGTTTGTTGTGGTGGAATTCTACTTCGTACAGTTTGAGTCGCATGATTATATCTCCTTCGTAATTCCTGGGCCTTGATAACATCCTTCTCTCCTTGCTCTGCGGCCAGTGATTTCTCCACCACAAATGCGAATGAAGAGTTCCTAGAGGTAATGAGTCGGATGTCCTTAAGTATCTCCGCCCTTAGTCCTTGGATAAAGCTTTTCACCTTCATGGTCTCGTTACCAGCAATGTGAGGGACATAACGAGACAATTGCTCAAATTTGTGTAAATACTCCATAACGCTTCCGGTCTGCTTAAGAGCCATGAATTCCTCAGCTTTGGCATCCAACATAGAGTCTGTGAAGTACTTCTCATTGAATAGCTCTTGAAACTTCTCCCAAGACATGGTAGCAACTGAATGCATCGCCTTTACGGAGTCCCACCAATAACGTGCATCCATCCGAAACATAGAAGATGCACAAAGAACCTTCTCTTCCTCAACAATTTTGGCATGCTCAAAGATTTCGCCAATAGTCCTGATCCAATCATCCGCTGCTG
Organism: Begonia masoniana; assembly: GCA_022432975.1. NCBI lineage: Eukaryota > Viridiplantae > Streptophyta > Magnoliopsida > Cucurbitales > Begoniaceae > Begonia > Begonia masoniana. The sequence continues at coordinate 10,452,223 of CM039516.1, forward strand.
CCATATCTGCTAAATTGCCGTAGAAACTTGGAGGGTCCAAACGTCGAAATCTGTCGAAATCCATATCTCCATGTCGAGGCCTATTAGGAACTTGGGCCTGTACATTTGCCGCCTGGGCTGCTGCAGTGGCTGCCTGAGTTGCTGAATTAGCTGCTTGCGACAGTTGTTCACTTTGCCTAGCCTGCATCTCGATCATGTCCATCATCCGATCGAGTATAGCATCCCGATCATTTCTATTTCCTCTATGATTGACCATAGTCTACATCACAATGATTTCATTTTAAGAAAATCTATATTGTCAAAATATTTCTAACATACTTTTATCAAAATATAAAATTTTAATACCGACTTACTTGCTGATTGACAATCTTCCAGATGCACGTGAGCATACAGAGTAGTCTACAAACTCGTTTTATAAACCTTGGGCGCTTTGATACCAAATTGTAACGCCCCGATTTAAAAATCTCCAATTTGAAACCCTAATTTTGAAAACCCTAGAATTTTCCCCAAATTGATTTTTGTTTTTTTTGTTTTTAAATCGAGCGTTAAATCAAAATTTTAAAATTTAAAACATATTAATTGAAAACTTAAATATCGCGGAAGCTTTGATAATTAATTTGTCAAAATCTTGAAACAATAAACTTATCAAAATATTAAAACCATTGCATAATTAACACAATTTATGAAACATTAAATAAAGTTCAACGTAATAATTCAAGTCTTAAACGGATATAACACATTAATATCGTTTGAAAATTTAAGCATACTTAATTTAAATTATTCCCTCGAAATCATCAATATGTTCTTCATCTGTATGCTCACTTGCCACTGGAGGGTTCTCAATTGCAGCAATTTCTTCATCAGACAAAAACTCACCTACATCACAAGTTTAAAACAAAAAGGTGAGAAAAACTCAGTAAGTAGAAATACGTGCAAAACTTTTACTTTTACTTTTACCGAATCCTGTTAAAACTTAGCCATCTCATTGTCGTTTAGGCTTCGTCATCTTTTACTTTTAATTTTAACGATCAAGCTCACCATCTCACTGTCGTTCAGGCTTTTGCTATCGCATTTCTTTTACTTTTTCATACACATGCAAATAACCTATTCATTTTATCTTTTAAACTATTTTATGTCGATATTCTAACATACGTGCTCAATCATTGAAAACGTGTGACAGAAAAATAATTATAAAATAATCTGGTGATGTAAGGCAGTAGCCAAAACTTGTATTTCACTTATCTGGATTCTGAGTGTTTAGGATTTATAGGGATTTTTCCAATATCAAATATTTCAATAATATCCTGTTTAATTCAAATCTTGGTATTAAATTCCTATTTAAATAAATTCAATTTGACAGAGTTTGGGACAGAATTTTCTTACGTGTGATCGCGGGTCGAATCGGGTCGATATAAGAGTCTGGTCAAATTCGGGTCGGTTCGGTTCGGATGAACAGTACTGATCCGGGTCGGTTCAGTGAACAGTGTCGGTCCGGGTCGGTTTGGTGAACAGTACTAGTTCGGTTCGATTGGATAAACAGTGTCGGATTCGGGTCAAGCTGGTTCGGTTCGGTTCGGTTGAAAAGAATCGGTTCAGTTTTTAAATAAAACTGAACCCCCCTTCTTGATCTTCTTCTTCGCGAGGGCAGAGAGCAGAGAGAGAGCTTCTCTCTCTGCGATGTCGAACGGCGACCAGAAGAGAGAGGGAGGGCTCGAGGGGCCGAGAGGAAGGGCAAGCCGAGAGGGTTTCGGTGGGTCGTCGACGGAGGGGTGTTTGGCCAAGGGAAGCTTCGTCGGAGCTCGCTGTCGAGAAACGAAGCTCGGCCGAGAGAAAAACAAACTTCGCCAGAGCTTGGGTTGCTGTTTCCCGACGAGGTAAGTTTCTGGCTTTCAGAAAGAGAGAGAGAGAGAGATGGTTTTGGTGTGATTTCCTCCTTCCCCAATCATCCAATTTATAGCAAAAATATCTCAACATCTCCTTAATTTCTTGATCCAATCCGTAGAAAATTTGGGTAAGGTTTAAGTTTTCTGTCGATTTTCCTTCTACCCTCTTTAATTTGCCGACAAAAGTTGGTGAACATTGGTGAAGAAATTTTGATTGTTACATTAGTTCCCTTAACAACTGTTCAGATCCCCCTGTGAAATTGGGAGTTGGATCATTTCTCCCAAAGTCATACATCCTCTCTCTCGATTATGGGGAGGATTAGTTCCCTTAACAACTGTTCAGTCTGTTCATTCCTTACCATGTCATTTCATGTAAATTTATTTTCGTATACTTTTAAAATATGATGCATGACATACACACACATTCAAGCAAATATAATCCTACTATTTTGTGATGTAGGCCCAAGGCACAAGCATACTTCACTTATCTGACTCTCCTGGAAATGCTCGGTTTCAAACCACTTCAGAAGTTTTGTTCACCTAGGTCATAAACAGAATATTAATCAGATTTCTACTAAGCCTCCTTCTAATCCATCCAGAAATCTAAGGAAACTAATTTGGAAGTTTAGTCCATAGTACATTCCCGATTTACCACAAAATCTGAACTAGCTTACCCATACTGCAGTCACAAAACTCACATTTATACTCTCTCTAATCATCGATAGCTACCAGTACAGCAAGAATTCGAAATAGGGCTCACCTAGTTTGGAGAAGATTCGAGTAGAAGAATTGCCTAGAGAGCTCTGTTGCTTGAGCTGAAGACCGAAAGAGAGAAAATAGGGAATAGTGGCGGCTACAGTGCATTAAACCAAAACTTCTTTCCTTAAATACGTTATCCACTTTTAATTTCAAATTACTCTTATGCCCTTCCTAGTCATCCACTAACCCTACTTTTATTATTGCCATTTAAAGTGTACCATTAATTAAAATAATAGAGAATTAGTTCGATAGAACCGGGTGTTACATAATTACATTTTTTTCAAATGCTTCTACAATGTCTATTTATATTACTTCTGATTTGTGGAGTGCACCTAATGCTATTGGTTATATAGTGGTAACATCTCATTTTATTGATGAATCTTGGCAATTAAATAAAAGAATTTTAGGATTTCATAATTGTGTATATCCTCATTTTGGTACCACCATCTATAGATTTATTATGACAATATTGCAAGAATATTCTATTAAAGATAGAATTTTTAGCATAACTCTTGATAATGCTAGTCCTAATGATGTTGCTATTTCTCAATTTAAGAATGTTTTACAATTAGATGTTACTCGTGATTCTCTTTTTCACATGAGATGTGTGTGTCATATTTTAAATTTGGTTGTTAAAGATGGTATGTTATATATTTCATCTCATATTGAAATAATTAGGTCCGCAATTTCTTATATTATTTGGTCTAATTCGAGACAACAAGAATATAAAAATTTTTGTAGAGCTGTCCAACTTAAACCAAGAAAATTAAAAACTGACGTAGATAATAGGTCGAATTCAACTTATTTGATGTTGCAAAATGCTAGGCCATATTGGCAAGTTATTTGTGTTTTTATTAATGATAAGACGCAAAATATTAACATTGACAAATCAAGTTGTGATATTGCTAATATATTTCTTGATTTTTTAAAACCTTTTTATGATGCTACAAATCAATGTTCTGGAATTTATTATCTCACTTCTAATATTATTCTTCCTATTTTTATAGATTTAACATGTAATTTCACGAAATATCGACAAATAGATGAATTTAGTAATATTCTTAATAAAATAGAAACAAAATTTAAAAAATATTGGCTTAACATTCATCTTATTTTTTGTTATGCATGTATCATAGATCATAGATTTAAATTAAAAGGAATATGTCTTATACTCAATAGGATTTCTGCAAATTTATGTACTCAATCTTTAATTACTAGTGATGACGTAACAAATGAAATTTCAAATTTATATGTTTCTTATGAAACAAAATATTTCAATGTTAATCGTTATTATTCACGACCTCTACATACCGAGAGTTATCCTAGTAGTGGTAGTGGTAGTGGTGGTAATAGTTTTAGTATTAATGATATATGGAGTGAGTTACAAACTGAAAATTATTCTACTTCTTCTACAAATAAACTCAATATTTATTTTGAAACTTGTTATCAATTTTCTCGAGATGAGAATTTTGATATTTTAGATTGGTGGAAAAGACATTCTACCACATATCCTATTCTTTTTATAATGGCACGTGATCTACTAACTCCTCATATTTCTACTGTAGCATCGGAATCTGCTTTTAGTGCAGGTGGACGTGTTTATGATTAACGAAGAGGAAGACTTGCACCGGACCTAGTGGAAGCGCTCATTTGTATCAAAGATTGAACCGACGCAAAGACGAGAAATCAACAACAAGATGATGACATTCTTGAGAAGTTTACGCAGTTGGATGTTGAAGACTAGAGATTCTTTTTATTGAACTTCTTTTATAATTTGAAGTATATTTTTTTTTTCAAATTTGTAAATTTGTAATTTTTATTAAATTTCTTTTGTAATTGAAGTATATATCAAAATATTTTTAATGATATTTATGTGATATTTTTATTGGATAGCCTCAACTCTCAAATAATTTATTTATTTAACATTCAATTTTATATACATTTGCTTAACATAACTAATTTTTAAATTAAATGAGTAAATATTGTTGACATAATTATTAATACTTATTATAATTTTACATAAAAAATTTTTAAAAACTTATATTAACATAAGTTGGAAATATTTATATACGCTCAGCTCGTTAGGCTCGGTTTGTTAAGGCTCGTTGAGCCGGCTCGGCTCGACTCGTTTAACTCGTGGCTCGCGAGCCGGCTCGGGTTAAAAATTTTTTCAGGCTGGCTCGGCTCGGTAGGCTCGTTAGGCTCGACTCGTTTAACTCATTAGGCTCGGTGAGCCGGACTACTTCTGGCTCGGCTCGACTCGGATCGCTCGCTAGTCATGTCTATCTTCAACATGGAACTTTAATGCTTAAATTTTATTAATCAACCCAATTATTCCCCTGCAGTAGAGTAGTGAATTACTGGAGTTTTCACTTGATGTGTCTTTATCTGGCGACAGCATGTTGAAGTTCCAGTTTTCGAGTTCTAAGAAAGACGAGGTATTATTAAAACTAGAAGCAATTAGCTTAAATCCAGTCCATTGGAAGATTCAGAAAGGCGCTCTGTGACCCTTTTTTCCCCGCAAGTTCCCTCATATACCTGGTACATTTTTTTAATTTGAACCACTTTACTTTTATGCGAGGGATGCATCGTTTTAGAAATATATGCATGCTTCTATATAATCTATCCTCGAATTGAAAAAAGATAGTGAGTTTTTTTTTTTTTTTTTTTTTTTTTTTTTTTTTTTTTTTTTTTTTTTTTTTTTTTTTTTTGCATAAAGGGGCTGATTTAGCTGGGGAAATAGTAGAGGTTGGACAGGGAGTTGATGGTTTCAAACCCGGCGACAAAGTAGTGACATATCTGGATCACGGTGTAAGCATTAAACATGTTAATTATTTTCCAATATTTACAGTTTTTTTACATTATAGAAAGACCATTTCTGTTATTAAACAAGATTAGGATGATTGTTTTATGTCAATGTCTGAGAAATGTGTTCTATTGGAGCGACAATGGTAGGTTTTGGTTTTGGTAGAATGCAGGTGGACTAGCTAAATATGCTGCAGCCAAGGTGAGTTCGACCATACCCCGTCTACTAGAAGTCTCAGCAGCCGAAGGTTCAAACTTACCTGTGGCAAGTCCAACAGCTCACCAAGCTCTTACCCAAGTCGCCGGAATCAACCTCGACGGAAGTGGCCCCCCAAAAAAACATTCTCGTCACTGCTGCCTCAGGCGGGGTCGGACACTTTGCCGTACAGCTGGCAAAACTAGGAAGCACCCACGTGACTGCCACCTGCGGTGCTCGAAACATAGACTTCGTCAAAAGCTTAGGAGCAGACGAGAGGTTCTAGACTACAAAACTCTAGAGGGAGCAGCTCTCAGCAGCCCGTCTGGCCGGAAATACGATGCCGTGGTTCATTGCACGACTGAGATTCCATGGTCGACTTTCGAGCCGAATCTGAGCCCAACCGAAAAAGTGATAGACTTGACTCCGGCCCGGCTGCTCTGTGGACGTTTGCAAAGAGAAAACTTACCATGTCGAAGAAACAGCTGGTGCCATTGCTGTTGAGTGCAAAGAAAGAGAATCTGAGCCGTGTTGTTGATTTGGTGAAAGAGGGGAAGATTAAGGTAGTGATTGACTCGAAGCATCCTCTGAGCAAGGCAGAAGAGGCTTGGGCGACGAGTATTGATGGGCATGCGACAGGAAAGGTCGTAGATGAGGCATAGTTTTGTGGAGGTGTCCCTACGTATACTCCCACTGCAACTGCTGATATGCAGTTGTGTTTATTTATGATGCAAGAATTTGGTCCCTTTTTATGTAGTATTCGTTTGAATAAATGAAAAACTGAACTCCTGTCGTTGAATATTTTTATGTTCTTTCTAGAACCATGTTTTTGCGGAGCATTTCCATAGGAGGAAATGTTGGGATAAATACAGTGTGAAGGCAGGAAAGTTCGAACATCGACCGAAGGATTGGTGAAAGGTTGATGTTTTTGCCGAAAGCTGATATCTCTGCCGATTGCATTAAAGATTGCACATCGACCTTTACATTGCATTAAAGATTGCACATCGACCGATTGCAATAAAAATTGTACACCGACCGATTGCAATAAAGATTGGACATCGACCGATTACATTAAAGATTGTACATCGACCGATTACATTAAAGATTATACATCGACCGATTACATTAAAGATTGCACATCGACCGATTGCAGTAAAGATTAGTGGGAAAATTATGTCTCTGTCAAACGACAGAGACATCAACCGATCACAGAAAGTTTGCGATCGGTCGGCTCTGTTTTTGTTCTGTAAAAGCACCACACTAATAAAGCCAAATATTATGAAACTCAAACGTCAAATTATGAAACTCGCGTGATGTGGTCCATGTGTACAAATCTTATTGATCATGGTATTTTGTTTTTATTGATAAAGAGATTAAGTTGATGGAACTTAATCATTAACGTACCTCTTTAAAAAAGAAACTGGTCCTCTCTCCACCCAAGAATTATGAAAATTGTTCCATCAAAATTCTCTCTGAAAAAACTTAAGGGGTTAAGGGAGAGAAATCAATTTCTGTTATCATGGAATCAAGTAAGTATTTCTCTTTTTTTCTTAATTATAGAGATGTGAAAATTAACAGGTTTACGATCCTTCTGTTTTTCATTAACGTACATGAGAAACTATAATGAACATGTATGTTAACAGGAAAATGATGATGACGACAAGGTTTGTGCCTCTGGGTCTTGCTCAAGTTTTTTGCTTGCTTCGTTTTGATTTCATTCTTTCTGCATAATTCTATGTAGCATCAACCATTCCTAAAAGATATTAGCAGGGCCTAGCCCTGTTTTATGAAAATACAGAAGCAAGTTTTTGACTTCAAATCTTCCCAGGTAGAAAAGACAGCATCTTTTTTCAAACCTCTGACCTACAAAAGGACGATCACTGATCTACGGGTGATATTTGAAGAAATGAGTGAAATAAATTATTAATTCAATGGAATGATATTATTACTATTCTTCTTCTTGCTACTTGTTGCAAACACTCTTTTATATCAGTTCTTAATTCAATGGAATGATTTTCGATTAAAAAAGCAAAGAATGTATTGAAAAATGACTTATCCGGCTATGACATGGTTGGACGTATATTGTAAGTGCCCAACTTGTGAATATTCGAAGCACCACTGTTAGGGTTGGGCAGAACCAGCCCAGAACCGCAAAACCAGACCGGACCGGTGGTCCGGGTCGATTCTTGGTCGGTTCTGCCTACCATGGAACTGGTCTGGGTTCCATGGATTGGGGAACCGAGAACCGCGGTCCGGTCTCCAATTTCTCGTATTGGGAACCGCGGTCCGGTCCCCGGTTCCCCGTACTGGGACTGAGAATTCCCACTTTAGAACCGACCCATGGGTCGGCCCAGTGGGTTATCCGACCCATGGGTCTGATAACTTTAAAAAAAAAAAAACTAAAACCAGCGACCCCTCCCTCAGATCTGTCTAATTTCCTTATTCAGCTCGAGCCAAGACAAAAATGGTGGATTTCGAACCAACTTAGCCAAGAAAGAAACCATCTGCTTCTGTCTCTTCTTCGCAGATTCGAGTCGACCGTTAAGTAAACTTGCGTGCATAGAAGTTCCACGATGCTGCTCCTGCAATTCAACAACTTCCGCCATTAAAGACCTTTTCTCACTCTTCAATTTTTCCTGGGATGGGGAAGCTACAGAACCCTACACAATCAATACACCTTCCAAAATGAAGATATAGAGATACAATTGAAGCCATGTAAGCTCGAGTAAAGAAAAATAAATATTGAATCTCAAAATTTACCTGCAGAGGATAGATCCTCCACCCGAGCATGAAGAGCATAAAAAGCAGTTCTTTATTTTTTTCAGTTTGTTTTATTTATAAATTAAAAAAATTAAATTAAATGCATGAGAGGGAACCGGTTTCGGGAAATAAATTCTCAAAACTATCGGTTCTGTCCGGTTCCAGGCCAGAATCGGCCCAGACCGGAACGTGCCCAGCCCTACCTACTGTCATATTTTTTAGGATTTGTAAAAGAACATGCTATAATTAACCTTAAAAAAATATATGAAATAATAGTTAATATTGTTATTAATTCACGGAATGATAATGATATACTAAAATATTGATATACTAAAAGATTGAATAGTGGTAGAAATAACATGCCCTTTTGGAGGTACTTCAAGCAAGCATTACAATAGAAATTAAATATATATATATATATATATATATAATTAACTCAAACGTTTACTTAGTGTACTATATATATTGTCGTTGTTGAACCCATGTACTTCAATACCCCAACACTGTAGCAGCCAAGCAGTTTGTCAGATTGCAAAGTCGCCCAAATATTACAAATACAAGAACCATGAAAAAAAAAACAGAACAAAACAACGCAGTGCTGATCTTCAGCATGAGCACCTGCTGCATGTGTCATACGATCAAGCAGCTATTATGCGGCATGGGCGTGAACCCAATTGCTTACGAGCTAGACGAAGACCCTCGTGGTAGACGTTAGGAAGCAAAAGAAGGAGAAAGAGAAAGTGTTCTGAATATTTTACAAAATGAAACATATTATAATAAAACTAGAGTAATCATCATCAACTATAGAACATTCTAGAGCTGATGAGAAGCTCAGCCCACACCATATCCCACATAATCATCACTTTTTCTTTTTCTTTTTTTTTTTTATCGCAGTTGCTCTTCCTTTATCGCAGTTCTAGTGACGTTGTTTCTTTACAATCGCAGTTATGTATTCATCGCATCCCTTTTTTTTTTATCGCAGTTCCCTTTCTTCTTCAAATCGTAGTTCTAGTGCGACTCTGTTTCTTTACAAGGGCCAGAAATCGCAAGAGGTGTCGGAACATTTTCTTTTCAGGTACCTTGTTCGTCAAAATTTTTTAGCTGGAACGGTTAAAATGGGACTGGTTATTAGAGCGGCCCTTGCTAAGTTTAGTGAAATAAACAGCAAGTCCGCCGATGAAGCGTGCATCCATCGCGTTATAGATTCTCTACATTCTTACAATGTCATGTTAAGTGACATTGCTAACATGAAGCGATTTGCATTTGTCATCTCCACTTACCGCAATATGATTTCTCGTGGAATTAAACCTAATTTTAAGACTCTTGATATCCTAGTTAGGTGTTTCTCCCGTATAAATTCTGTGGACCATGCCTTTGGTGTAATGGGAAAGATTTTAAAAATGAGGTTTATTCCTGATCTGGTCACGTATACAAATTTGATAAAGGGGTTGATTAAAGAGAATATGGTTGAGAATGCAGCTTTTTTATTTATGAAAATAGGACAAAATGGGGTGCCTGCCAGATTTGTTTGACTACCATTGCCTCATTAATAGACTGTTTAAACATGGTAAAGGAGGTATAATGATGGATTTATTTGCGGATATGCAAGCTAAAGGTATCATTCGCAATGTTGTTCTTTATAAAACAGTGATCAAGGGATGCTGCAAAATTGGAGAAAATGAATTAGCTTTGGATGTCCACAGTAAAATGCTTCGAAGCCAAATGAAGTCTGGAACTATAACACATGAAATCCTCTCGCCATACTTTTCTTGATGATGCAAAGTTATTTATTATAGGTGAATATTTGAAGAAATTTATTTGTGTAAGAAATTGACTATTGTTAGTCTTAAATTAGGGTTGATTTCTGTTTAAAAATTGATTGTTGGGAATACTATTGCCTGTTTTTCTTCTTTTTCTTTTGGGATTTCTGTTGATCGACGATAATAGATGTTGCATAATCTGTTGAACTATGGAGTCCTAATTTTTCTTATATTCTGCTGGAGAATTTATGCATGAATTGTTCGTTACATGTTCATTAATGAAAAACAAAAAGGATCGTGAACATGTTGATTTTCACATCTCTGTAATTAAGGAAAAGAAGAGAAATACTTACTTGATTCCATGATAACAGAAATTGATTTATCTTCCTTAACCCCTTAAGTTTCTTCAGAGAGATTTTGATGGAACAATTCTCTTAATTGAGTGGAGAGAGGACCAGTTTCTTCAAAGAGTTACATTAATGATTAAGTTCCGTCAACTTAATCACTTTATCAATAAAACAAAATACCATGATCAATAGGATTTGTACACATATGGACCACATCATGCGGGTTTCATAATTTGACGTTTGAGTTTCATAATATTTGGCTTTATTAGTGTGGTGCTTTTACAGAACAAAAACAGATCTGATCAATCGCAAACTTCCTGTGATCGGTTGATGTCTCTGCCGTTTGACAGAGACATAATTCTCTCACCAATCTTTACTGCAATCGGTCGATGTGCAATCTTTACTGCAATCGGTCGATGCGCAATCCTTACTGCAATCCGTCGATGTGCAATCCTTACTGCAATCCGTCAATGTGCAATTCTTCCTGTAATCGGTCGATGTGCAATCGATAGAGATATCAACCTCTGTTGTCTTCACACTTTATTTATGCTCCAAACATTCTCCCATTTGGCCCATATGACAATATCAAATCTGTCATAATATTTGATCTAATATCATATCATTATTGAGTATACAACTAATATAGATCATATCGATCGTATGTCAATTATAACGACACAGTCTCTTCCATGTATCACAAGATCAATTATATATTCAATATGATCTATAAACAGGTATAACATAATGGTCCACATTAGTGTCTTTCTCAAAGACAAATCCTGTTTATATCATAACTTTATAATTTCATTTATAAATGCATTCAACGTAATTAAACATGATTCATAAGTGTATATCAGAAACTATCAATAAGGAGCTCAAGAGTGTCAAGTACATAAAGAACACAAACATAAACTTAAAGTTAACATTCGGTAATGCCTATTCGTTTGACATGTTCTGTAAATGTCTTAGGTGGCAAACCTTTTGTTAACGGATCCGCAATCATAAGGTTGGTGCTCATGTATTCTATTGATACTCTTCGTTTCTGAACTTCTTCTTTAACGGTCAAGTATTTCAACTCTATGTGTTTTGCACATTTGGAATACTTGTCGTTTTTAGAAAAGAAGACTGCTGCAGAATTATCACAATAAATTTTCAGCAGCTTGGCAATACTGTCGACAATTTCAAGTCTTGAAATAAAGTTCCACAGCCATAAACCCTGAATTGTGGCCTCAAAGCATGCCACAAACTCAACTTCCATAGTGGACGTAGCAGTGACAGACTGCTTCGCACTCTTCCATGAGATTGCACCATTGGCTAAAAGGAACAAATAGCCAAAAATGGATTTTCTTGTATCCACACATCCAGCATAATTAGAATCTTAATATCCAATCACTTCAAGATAATCAGATCGTCTATAAGTGAGTATGTGATCTTTCCTTCCTTATAAATACCTCAGTACTTTCTTTGTAGCTTTTCAATTCTCTATGACTGGATTACTTTGATACCGTCCTAGCATACCAACAGCAAAATTAATGTCGGGTCTAGTACAAGTCTTTGCATACATCAAGCTGCCCACAATAGAAGCATAAGAAATATCTTTCATTTGTGTGCGTTCCAATTCATTCTGTAGACATTGATTGAGATTAAATTTATCTCCTTTTTGAATTGGAACAACACTTGCAGAACATTTTTCTATTCTAAATCTCTCTAGAACTTTATTAATATAGGATTTCTGAGACAATCCTAACAATCCTTGTGATCTATTCCGGAATATTTCAATTCCAATCATAAAGGATGTCTTTCCCATATTTTTCATTTCAAAGTTCCAATCGAGATATTTTTTGGTTTCATACATTAAGCCAAGATCATTAGTAGCCAGCAAGATATCATCAACATACAGAATCAGAAATATAAACTTACTCCCACTGACATTTAGATATATACATCGATCAACGATGTTTTCCTTAAATCCAAAGAAGGTGATGGTATCGTTAAACTTAAGATACCATTATCAGGAAGGTTGTTTAAGTCCGTATATTGACTTCTTTAGTTTACACACCATGTGTTCTTGTCATTTAATGAGAAAACCTTCAGGTAGGTCCATATAAACTTCCTCATCTAAATTCTCATTCAAAAATGTAGTTTTCACATCCATTTGATAGAGCTCTAAATCATAATGAGCTACAATCGCCATAATAATTTTGAAAGAATCCTTTTTCGAAACAGGAGAAAAAGTTTATTTGTAATCAATGACATCTTTCTGAGTAAAACCTTTTACAACAAGTCTGACTTTATTACGTTCGATATTGCTATTAGAGTCGCATTTAGTCTTAAAGACCCTATTTACCCCCAACTCTTTTACAACCTTCAGGCAATTCAACGAGTTCCCAAACTTTATTTTGTTCCATTGATTTATACTCATGTTTCATGGCATCTAACCATTTATCAGAATTTTCACTTGATATCATATTTTAACCCATTTACACCTAATTTTAAGATTCTTGATATTCTAGTTAGGTGTTTCTCCCGTATAAATTCTGTAGACCATGCCTTTGGTGTAATGGGAAAGATTTTAAAAATGAAGTTTATTCCTGATCTGGTCACCTATACAAATTTGATAAAGGGGTTGATGATGCAACTATTTTATTTATGAAAATGGACAAAATGGGGTGCCCGCCAGATTTGTTTGACTACCATTGCTTCATTAATGGATTGTGTAAACTTGGTAAAGGAGGTATGGCGATGAATTTATTTGTGGATATGCAAGCTAAAGGTATCATTCTCAATGTTTTTCTTTATAAAACGGTGATCAAGGGATGCTGCAAAACTGGAGAAAATGAAGTCGTTTTGAAAGTGCACAGTAAAATGCTTCGAAGCCAATTGAAGCCCGGAACTATAACACATGAAATCCTCTCGCCATACTTTTCTTGAAGATGCAAATTTATTTATTATTGGTGAATATTTGAAGAAATTTATTTGTGTAATAAATTGACTGTGTCTTAAATTGGGGTTGATTTTTGTTTAAAAATTGATTGCTGGGAATACTATTGCCTGTTTTCCTTCTTTTTCTTTTGGGATTTTTGTTGATCGGCGATAATAGATGTTGAATAACTTGTTGAACTATGGAGTCCTAATTTTTCTTATATTCTGCTGGAGAATTTATACATGAATTGTTCGTTACATGTTCATTAATGAAATGCAAAACCGATCGTGAACATGTTGATTTTCACATCTTTGTAATTAAGGAAAAGAAGAGAAATACTTACTTGATTCCATGATAAGTTTCTTCAGAGAGATTTTGATGGAACAATTTTCTTAATTGGGTGGAGAGAGAACCAGTTTCTTCAAAGAGTTACGTTAATGATTAAATTTCATCAACTTAATCATTTCATCAATAAAAACAAAATGCCATAATCAATAGGATTTGTACACATATGGACCACATCACGCGGGTTTCATTATTTGACGTTTGAGTTTCATAATATTTGGCTTTATTAGTGTGGTGCTTTTACAGAACAAAAACAGAGCCAATCGATCGCAAACTTCCTGTGATCGGTTGATGTCTCTGCCGTTTGACAGAGACATAATTCTCTCACCAATCTTTACTGCAATCAGTTGATGTGCAATCTTTACTGCAATCGGTCGATGTGCAATCCTTACTGCAATCCGTTGATATGCAAATCTTACTGCAATCGGTTGATTCGCAATCCTTCCTGCAATCGGTCGATGTGTAATCGACAGAGATATCGACGGATTGCAGTAAGGATTGCAATCGGTCGATGTGCAATCCTTACTGAAATCCGTCGATGTGCAATCCGTCGATGTGCAATCCTTACAACAATCCATCGATATGCAATTCTTACTGCAATCGGTCGATGTGCAATCCTTACTGCAATCGGTCGATGTGTAATCGATAGAGATATCAGCCTCTGTTTTCTTCACACTTTATTTATGCTCTCAACATTCTCTCACTTGGCCCATATGACAATATCAAATCCGTCATATTATTTGATCAAACATCATATCATTATTGAGTATACAACTAATATGGATCATAGCGGTCGTATGTCAATTATAACGACTACAGTCTCTTCCATGTATCACAAGATCAATTATATATTCAATATGATCTATAAGCAGGTATAACATAATGGTCCACATTAGTGTCTTTCTCAAAGACAAATCCTGTTTATATCATAACTTCATAATTTCATTTATGAATGCATTCAAGGTAATTAAATAGGATTCATAAGTGTATATCAGAAACTATCAATAAGGAGCTCAAGAGTGTCAAGTACATAAAGAACACAAACATAAACATAAAGTTAACATTCGGTAATGCCCATTCATTTGACATGTTCCGTAAATGTCTTAGGTGGCAACTCTTTTGTCAACGGATCCACAATGATAAGGTTGGTGCTCATGTGTTCGATTGATACTCTTCGTTTCTGAACTTCTTCTTTAACGGCCAAGTATTTCAACTCTATGTGTTTGCACCTTTGGAATACATGTCGTTTTTAGATAAGAAGACTGTTGTGGAATTATCACAATAAATTTTTAGCGGCTTGGCAATACTGTCGACAATTCCAAGTCTTGAAATAAAGTTCCGCAGCCATAAACCTTGAATTGTGGCCTCAAAGCATGCCACAAACTCAACTTCCATAGTGGACGTAGCAGTGACAGACTGCTTCGCACTCTTCCATGAGATTGCACCATTGGCTAGAAGGAACAAATAGCCAAAAGTAGATTTTCTTGTATCCACACATCCAGCATAATCAGAATCTGAATATCCAATCATTTCGAGATAATCAGATCGTCTATAAGTGAGCATGTGATCTTTCCTTCCTTATAAATACCTTAGTACTTTCTTTGTAGCTTTCCAATGCTCTATGTCTTGATTACTTTGATACCGTCCTAGCATACCAACAACAAAACTAATATCGGGTCTAGTACAAGTCTGTGCATACATCAAGCTGCCCACAATAGAAGCATAAGGAATATCTTTCATTTGTGTGCGTTCCAATTCATTCTTTGGACATTGATTGAGATTAAATTTATCTTCTTTTTGAATTGGAACAATACTTGCAGAACATTTTTGCATTCTAAATCTCTGTAGAACTTTATTACTATAGGCTTTTTGAGACAATCCCAATAATCCTTGTGATCTATTCCGGAATATTTCAATTCTAATCACAAAGGATGCCTCTCCCATATTTTTCATTTCAAAGTTCCTATCGAGATATTTCTTGGTTTCATACATTAAGACAAGATCATTAGTAGCCAACAATATATCATCAACATACAGAATCAGAAATATAAACTTACTCCCACTGACCTTTAGATATATACATCGATCAACGATGTTTTTCTTAAATCCAAAGAAGGTGATGGTATCGTTAAACTTAAGATAATATTGTTGTGAAGGTTGTTTAAGTCCGTATATTGACTTCTTTAGTTTACACACGATGTGTTCTTGTCTTTTAATGACAAAATCTTCAGGTTGGTCCATATAAA
This sequence comes from Begonia masoniana, assembly GCA_022432975.1. Taxonomy (NCBI): domain Eukaryota; kingdom Viridiplantae; phylum Streptophyta; class Magnoliopsida; order Cucurbitales; family Begoniaceae; genus Begonia; species Begonia masoniana. Next base: position 10,468,247 of record CM039516.1, read on the forward strand.
CTTCCTCATTTAAATTCCCATTCAAAAATGAAGTTTTCACAACTATTTGATAGAGCTCTAAACCATAATGAGCTACCATCGTCTTAATAATTCTGAAAGAATCCTTTTTTGAAATAGGAGAAAATGTTTATTTGTAATCAATGTCATCTTTCTGAGTAAAACCTATGGCAACAAGTCTGGCTTTATTACGTTCGATATTGTCATTAGAGTCGCGTTTAGTCTTAAAAACTCATATATACCCAACTCTTTTACAACCTTCAGGCAATTCGACAAGTTCCCAAACTTTATTTTGTTCATTTGATTTTAACTCATGTTTCATGGCATCTAACAATTTATCAGAATTTTCACTTGATATCCTATTTTAACCTATTTACACCTAATTTTAAGACTCTTGATATCCTAGTTAGGTGTTTCTCCCGTATAAATTATGTGGACCATGCCTTTGGTGTAATGGGAAAGATTTTAAAAATGGGGTTTATTCCTGATCTGGTCACCTATACAAATTTGATAAAGAGATTGATTAAAGAGGATAGGGTTGAGGATGCAACTATTTTATTTTTGAAAATGGACAAAATGGGGTGCCTGCCAGATTTGTTTGAGTACCATTGCCTCATTAATGGATTGTTTAAACATGGTAAAGAAGGTATGGCGATGCATTTATTTTCGGATATGCAAGCTAAAGGTATCATTTCTAAAGCTGTTCTTTATAAAACGGTGATCATGGGGTGCTGCAAAATTGGAGAAGCTGAAGTCACTTTGGATGTGCACAGTAAAATACTTCGAAGCCAAATGAAGTCTGGAACTATAACTCATGAAATCCTCTCATCATACTTTTCTTGAAGATGCAAAGTTATTTATTATAGGTGAATATTTGAAGAAATTTATTTGTGTAAGAAATTGACTGTTGTTAGTCTTAAATTGGGGTGGATTTCTATTTAAAAATTTATTGCTGGGAATACTATTGTCTGTTTTCCTTCTTTTTCTTTTGGGATTTCTGTTGATCGGCGATAATAGATGTTGCATAATCTGTTGAACTATAGAGTCCTAATTTTTCTTATATTCTGCTAGAGAATTTATGCATAAATTGATCGTTACATGTTCATTAATGAAAAACAAAAAGGATCGTGAACGTGTTGATTTTCACATCTCTATAATTAAGGAAAAGTAGAGAAATACTTACTTGATTCCATGATAACAGGAATTGATTTCTCTCCCTTAACCCCTTAAGTTTCTTCAGAGAGATTTTGATGGAACAATTCTCTTAATTTGGTGGAGAGAGGACCAGTTTCTTCAAAGAGTTACGTTAATGATTAAGTTCCATCAACTTAATCACTTTATCAATAAAAACAAAATACCATGACCAATAAGATTTGTACACATATGGGCCACATCATGCGGGTTTCATAATTTAACGTTTATGTTTCATAATATTTGGCGTTATTAGTGTTGTGCTTTTATATTACAAAAATAGAGCCGATCGATCGTAAACTTGCTGTCATCGGTTGATGTCTCTGCCGTTTGACAGAGACATAATTCTCTCACTAATCTTGACTGCAATCGGTCGATGTACAATCTTTACTGCAATCCGTCGATGTGCGATCCTTACTGCAATCCGTCGATGTGCAATCCTTACTGCAATCCGTCGATATGCAATTCTTACTGCAATCGGTCGATGTGCAATCCTTCCTGCAATCGGTCGATGTGCAATCCTTCCTGCAATCGGTCGATGTGTAATCGACAGAGATATAAGCCTCTGTTTTCTTCACACTTTATTTATGCTCTCAACATTCTCTCACTTGGCCCATATGATAATATTAAATCCGTCATAATATTTTATCAAACATCATATCATTATTGAGTATACAACTAATATGGATCATAGCGGTCGTATGTCAATTATAACGATACAGTCCCTTCCATGTATCACAAGATCAATTACATATTCAATATGATCTATAAGTAGGTATAACATAATGATCCACATTAGTGTCTTTGTAACACCCGGGATTTAAGTAGCGCTCCAAGCTAAGGTGGGTTCGGGGGCGTTATAGTCTTTCTCAAAGACAAATCTTGTTTATATCATAACTTCATAATTTCATTTATGAATGCATTCAACGTAATTAAACAGGATTCATAAGTATATATCAGAAACTATCAATAATGAGCTCAAGAGTGTCAAGTACATAAAGAACACAAACATAAACATAAAATTAACATTCAGTAACGCCTATTCGTTTGACATGTTCTGTACATGTCTTAGGTGGCAACCCTTTTGTCAACGGATCCGCAATCATAAGGTTGGTGCTCATGTGTTCTATTGATACTCTTCGTTTCTGAACTTCTTCTTTAACGGCCAAGTATTTCAGCTCTATGTGTTTTACACCTTTGGAATACTTGTCGTTTATAGAAAAGAAGACTGCTGCGGAATTATGACAATAAATTTTCAGCAGCTTGACAATACTGTCGACAAGTTCAAGTCCTTAAATAAAGTTCCGCAGCCATATACCCTGAATTATGGCCTCAAAGTATGCCACAAACTCAACTTCCATAGTGGACATAGCAGTGACAGATTGCTTCGTACTCTTCCATGAGATTGCACCATTGGCTAAAAGGAACAAATAGCTAAAAGTTGATTTTCTTGTATCCACACATCCAGCATAATCAGAATTTGAATATCCAATCAATTAAAGATAATCAGATCGTCTATAAGTGAGCATGTGATCTTTTGTTCCTTATAAATACCTCAGTACTTTCTTTGCAGCTTTTCAATGCTCTATGCTTGGATTACTTTGATACCGTCCTAGCATACCAACAGTAAAACTAATGTCGGGTCTAGTACAAGTCTGTGTACATATCAAGCTGCCCACAATAGAAGCATAAGGAATATCTTTCATTTGTGTGAGTTCCAATTCATTCTTTGGACATTGATTGAGATTAAATTTATCTCATTTCTGAATTGGAACAACACTTGCAGAACATTTTTTCATTTTAAATCTCTCTAGAACTTTATTAATATAGGCTTTCTGAGACAATCCCAACAATCCTTGTGATCTATTCCGAAATATTTCAATTCCAATTACAAATGATGCCTCTCCCATATTTTTTCATTTCAAAGTTCCTATCGAGATATTTTTTGGTTTCATACATTAAGCCAAGATCATTAGTAGCCAGCAAGATATCATCAACATACAGAATCAGAAATATAAACTTACTCCCACAGATCTGTAGATATATACATCGATCAATGATGTTTTCCTAAAATCCAAAGAATGTGATAGTATCATCAAACTTAAGATACCATTGTCGGGAAGGTTGTTTAAATCCGTATATTGACTTCTTTAGTTTACACACCATGTGTTCTTATCCTTTAAACAATAAACGTTCAGGTTGGTCCATATAAACTTCCTCATCTAAATTTCCATTTAAAAATGCAGTTTTCACATCCATTTGATAGAGCTTTAAATCATAATGAGCTACCATCGCCATAATAATTTTGAAAGAATCCTTTTTCGAAACTGGAGAAAAGCTTTATTTGTAATCAATGCCATCTTTCTGAGTAAAACCTTTAGCAACAAGTCTGGCTTTATTACGTTCGATATTGCCATTAGAGTCACGTTTAGTTTTAAAGAGCCATTTACACCCAACTCTTTTATAACATTCAGGCAATTCGACGAGTTCCCAAACTTTATTTTGTTCCAGTGATTTTAACTCATATTTCATGGCATCTAACCATTTATCAGAATTTTCACTTGATATCCTATTTTAATCCATTTACACATAATTTTAAGACTCTTGATATCCTAGTTAGGTGTTTCTTCCTTATAAATTTTGTGGACTATGCCTTTGGTGTAACGGGAAAGATTTTAAAAATTTGATAAAGGGGTTGATTAAAGAGGATAGGGTTGAGGATGCAACTATTTTATTTATGAAAATGGACAAAATGCGGTGCTCGCCAGATTTGTTTGACTACGATTGCCTCATTAATGGACTGTTTAAACATGGTAAATGAGGTATGGCGATAGATTTATTTTCGGATATGCACGCTAAAGGTATCATTCTCAATACTGTTCTTTATAAAATGGTGATCAAGGGATGCTGCAAAACTGGAGAAACTAAAGTCGCTTTGGATGTGCACAGTAAAATGCTTCGAAGCCAATTGAAGCTCTGAACTATAACACATGAAATCCTCTCGCCATACTTTTCTTGAAGATGCAAAGTTATTTATTATAAGTGAATATTTGTGTAAGAAATTTATTTGTGTAAGAAATTGACTGTTGTTAGTCTTAAATTGGGGTTTGATTTCTGTTTAAAAATTGATTTGTGGGAATACTATTGCCTGTTTTTCTTCTTTTTCTTTTGGGATTTCTGTTGATCGGCGATAATAGATGTTGCATAATCTGTTTAACTATGGAGTCTTAATTTTTCTTATATTATGCTGGAGAATTTATGCATGAATTGTTCGTTATATGTTCATTAATGAAAAACAAAAAGCATTGTGAACATGTTGATTTTCATATCTCTGTAATTAAGGAAAAGAAGAGAAATACTTACTTGATTCCATGATAACAGAAATTAATTTCTCTCCCTTAACCCCTTAAGTTTCTTCAGAGAGATTTTGATGGAACAATTCTCTTAATTGGGTGGAGAGAGGACCAGTTTCTGCAAAGAGTTACGTTAATGATAAGTTCCATCAACTTAATCACTTCATCAATAAAAACAAAATACAATAATCAATAGGATTTGTACACATATGGACCACATCACGCGGGTTTCATAATTTGACGTTTGAGTTTCATAATATTTGGCTTTATTAATATGGTGCTTTTACAGAACAAAAAACAGAGCCGATCGATCGCAAACTTCCTGTGATCGGTTGTTGTCTCTGCTGTTTGACAGAGACATAATTCTCTCACCAATCTTAACTGCAATCGGTCGATGTGTAATCTTCACTGCAATCGGTCGATGTGCAATCTTTACTGCAATCGGTCGATATGCAATCCTTACTGCAATCCGTCGATGTGCAATTCTTACTGCAATCGGTTGATGTGTAATTCTTACTGTAATCGGTCGATGTGCAATCATTTCTGCAATCAATCGATGTACAATCCTTCCTGCAATCGGTCGATGTGCAATCGACAGAGATATCAGCCTCTGTTGTCTTCACACTTTATTTATGCTTCCAACATTCTCCCACTTGACCCATATGACAATATCAAATCCGTCATAATATTTGATCAAATATCATATCATTATTGAGTATACAACTAATATTGATCATAGCGGTCGTATGTCATTTATAACGACACAGTCCCTTCCATGTATTACAAGATCAATTATATATTTAATATGATCTATAAGCAGGTATAACATAATGGTCCACATTAGTGTCTTTCTCAAAGACAAATCATGTTTATATCACAACTTCATAATTTCATTTATGAATGCATTCAAGGTAATTAAAGAGGATTCATAAGTTTATATCAGAAACTATCAATAAGGAGCTCATGAGTGTCAAGTACATCAAGAACACAAACATAAACATAAAGTTAACATTCGGTAATACTCATTCGTTCGACATGTTCTGTAAATGTCTTAAGTGGAAAACCTTTTGTCAACGGATCCGCAATCATAAGGTTGGTGCTCATGTGTTCTATTGACACTCTTCGTTTCTAAACTTCTTCTTTAATGTCCAAGACTGCTGGGGATATATCACAATAAATTTTCAGCGGCTTGGCAATACTGTCAACAATTCCAAGTCCTGAAATAAAGTTTCGCAGCCATAAACCCTGAATTGTTGCCTCAAAGCATGTCACAAACTCAACTTCCATAGTGGACGTAGCAGTGACAGACTGCTTCGCACTCTTCCATGAGATTGCACAATTGGCTAAAAGGAACAAATAGCCAAAAGTGGATTTTCTTGTATCCACACATCTAGCATAATCATGATCTGAATATCCAATCACTTCAAGATAATCAAATCGTTTATAAGTGAGCATGTGTTCTTTCCTTCATTATAAATTCCTCAGTACTTTCTTTGCAGCTTTCCAATACTCTATACCTGAATTACTTTGATACCGTCTTAGCATACCAACAGCAAAACTAATGTCGGGTCTAGTACAAGTCTGTGCATACATCAAGCTGCCCACAATAGAAACATAAGGAATATCTTTCATTTGTGTGCGTTCCAATTCATTCTTTGGACATTGATTGAGATTAAATTTATCGCATTTATGAATTTGAACAACACTTGCAGAACATTTTTCCATTCTAAATCTCTCTAGAACTTTATTAATATAGGCTTTCTGAGACAATCCCAACAATCCTTGTGATCTATTCCAGAATATTTCAATTACAATCACAACGGATGTCTCTCTCATATTTTTCATTTCAAAGTTCCTATCGAGATATTTCTTGGTTTCATACATTAAGCCAAGATCATTAGTAGCCAACAAGATATCATCAACATACAAAATCAGAAATATAAACTTACTCCCACTGACCTTTAGATATATACATCGATCAAAGATGTTTTCCTTAAATCCAAAGAATGTGATGGTATCGTTAAACTTAAGATACCATTGTCAGGAAGGTTGTTTAAGTCCGTATATTGACTTCTTTAGTTTACACACCATGGGTTCTTTTCCTTTAATGAAAAAAACCTTCAGGTTGGTCTATATAAACTTCCTCATCTATATTCCCATTAAAAAATGCAGTTTTCACATTTATTTGATGGAGCTCTAAATCATAATGAGCTACCATCGCCATAATAATTCTGAAAGAATCCTTTTTCGAAACAGGAGACAAGGTTTATTTGGTATCAATGCCATCTTTCTGAGTAAAAATTTTGGCAACAAGTCTAGCCTTATTACGTTCGATATTGCCATTAGAGTCGCGTTTAGTCTTAAAGACCCATTTACACCTAACTCTTTTACAACCTTCAGGCAATTCGACGAGTTCCCAAACTTTATTTTGTTCCATTGATTTTAACTCATGTTTCATGGCATCTAACCATTTATCCGAATATTCACTTGATATCATATTTTAACCGATTTACAGCCAATTTTAAAACTCTTGATATCCTAGTTAGGTGTTTCTCCAGTATAAATTCTGTAGACCATGTCTTTGGTGTAATAGGAAAGATTTTAAAAATGGAGTTTATTCATGATCTGGTCACTTATTCAAATTTGATAAAGGGGTTGTTTAAAGAGGATAGGGTTGAGGATGCAACTATTTTATTTATGAAAATGGACAAAATGGGATGCCCGCCAGATTTATTTGACTACCATTGCCTCATTAATGGACTGTTTAAACATGGTAAATGAGGTATGGCGATGGATTTATTTGCGGATATTCAAGGTAAAGGTATCATTCCCAATGCTGTTCTTTATAAAGGGGTGATCAAGGGATGCTGCAAAACTGGAGAAACTGAAGTCACTTTGAATGTGCACAGTAAAATGTTTCGAAGCTAATTGAAGCCGAGAACCATAACACATGAAATCCTCTCGCCATACTTTTCTTGAAGATGCAAAGTTATTTATTATAGGTGAATATTTGAATAAATTTATTTGTGTAAGAAATTGACTGTTGTTAGTCTTAAATTGAGGTTGATTTCTATTTAAAAATTTATTGCTGGGAATACTATTGCCTGTTTTCCTTCTTTTTCTTTTGGAATTTCTGTTGATCGATGATAATAGATGTTGCATAATCTGTTGAACTATGGAGTCCTAATTTTTCTTATATTCTGCTGGAGAATTTATGCATGAATTGTTCGTTACATGTTCATTAATGAAAAACAAAAAGGATCGTGAACATGTTGATTTTTACATCTCTGTAATTAAGGAAAAGAAGAGAAATACTTACTTGATTCCATGATAACAGAAATTGATTTCTCTGCCTTAACCCCTTAAGTTTCTTCAGAGAGATTTTGATGGAACAATTCTCTTAATTGGGTGGGGAGATGACCAGTTTCTTCAAAGAGTTACGTTAATGATTAAGTTCCGTCAACTTAATCACTTCATCAATAAAAACAAAATACCATGATCAATAAGATTTGTACACATATGGACCACATCATGCGGGTTTCATAATTTGACGTTTGAGTTTCATAATATTTGGCTTTATTAGTGTGGTGCTTTTACAGAACAAAAACAGAGCCGATCGATCGCAAACTTCCTGTGATCGGTTGATGTCTCTGCCGTTTGACAGAGACATAATTCTCTCACCAATCTTTACTGCAATCCGTCGATGTGCAATCCTTATTGCAATCGATCGATGTGCAATTCTTACTGTAATCCGTCGATGTGCAATTCTTACTGCAATCGACAGAGATATCAGCCTCTGTTGTCTTCACACTTTATTTATGCTCCCAACATTCTCCCACTTGGCCCATATGACAATATCAAATGCGACATAATATTTGATCAAACATCTTATTATTATTGAGTATACAACTAATATGGATCATAGCGGTCGTATGTCAATTATAACGACACAGTCCCTTCCATGTATCACAAGATCAATTATATATTCAATATAATCTATAAACATGTATAACATAATGGTTCACATTAGTATCTTTCTCAAAGACAAATCATGTTTATATCATAACTTCATAATTTCATTTATGAATGCATTCAACATAATTAAACAGAATTCATAAGTGTATATCAGAAACTATCAATAACTAGCTCAAGAGTGTCAAGTACATAAAGAACACAAACATAAACATAAAGTTAACATTCGATAATGCTCATTCGTTCGACATGTTCCGTAAATGTCTTAGGTGGCAAACCTTTTGTCAACGGATCCGCAATCGAGGTTGGTGCTCATGTGTTCTATTGATACTCTTCGTTTCTGAACTTCTTCTTTAACGGCCAAGTATTTCAACTCTATGTGTTTTGCACCTTTGGAATACTTTTCGTTGAAGACTGCTGCAGAATTATCACAATAAATTTTCAGTGGCTTGGCAATACTGTCGACAATTCCAAGTCCTGAAATAAAGTTCCGCAGCCATAAACCCTGAATTGTGGCCTCAAAGCATGCCACAAACTCAACTTCCATAGTGGACGTTGCAGAGACAGACTGCTTCGCACTGTTACATGAGATTGCACCATTGGCTAAAAGGAACAAATAGCCAAAAGTGGATTTTCTTGTATCCACACATCCAGCATAATCAGAATTTTAATATCCAATTACTTCAAGATAATTAGATTGTCTATAAGTGAGCATGTGATCTTTCGTTCCTTGTAAATACCTCAGTTGTGACAGCTCCCGACCCGATCGGAGACGAGGAGCCATCACTCCGGGACATTTCAAAACGGTGACTATTTTTTTTTTGAACATTTATACTTTTAAAACCTTAAGAGAGAGTATAAACTTTCTTTGGAAGTGAAACTGGAAGACACATTTAAAGCTGGATGACAATTAAAATCAGAATACAGAAAACAGAGAACTTTTATAAATTGATGGCGAAAGAAAACAGGAACATTTAATTTTTGAGTGAATAAACAAAGGAACGGTGGATGTGAATAAACAAAGGAACGGTGGATGTGAATAGACAAAAGTGAACAGTAAACAGCGGTGGATGTGAATAGACAAAAGTGAACAGTAAACAGCAGCGGTGGATATGAATAAACAAAGGGAACGGTGGATGTGAATAAGACAAAAGTGAACAGTAAACAGCGGTGGATGTGAATAAGACAAAAGTGAACAGTAAACAGCGGTGGATATGAATAAACAAAGGAACGGTGGATGTGAATAAGACAAAAGTGAACAGTAAACAGCGGTGGATGTGAATAAAACGAAAGTGAACAGTAAACAGCGGTGGATGTGAATAAGACAAAAGTGAACAGTAAACAGCGGTGGATGTGAATAAACAAAGGAACGGTGGATGTGAATAAACAAAAGAACGGGGGATGTGAATAAGACAAAAGTGAACAGTAGCCAGCGGTGGATGTGAATAAGACAAAAGTGAACAGTAAACAGCGGTGGATATGAATAAACAAAGGGAACGGTGGATGTGAATAAACAAAAGAACGGTGGATGTGAATAAGACAAAAGTGAACAGTAAACAGCGGTGGATATGAATAAACAAAGGGAACGGTGGATGTGAATAAACAAAAGAACGGGGGATGTGAATAAGACAAAAGTGAACAGTAAACAGCAGCGGTGGATATGAATAAACAATAGGAACGGTGGATGTGAATAAACAAAGGAACGGTGGATGTGAATAAGACAAAAGTGAATAGTAAATAGCGGTGGATATGAATAAACAAAGGGAACAACTTTTAACAGGAATCCATAAAACAGAAGTCGTGAAAACAGAAAGTATGAAAGCTTCAAACTTCAGAAAACGGTTCAAAACATGATCTTGAACATATCAGGAAAACAAGACGGAAATTTAAGGAAAACAAATCACATGGATGGCTCTAAGATCAGAGATAATCCATGCACACCCTAGAAGAGAAAATATTCCAAACAATTCCAGAATACTTCAGAACACAAATTCGACTGTCAAATACTGTCAAATACAGCAGTTTCAAAACTTAAACATTCAGAACCTATACATTAACCAGATTTCCAACAAAAATCCTGACAAAGTTTTTAAAACAAAACACTAAAATCTTAGTAGAATTTACAGACATGAACTTTACTTTGAAAACTTCTCTCCCTCTGGTCAGAAACATGACTGCCTACCACAACCACCCCCGAGAGCTCGAGCCACCAGCCACCTACTCATCAGACTGAGGCACAAAGTCCTCATTTTCGGGTTCAGTACCTACATCAGGGAGTTCACCTATGAGTCTAAAACTCAGTAAGAACATATATAAACGCAGTGATGCATATGCTATGTATGAACTTTCATAATTCAGTGACAGAACAGTACATTACATTTCAGTGGCAGTGGGGTATAAGGGGGGGCTTATAGGGGAATTGGCAAGTGCACGACAGGCACATATCAGATTTACAGAAACGGAAACAGAATAGAACAGACTGAGTTGTACAGTAGGTCAGTCCCCGTCCCGCACTTAACCAATACATTTCAGTCAGATTTTATCTTGCTTAGTTTCAAATAGTGTACAAAAAATAGTTTTGCATGACTTTCAGGAAAAATCGTGTATGCATGGACATTCACAGTGCTTACAATTGAAACAGCAAACAACAGAAACAATAGAACAGATCCTAAAGGAAGAACAGACTACTCAGAATTTAACTTCGACTTATCTACCCGAAACCTCCCAACAAAAATGAAATCCTAGAGTCTTCGTGATGTAGGGCCTTAAGGGCCAGCCTTCGGGTATGAACTTACCTGTTTGCTGTAGAGTTAATGTCCTTGATCGTCTCGGTAATGCAAGAACCTGAACATGCACGGAAGGAAAATAAACACGCTGCAAATGTTAACTAATAACTTGTAGGATATGTTTCTAACTCCATTCAGGCTTCTAGAAATCGATCCAAAGTATTTTCATCCAAAAACAGTGAGTTTTTACCAAAGTATCATAACCCTAAACTTCAACAAAACTCACAATTTAACTTATCCAAACTCACTAGCATAAGCAGATGTTTACCTTTGCTGGGGAAACAGGAGAATGAGAGTCTTTTGGAAAGGTTGAAATCGCCTGGAGGAGAGAAAACAGAGGGGAAATGGAAGGAAGCAGAGAAGAGAAAGTGAGAGTTTCACGTAGGAGGGGAGAGAAGAGAGTATGGCTTCTCCAACAAGTTACCAAGTGTCCATCACCCATTACTTCACTCCCACCAACCTTAATTCCTTCCCAAATTGCCCCTCCATTGATTTCTAACCAAATAATTTTGTTTTGGTTGAACATAATTTGGTTTTCCAATTAAGTTGTGACTTAAATTCTTCAATCTGTTTTCTCCAAAAATCTCCTTTTTTGTAAGGTATTATAAAACTTCAAATAAAATACGCATTTTATTAATGACCAATAATTTCTATTTCAACAGTTTAAGGAATAATTACATGGCAAAAATGTCAGGTGTTACATCAGTACTTTCTTTGCAGCTTTCTAATGCTCTATGCCTGGATTTCTTTGATACCGTCCCAGCATACCGACAGCAAAACTAATGTCGGATCTAGTACAAGTATGTGCATACATCAAGCTGCCCACAATAGAAGCATAAGGAATATCTTTCATTTGTGTGCATTCAATTCATTCTTTGGACATTGATTGAGATTAAATTTATCTACTTTCTGAATTAGAACAACACTTGCAGAACATTTTTCCATTCTAAATCTCTCTAGAACTTTATTAATACAGGCTTTCTGAGACAATCCCAACAATCCTTATGATCTATTCCAGAATATTTCAATTCCAATCACAAAGGATGCCTCTCCCATATTTTTCATTTCAAAGTTCCTATCGAGATATTTCTTGGTTTCATACATTAAGCCAAGATCATTAGTAGCCAAAAAGATATCATTAATATACAGAATCAGAAATATAAACTTACTCCCACTGACCTTTAGATATATACATCGATTAACGATATTTTCCTTAAATCCAAAGAAGGTGATGGTATCGTTAAACTTAAGATACCATTGTCGGGAAGATTATTTAAGTTCGTATATTGACTTCTTTAGTTTACACACCATGCGTTCTTGTCTTTTAATGACAAAACCTTCAGGTTAGTTCATATAAAATTCCTCATCTAAATTCTCATTCAAAAATATAGTTTTCACATCCATTTGATGGAGCTCTAAATCATAATGAGCTACCATCGCCATAATAATTCTGAAAGAATCCTTTTTCGAAACAGGAGAAAAAGTTTATTTGTAATCAATGTCATCTTTCTGAGTAAAACCTTTGACAACAAGTCTGGCTTTATTACGTTTGATATTGCCATTAGAGTCGCGTTTAGTCTTAAAGACCCATTTACACCCAACGCTTTTACAACATTCAAGCAATTCGATGAGTTCCCAAACTTCATTTTGTTCCATTGATTTTAACTCATATTTCATGGCATCTAACCATTTATCAGAATTTTCACTTTCTGGCTTGTGAAAAAGAAACTGGATCATCATCAAGTCCTAAATCACATTCAGACTCTTGAAGATAAACCACATAATCATTCGAAATAGCAGATCTTCTTTCTCTTATAGATCGTCTTAATGGTATTTCTAGTGGTTAATCTCTTATAGGTTCATTTGTGACGACCTCATTATGTGGAGTTTGATCATTAATTTGTTGTTCGTGTAAGTCATTGATACGATCAACAACTGTTGGAACAACAACTTTTGTAGAAGTTATAGGTTTTGGAACTTACACCCTAACTTCTTGGATTTCCACTTTACGTGGTTCCAAACTCCCACTAATCACACCACTTTCAATGAACCTAGCATTTCTAGTTTCAATTGTTCTCGTACTATGGTTAGGACAGTAAAATTTTAGAATTGTCTGGATAACCAATGAAGAAACCACTAGTTGTTCTTGAATCCAGTTTCATTTCATGTAGATTATAAATTCTTACTTCTGCTGGGCAACCCCAAACATGTAGGTGCCTTAAACTGGGTTTCTTCCTGTCCACAGTTCAATTGGAGTATTTGAAACTGCCTTACTAGAAACTCTGTTTAATAAATATACAACAGTCTTTAAAGCAGAATCCACAATTATAAGGGTAAGGAAGAATTACTTAACATACTCCTAACCATATCTATTAAAGTACGATTTTGTCTTTCTGCAATACCATTATGTTCTGGTGTTCCTAGCATTGTGTATTACGCACAAATACCACAACTTTCATGGAATTTAGCAAATGAACCTGGATGTTATTCATTTTCATCATAACTTCCATAATATTCACCACCTCTATCAGATCTCATAATTTTCATTTTTCTATCTACTTGTCTTTCAACCTAACTAATAAACACTTCAAGAGCATTTATTGATTGAGATTTATCATTGAGTAGATAGATATATCCATAACGTGAAAAATCATCAATAAAGGTGATAAAATATCTTTCTCCACCAAAAGATAGAATATCAAAAAGACCACATATATCTGTGTGTATAATTTCAAGGAGCTGTTTGCTTCTTGTGGCTGATTTCTTAATTGTGTTTCTTATTTGTTTTCCTTTAATACAATCAACACAAATATTTAGGTCAGTAAAATCCAAATGTAGAAGGATTTGATTCTTTATCAATCTTTTCATTCTTTCTTTAGATATATGACCCAATCGTTTATGCCACAAATTAGTAGAATATTCATTTATTAAACCACGTTTCGTTCCAACATTACGATGCTTAATTAAAAGAGTTTTAGTAAAACAATTATCAAGCTTTAATTTGTACAAACCATCATACAAAACACCAGAACCAATAAGAACATTATCTTTATACAAACTCAAACATTCATTCCTAAACATAAAAGAATCCAACTGTATCAAGTTTCAATAATGAAACTAAATTTCGAGAGACAGTTGGAACATAAATAGTTTGAAAAAGATCTAATTGATGTCCAATGTCTAACATTAAACGGTAAGTTCCAATAGCTTCAACTGGAACTTTTACCTGATTGCCCATATAGATATATCTTTCATTTGGGGTTATGGTTTGGGTCGTAAGAAATCTCTACATCGTATTAGAAATGTCAATGGTACACCAGAATCAATCCACCAAGTATTAGAAGGAACTTCAGTTAAGTTTGATTTAAAACATACGAAAGCACTAGGCTTACCTTTCTTTTCGAACCATGCCTTATGTTTCAGACAATCTTTTTTATGGTGTCCTTGCTTTCCACAGAAATGACACTTATCTTTCTATTGTTTCTTCTTGTGGATTTGGAAAGAGGACTGAGCTACCAATGATAGTCCTTTCTTACCTTTTTCACTTTTCTTTCCTGGTTGATTTCCAACTCCTTCATAATTCATGAGATTACTTTGCAATTCATGCACATTCCATTTAATCATCATAGTGTTATAGCTCATATGAAATGGGCCATATTGAAGAGGCAAGGAGTTCAGGATAAACGTCACAAGAAAATTTTCATTCACTTCCATTCTCATGGTCTTTAATCTTGCTGCTATGTTTGTCATTTCGACAACATGCTCATGCATGGTACGAGAACCATCAAACGCCATGGTGGTCAAAGTACACATCAGTGTTCCAGCGAGTGATTTATCAGCCTATTCAGACTGAGAACATTCTTCCACAAATTTCATAAATTCCTTAGCACTTTTAGTTTTAGGAAATGTGAACTTGATGTTGTTTGCTACAGTCATTCGCATAAACATTAGGCTTAGTCTGTTTGATCTTTCCCAAGCATTATAGGAAGATCTCTAATCAATGCTACTAGATGTAGTAATAGCAGCTGGTTTCTCAGTAAGAAGTGTCAAATCAAGATCCAGAACACCAAGGTGAAACTGAACTTGTTCGCACCATTCAGAGAAATTTAGACCAGAAAACTTGACAACAGACGTGGCTTGCGAATGAAGAGCAACAAGAATAGATGGTGCAAATATAAACCATGCTCATTCTTTAATGCTTTGAGTCATAATGCAATTAGACAATCATAAATATATATATTGAAGTTCTCATTTGGGTGATACAACAATATATAATCATAAACATAATTGATACTCAACTTACTTTCACATAATTGGTAATCAACATACTCGATATAGACATGTTTGTTATCTTTGGATATACTAAACACGCATAACCAAAGCATATCAATCGACCACGATCATATTCACAATTATAAAATAATTAATCCATCTTTGAGCGATTTAACATATTTTATAATCATGAAAATCAATATACTCATGTTAAAATCATAATTCTCATCATGTCTTTTCATTACTAAGCATCACATACAACATGAGTAATTGACTTTAGTAAATTTGATATCTGTAAAAAGTCTTTGAAATTCGACCACTTTGGTGACTAATGAATTAAACATAATTTAGATATCCAGTAATTTCGGTGAACAGTAATTTCTTAATTTCATCGATTATTCATCTTTATTTTAACAGAAAACAATCATTCAACAACGGATAAACATAAGTTCATTTATAATTGAAAAATCAACTGTTCTACACACATGCTCTGATACCACATGTTCGTTACATGTTCATTAATGAAAAACAAAAAGGATCGTGAACATGTTGATTTTCACATCTCTGTAATTAAAGAAAAGAAGAAAAATACTTACTTGATTCCATGATAACATAAATTGATTTCTCTCCCTTAACCCCTTAAGTTTCTTCAGAGATATTTTGATGGAACAATTCTCTTAATTGGGTAGAGAGAGGACCAGTTTCTTCAAAGAATTACGCTAATGATTAAGTTCCATCAACTTAATCACTTCATCAATAAAAACAAAATATCATGATCAATAGGATTTGTACACATATGGACCACATCATGCGAATTTCATAATTTGACGTTTGAATTTAATAATATTTGGCTTTATTAGTGTGGTTCTTTTACAGAACAAAAATAGAGCCGATCGATCGCAAACTTCCTGTGATCAGTTGATGTCTCTGCCGTTTGACAGAGACATAATTCTTTCACCAATCTTTACTGCAATCGGTCGATGTGCAATCCTTCCTACAATCGATCGATGTGCAATCGGCAGAGATATCAGCCTCTGTTGTCTTCACACTTTATTTATGCTCCCAACATGAATAAGGAAAAATTCAAAGTAAAAGCAGTTGAATCTACGATTATAAGAGTTGTATAATAGATTGTGTCTTTTTATGAATCTGCTAAATTAAAATAAATAATTAAAAATTATGGTGTTACAAGAATAAGTTGTAGAATATAAAAGTTGGGGTATCCAGCGCATTATTTGGTATATTTTTATAAACCAATAGAATTAAGGTCAATTCCCTCAAAAACATGAATTGACTTTGTTTTGCTGCAGTACTGCTTGTCACTTTGATTTCCGTGAAGTTTCTAAATTAATTAATGTTTTTTTTTTAAAAAAGAACTTAAAGTTTAGGTTTCTTTAAAAAAAAAACCTTAAAAATTATTATTCATCGAAAAAAATCTCAAAGTTTCAAAAATAGACAAAATAAACCTTTTAGTCCAGATTGGGTACCAGCCTCCGCGGAGGGGCCGGCCTGTCTAGTTGGACAGACCGGCCTCCTATTTTTTTTTACAATTAATTTAAAAATAAATACTAAACGATATTTAATTTACTTGTAATTTTTACCCCATATTCATCATATCATGGGAAGATAATTTGAAAATTTTTGTGATTTTCTAACACTTGTACGATTTATTATAATTTGGAAAGATAATTTGAAAATTTTCGAGATTTTCTAACACTTGTACGATTTATTATAATTTTAGTTAATAATTTTATAAAACAATTATAATAAATCGTACAGGTGTTAGAAAATCACAAAAATTTTTAAATTATCTTCCATGATATGATAAATATGTGGTAAACATTTCAAGTAAATTGAATCTCGTTTGGTATTTTTTTTTAAACCGGCCAGACTCCCCTTTTTTTAATTAATTTAAAAAAAATATCAAACGATATTTAATTTACTTAAAATATTTACTACATATTCATCATATCATGGAAAGATAATTGAAAAATTTTCGTATTTTCTAACACTGGTACGATTTATTATAATTGTTTTATAAAAGTATTAACTAAAATTATAATAATTCGTACAAGTGTTAAAAAATCTCAAAAATTTTTAAATTATTTTCTCATAATATAATAAATATATGGTAAAAGTTTTAAGTAAATTGAATATCGTTTGGTATTTATTTTTAAATTAATTGTAAAAAAACATAGGACTCCGGACTGTCCGATTGGACAGGCCGGCCTCTCCGCTGAGAGAACAAAGGGTAGAGTCATTTTACGCGAAGTTGCGTGAATCAGTTTCTGCTTCATCCTACTCGCCACTTCTGATTTTTCCTTCAACGTCAGATATAGACTCGCTTTGTGCCCTGAAAATCATCTTTCATGTTCTCGAATCTGATTCTATTCGATATGCTTGCTATCCGATATCTTCATTTGAAGAAATTCATAAATACGCTGGTCCAAATCTGTGTTCATCTTCTGATAATCCAGTTTCAATTCTTCTCATTAATTGGGGATGCCATCGCAACCTAAGAAAAGTTTTGAATTTAGGACCCGGAGCTCGTGTTTTTGTGGTTGATAGTCACAGACCAATTCATCTCCATAACTTGAGCAATAAGAATTCTCAGGTTGTTGTTCTTTACACAAAAGATGATGAACAACAAGCTGATTTGACTTATGATTTTGACGTGTCTACTTTGGCCAATGTGAGTGATCTGAATAGTGATGATGATATTGATGAGGAATCAGACAGTGACAATGATAATGATAGTGAAAGTGAGGGAGAGGGAGATAGAACTGGGTCCAGGAAGCGAAGGAAGGTTTCTGAAGAAGATGAAGATGATCCTGTTCGTCTTTGCAGAAAATTGAAGAAGGGGTATTATGAGATGGGTGCTTTTCATGGAAAGCCTTCTGGTTGTTTGATGCATGATTTATCTCATTCATTGAGGAAGAACACAAATGAGTTATTATGGCTTGCTTGCGTCTCCTTAACAGATCAATTTGTTCATGAGAGGTTAACAGATGAAAGATATCAAGCTGGGGTAATGGAGCTTGAACAACACATAAATGGTTCAGGAAATTTGGATGCTGTAACTTCTGTTACTCTGAAAGATGGGACTAAAATCCGAGCCCCAAACTCATCTAAAATCACGTATGACGATGAACCACGGCTAATGCTGTTACAAGAATGGAATTTGTTCGATTCAATGTTGTGCTCTTCGTATGTCGCTACTAAACTTAAGACGTGGAGTGATAATGGAATGAAAAAACTCAAGTTACTTCTTGCAAGAATGGGATTTGCTCTTGTGGATTGCCAGCAGAAGTTTCAGTACATGAATCTGGAAGTGAAGAAGAAAATGAAAGATGAGTTTGAACGATTTCTACCTGAATATGGACTTACAGACTTCTATTACAGGAGTTTCTTTAGAGTCCATGGTTATAGTTCGAAGGTATCTGCAGCAGATGTTGTATATGGTGTCACTGCATTGCTAGAATCTTTTGTAAAATCGAACGGTTCCTGTGCATCCAAGCAATCAAGATTCAAAGAGCAATTCTCAGGCAAGGAAGCACGGCCATAACAAGGAGTGGTTCGATACGAAGTGGACGGAAATTTCGATGGGTAAAACTTGAAGATTCTGTAGACACAAAGCTGTTGTGTTATCCTCAGGCATTAACAAAGTTTTGTTATTTTCTCATGGATGCTTTACGAGAGAAAGGGGCGAGAATGAAGCCATTGATATGTGCTTGCTTATCACAGGAGCCAGACAAGGTGCTAATGGTCGGAGTTTGTGGGAAGCCTCGGCTTGGGGCAGTTCAAGGAAATGCGTTTGGACTGGCTTTCAGAAACGCGGCTGAGGAAGTGGAAGCGGAATTCTTTCACGAGTTGTTTGAATCTTCATGGATAGTACTCAATTCAACTGCTGTCAATTCTTTTATGGTGAGATTGACTGAGAATCTCTAATTACTTCCCACCTACACAAGTAAATCTCTAACACAGACCTCTTTTAGCTGCTTCTGATGGGTGTTTTTGGCTGTCCATTAATCTTAGCATGGTAATAAAACTGATATGCTGCCATTGATTTGTAAGATGACATAGAGCTCTCTTTCTTTTCTTATTTATATTTTATGCATTAACATGTGTTGTAACGTTAATTTCTTCAACTCATACTCTGGAAAAATGACTCTGTTAACTTGTTGTTGTCCTTATTCTGAGGCTATTCTTTTGAGTTCATCTTACTTTTATGCCACTCCTTATTTCTGCTTTTATACATAGATTTGATGTTTGTGAAAGGTCTGATTTTTAGATGGAGATGATTAGAACTTATCAAAACATCATGTCATTGGGGACATTACCTGAATCATCATCGACTCAAATTTCCATGGAAAACTATATCTCAGTTTGTATGAACAACTTTTTGTGTTTAAAAAATCATTTCATTTGATATTCTGATTGCTTTAGCCTTTAGGGAGCAAGACTTAATTCTTTGTCAATTCTTGTAATTTAAATTTATAGATTATATTTTGTTGCACATTCAAACTTCTTTTTTGTATTTCAATTTTGACGGTAGTGAACTTTTATTTGTTCGTAGTTTGTTACTCATTAAGATTTTTTGTGTAAATCTCGAGGTTCATTCGTTGTTTTTTTTCCTTGTGATTCGTGTTGGACTATTGCAATGAATATGTTAGTGTAGAAATATAATTAAATTTCTTGTAGTTTAATAAGATAGATTGATTCTTGGAATGCCAAAATTATTGAATAAAGTTTGTTTTATTTGTGGTCTGACATTCAAAGTCTGATTTGTTCCCACAGATAGATTTGGAAAACACAGCTTAGAACTTGCACTAATTGAATTGAAAGTAATCTATCTTACTTTTGAAAAATTAGTCAAAAAAATTGAGCCTAAGTACTCACAATTGAGCTAAAAATTAAACCAATTGAACTTAAATCAAATTAAAATCGAACAAAAATGAAGTGTGATTTGATTTTAAATTTTGTACGATTCAAGTTCAATTCTTAATTAAGTATTTCTTTTTTTTATAAATTTTATTTTTCTTTACCTTTGATAGTAATTCGAATCCATTTTAGATATCATTAAATTAAAATAATTATTTATATAAATTTTTATTTATTTGGAGTAAAATTTAGAAGGGTAGAATGTTTTTATATTTGTCGTGGAAGTTATTGCGATTAAAATAAAAAATTAACTAATTTAATTTATGCAGCACCGTTCAAATTTTGTTTTTAAAAATTTAATAATGCTATGTCTATTTATTTATTTATTTATATTTGTTAACGTATTAAATAATAATTAATGCAATCAATTATAAATAGTTAATTTATTACGATAAAATAAGTATATTTGAAATCAAAATTAGAGACCGAATGTGAAATTCTTAAAAATATTATTAATTCATGAAATTTTTTTATGCGACGTCGTTTCGTAAATTGTCCAACAAGAAAGCACCGCGTATACCGAAGGAATATCCATGCGTGGAAGCGTTTTAGCCGTCACCGACCATGTTTCAGTATTAGAGGATCCAAGCTTTCTTCTCCTTTCGCCTGTGGTTTCTTAGTTTCACTAGGGCTTTCTCAGTCTTATATATATCTGTTTAGATTCCCGGTTAGTTTTTGAATTTGAAAGAAAATTGGCTGCTTTTCTAGAGAAGATTGATTTCGATTTTGTTCTGCATCAAAGTTCCAGTTCGTTATCTGATTTATAGTCTCTCAAAGCCGCCGGATTGAGGTGCAGTTATTAAATATTAATTTTCTTCATTAGAATCTTTTTTTTTTTTTGGCTTTTGAGTTTGAGATTATCTCCGCTTTGTTTTAAGTCTGGCTTTTCTTTGATTTTAGTTTTCGGTGTTTGATCTTTAGTTTTTAGTTTTTTTTTTTTTGTTTTTGGTCATCTTCAATGACGTGAAAAACTGATGGAAGCCGGTTGATAGTCGTAATTATGGAACTTTTACCCCTTTTTGGTTTCGTGGATTTTGGAGCAATTCATTTTGTTTTGGAATTGAAATTATTTTCATTCGGACATGTATAATCATGACAGGAAAAAAAAATCCGGTATAAAGTATTTGATTTGCAAAGTGAAAGTCACTGCTTTAGTCAAATCGCATTATCTTCTTGGTGATTTACATGGTTTGGGAGAATATCTTTGCTTTTATGTTTGGCCGGGGAGGCGCTTTTTCTGTGTTCATCTGTTGAAAAATTAGAGCCTATTGGGTGGTTGAAAAAATTTCTTTGTTAAACATCTGGGTTTTTGATGGTTGTATGGATTTCATAGTGATGAAGCATTACAAAAATGGCTTGTTCTAGAATTGTTATTGTCTGTAACAGTGAACTTGCTTTCTCATTTTTTTCGTCTATTGCGGAAGTTAACCTTTTAAGCTGTGGTTATGGTACCAATTCTTTAAATAAGAGGCTTGAAATTAATTTTAAAAACAAAATATTTTATGTACATTTTTCATCTGCTTTTATTTATTTACTCTAATGAAAAAAAATCCACCAATTTATTTAGTTTTCTATTGTTCAAATTAAACTTAACCACATAATAAGCTTAATGGTTGTGTTATACACAGTTAAAAATTAAAGTTTTTTCTGGTTTCAGCGTGTGAATATTTTTTAGTATTTTTCTAATATCTAAGTATTTTGGGTGATCTCAAACTATAGGATACTGAAGCATTTTTTTGTTATTGTAGTATGAGCAGTCGCGTAATTAGGGGACCTAGTGTAATAGGATATCATCGAAGGAAGTCAACACAAAACTTAGACCTCAATAGGGAACCACCAAGTGACAACTGTGACCAAGGGGAACCTTCATCTCAAATGGAAGCTCAAGCAGCACTAAACAGGCTACAAAGGAATTCCTTACCACCCACAACTATTGATGTTGAGATCATTGATGATGATATTGTTGAATCCTCTGCTAGGGCATTTGCAGAAGTAAACTTTCTTCTTCCTTTTTTTTTTTTGTTATTTAACCTGAAGAAAAAACTGTTGTGGTAACCAAGTCTTTTTATTCATCATTTCCTCAGGCAAAAAATAAATCCAGAAGAAATGCTCGAACTGTTGTTGACCTAGACTTAGGTAATTATGTATTTGATGCTAATTGTCAATGGCAGTTCAGAATTACTACCATCAGATTCATTTTCTTCTTATGAGATTTTTTTCCCTTTAACTATAGTTCATATTTTCGTGTTTCAATTCTCTTATAAAATTTTGATGACATCAAAATTCATTACTTCTTGTCAGTGCCTTTTTAGTTCTAATTGTTCAAGCTGAAAGAACAAGAAAGGTTTTAATGGACAGTATATTTAAGCTTTTTTTTATTATTTGGTGCTTTGGGCTTTAGTTTACTATCTGAAGTATTTTCTTACCTTTTAAAGTTTTCTTGCGGTTCTAGATTTTTTCTTGTGCACTTTTTCCAAGCTTCTCTTTAATAGTAGGTATCTTATATTTTATATTCTTTAGGGGCACAGCAGCAATGTGAGATATTTATCTAATGGTCATTATAGAGTTTTCTTTTTCTTTTTCTTTAGGTGCACGGCATCCATATGAGATATATAACTTATGTTCATTGTAGAGTACAATGAAACCTAGCAATGTAACAACAGGGTTTTGATTGTTGTACATTTAATACTGTCTTATCAAGATTGCGAGAAGTCTTTGAGCATTGTCCTATGTTTCTACGATCTTATGGTATGCAATATCATTAAAAATACGTATTAAGGGGAAAGCATACTGTCTATTACAAGCTTGCATTTTTCATTATTCTTTTTTTTTTTTTCAACTTTATGAACTTCCCATTCAAAGCTGAGTTTGTTTAGGATATAGTTCTTCAAAATTAATTTGACCTTGATGGCGCTGGCGGTCACTTGCATGTTTTTCCAGTTTGTGGAGAGTGGTTGAAGAGATTATTTTGCATTCTTTTGTTAATTGGGAAAATATTAGTTATGGTCATTGCTGATCTCTCCTTTTTCCTCTCTCTCTCTCTCTCTCTCTCTCTCTCTTAATTGCAGAAGATCAAACTAGAATTTCAGCTAATTATCGTAGCAAGCGCAGAAGAGCTTCTCAAAATCATATGATTGTAAATTATGATTTGTACATAAATTTGGAGGGCAGTAATAGTTCTACGGTAAAGCAATACTCACTAATTTTCTGACTATTTTATCTTGTTTATTTCTTGCATCAGTTTTCTTTTTTGTTAAATGGGTTTGATATTTACGTTGTTGATGTTAAATTTTTAGCAATTTCCATAGTTAATATTTGTGCTTTCTGGATCAATTGATAATTACTTGATACTCTAGTGGCTGGGGATAGGTAGAGATGGTGGAAGACTAATTTGCTTTCCATTACATAAACCCAACCCACCTCATCATCTTGTTGTTCAAACTACTGTCAATGAAGGAGTACCTTCGAATAATGAGGAGACTGTGGAAGACGAACGCCATGATGATGAGGAAAATGCCTGTCATTTACAACCAGACGAGTAATAGCATGCTCGTTTTGCTGTAGGCCACCATCATTACTGAAAGCCAAGATCTGGCTGAACGTTTTATGTTAAAATGCATGCTGAGGTTGTCAAGAAGTAATAAGAAGCAATGTTTCATAGAGTTTTCAGCAGAAGACCTTGTCATGGTCTATTGCTAGACCACACTTACAACAAACGCAAACCAAAAAATTATGGCCCTTTCAAAGTCCTCAAGAAGATCAACCAGAACTCATATATGATTGACCTTCTCCCTGGCTTGAACATCTAGTTGAACTTCAATGTTTCGGATGTTCACAACTATATGCCATTAGATGACGTCTAATCTGCGTCAAACTTAACTTGATGACGTGTTTCTCTAAGTGAGAGACACTGGTGGAGAACATAGTTTTTTCTGCTAGTATTGCTTTAATAATGTCAACGTCATAGTCATGAGTGAGATAATGCAGAAAAGCAAATAGTGCTTGCTGGTGGCGGTAAAATTGTCACTTTTAAAATTTCTACTCTTGCATCGAATATTGGTTAAATTGTATATGGTTGTCTACGTTTTTGAATTGGCTAGTTTTAACTAGATTGGAAGATCAAGATGTTGCAGCATTCATGTACAATGGGAGGCAAAACTAGTTAGATACAAAAATAAGTAAATGAAATGGAGCAGTGTAGCGGACATGGAATTAGATATGTCCCATTCCAAATGTTATGCTGTTGAGATCGAGTAAACGAATGAGCCTTCTGCTTATGTCTTTTATGCATTTAGAGAATATAAAGATTGTGAAACATAATATAGAAGCATCTAAACCTTGTAATTGTTTTTTACACTCAGCAAATTTATGCATCATGGCTCTGGATTTGCTAATATTATTAATTTTTTGAGGATAAATTTGTGCAAAGTTACGCTCATCATATTGTATAAACTTGCAGACGGAGAAGGAGCCTTTTTTCAACTGTCCTATCTGCATTTCCTCCTTCATTGAAGAAACATCAACAAAGTGTGGTCATATTTTCTGTAAAGCGTGCATCAAAGCTGCAGTAAGTGCGCAGGGGAAATGTCCAACGTGTAGGAAGAAAGTCACTATGAAAGAACTTATTCGGGTTTATCTTCCTGCCATGGGATGAATGCTTTGGCTAAGAGCTCAATTTCCTAGGAGTAAGCTTGTTTTGTTCTAGTATTCATCTTTTATATTTTTATCTAATAAATTTGTACATTATGAGGCTGCGCATACTTTGGTGTGTTTATAGACATTGATGTAGTACAAGCCTACATGTTCTATTTTATTTATTTCTTAATTTATTATTAGCTATTTATATTATAACTATTTCCTAATTAATTATTTTCTTAAGTTATTATTTATTAAACTATTTAACGACTCCATTGGAAGCACAAGCATACTTCTGTTTTTCATGTATTTCATTATCAACATCGGTTGTGTATCAAATTTGTCCAACTTCATAATTATTTATGTTATGTAAAGGTCGATGCCCGCGAGGAAGCTGGACGTTGTTGAATTAATTGTTGTCGCTAGAGCTGTAGACGGTGTTGAACTAAGACGGTGTAAACTATGTTTAGGACTTGTTTGTTTTGCTAATCTGCTTACAAGCTTCTAAGCTCTATTCGTGTTTCTCTGTTTTGCAGGGCAGGAAAGGGTTGGCCTAAAGCTTTTTTGTTGCAAGGAAATGTTATATGTTTTTCAATGGCTTTGTATGAATTAAATAATTTTATTTGCCTAATTTTGATTAATGTCTCTCAATTTTAGAACTGATCAGGGATTAAGATTAGTGAATTATCAATTATGTGCTCATTCATCTTCCGTGTTCAATTCAATCATACAGAAAAACTAAACTTCAAATTCACCTGTTATGATTTAAATCATGAATTAATTCTTCGATTTCCCAAACACTTATAAATGCACTTGTTCTTCAACATGTTCTCCTCGCGTAACCATAATTCAATTTCAACCAATTAAATTTGTAAATACTTCAAAAAAAACACTTAAAAGATTGAACGAAATGAGGGAGTTGTATTTTACAATCATTTAGGTATGACTTGGATGTACCCACCCAAAAATTAGCCGAGCTTGAGGTGGATATGTCTCAAGTTTCAAGCAGAAGGAAACGGCCCAACAAAAACAAGCTTTAACTAGAAATTTGGAATTGATGATCCGTCTAATTTTATATTTTCTTTTGTTGAAACAAAGAAATGATGTGTGATGGAGAACTGTCCGGAAAAGAAGCACAATTGCATGCATTAATAAAGAACAACATTACAATTTTTCTGGACAAATCGTTTTGCAGAGATGAAACACAATATAAGAAGTTAAACATAAATCAATATTCATTTTGAATTTTGTACCTATCAAAACAAAAATGGAGATTCTAGGATGTATGAAGAATCTCACAATTTAATTCAAACTTTGAATTGTAACTCACTGTATAGAAATCCCGGAAGAGATGCAAAGCTTTGAGTCGGCACCACCACTGATAATGCTATCAGATTTCCACCAATCAGCAGATAGCACCTGGAGGGAAAAAAAAAAAAAAGGAATTACAAGCTTTTGCAGTGGGTGCCGAATTAGCTTAAAAAAATATGGATAAAGAATATACCTTGTCCTTGTGAGATTCAATGACAGCCAATGGCCACTACAACAAGCAAGAAACAATACAGGTCAGTGCTGATTTACACTCCTAGAGATATGTGCAAAGAAGAAGGAAATACCGCTGTTCTTAGATCCCACAACATAACTTTTCCATCATATGATGCAGAAAGTAGGTGAAACCAAGACTTATCATGCCACTTGCAAGCCGAAACCCAAGAATTATGGGATGAGAATTGAACAACTGGTGCGGATGTTCCTACATAATAATATTCACATTGGATGCAGATGATTTTTCATTCATTTGACAGAGAGAGAGAACACACATAGAATTCAGCTTATCTACCGAAATACCTGGCTTACGAGGATCCCATATTCTGACCACAGGGTCAGAACCACCGGCAACTATTAGTGCAGAACCTTCACCTCCAATATCAAGGCAGTTGAGTGCTTTCCCAGAGAACTGTAAATGAAGAGAACAAATTTTGATTCCATAACTGAAATTGATAAATGAAATAAAATATTGCAGAGAAAGATGGTTTAGAACTTACAATGTTGAAGACGTCTTTGGCAGTCTCAACATCCCATCTTCTAACAGAATGGTCCCATGATGCAGAATAAATCACTTCATGCTGTGGCCAAACTACTGATGATACACATTGAGTATGTCCAACAAGGGTAGACGTCGGCTCTGCCTGAAATATTTACAAGTAAAAATATTGGACTGTCAAAACAAAATCTTCATGAAAGGACTGTTGGGCCGGAAAGCATAAAATTAAAACTACAAAATGAAAAAATGACGAGAAGCAAATTATATTGGAAATTACATCTTTAAAAGAATTATATAATAAAAGGTTAAGCTTGAATAGACTTCCAGTCCACCAAAAATCAACTATTAAGAATTTTTAAGACAAAAGGCCAAAATACTCAACAATTAATTTATAATTTTATAAAATCACATTCATTGCCCCATTTCAGAACCTTTCACTAATTTCATTTAGTACAAATATATAATGCTTCATTAGAAACATCAATTGATGATGATTACATTTGATCTATATTTGTAACCACACTTTGTTAGAAAAGTCGAAAAAATTGAATTATAGTCTCAAGATATGATAGCAATTTAAGTGACAAGAAACATATGATACCTCCAATTGAGATTCCTCGAATTGGTCCTTCACTCTTCTCTTTTTAATTAATGCTACGTCGCCTTCGGTATTAAGCTCGTCAGTCCCCCATATATTGATAGTGCAATCCCAAGAACCCGAACAAATCTAAGCAGATATCATTATAGTTCATTTTAGATCTGAATGTCTCTTAGCTTACATGATAGAATATAATGAACAAGATTCAAGCTAGACCATGTCCCCATAAGCCTTTGATGCAACACTTTGTACAGATGCTTTATGTCCACGCAAAATTTTAAATGCTCTTATCTTTGTAGGATGATGATGTACCGGATCGTCTTTGCGGACCTGTCACCAGGAAGAGATTTTTTTATTATCACCAAGTAAAACTTCATCTTCAAATCAATAATCTTTTTCAATTACCTTCCACAGCCTAAGTAATCGATCCTTAGAACCAGTGGCAACAGTGATACTTGCTTCTTCTGTGTAGAACACCACCAATATACAATAGCACAAAACAAGTCTACTTAAGCATATAGAACTATGGAAATCACTATTAAGTTTAACCATTTTTGCCCAAACCAAATAAAAGAAAAGAGAAAAATCTTAGAAGAATATATAGAAATAAAAGATTTGATGTCGTTATTCAACACTAAAGTCACTGTAATTGAACGGTAAAAGGTTATTAAGACCTGGGTAAAGTCCAATGATAGAATCCTTGCATTGCTTTGGTCATGTATTATATGATTAATTTATATGAGTACATTATACAAGAGAAGCAAAGAACTGGACCGCAGTTTGTCACCAGACCATGCTAGAAGTAGTGAATCAATCAATTTTGTAAATCTCTTGAAAATTAGAGGCTAAATTATTAGAAGCAATCTAATAATGTCTTGGGTTACAAAAATTATCAAGTAGGAATACACATAGTTAACTAAGGTCGAAACAAATAAGATGGTGAACCAAAGTAAAGAAGATCATTTTAGTTAATGCAGGGGACTAGTAACTAAGACAAGGTTTTTTAAACAAGTTCACTCTAATTCATACCTTCTGGGTTGACAATACTGACAGATTATATATATATATATATATATATATATATATATATATATATATATATATATATATATATATATATATATATATATATATATATATATATATATATATATATATATATATATATATATATATATATATATATATATATATATATATATATATATATATATATATATATATATATATATATATATATATATATATATATATATATATATATATATATATATATATATATATATATATATATATATATATATATATATATATATATATATATATATATATATATATATATATATATATATATATATATATATATATATATATATATATATATATATATATATATATATATATATATATATATATATATATATATATATATATATATATATATATATATATATATATATATATATATATATATATATATATATATATATATATATATATATATATATATATATATATATATATATATATATATATATATATATATATATATATATGCAGGGGACTAGTAACTAAGACAAGGTTTTTTAAACAAGTTCACTCTAATTCATACCTTCTGGGTTGACAATACTGACAGATGATATGGCATCACTATGTCCTACAAATATATGAGAACACAAACCAGCAGCTTTCCATATCCTGTGAAAGAACTAAGATAAGTATATATACAATATAAAATTTATGGGAATAAAAGACCATTTCATAATAAATATATAAATAAATAAATATATATATATATATATATATATATATATGAAGGTCCACAACAAAACGACTCAAGAAAGTAGTTACCTTCCTAAGCCATCATAAGACCCCGTCAAAATAAACCTGTAAAATACAAACTTGAACTTTTAGGATTTACTGTTCTTGTCTCCTTCTGAAGCAAGGCAAAATATGAAGGAAAATCATCCAAGTATATTCAAAACTTCTTTTTCCAAAATCATATCATTTATTACACGGAACCTACATTGTAAATTGGCATAATGAGCTACAAAAAGAATAATATCTCAAGGAATATTGGACTATCCAGAGTCCAGTAGTAAGAACTGACTTCTCATGAAATCTACCATGAGAATCTCACATCAGAAATTCTTAATCCAACATCATCTTACAAGTGTCAAAGTCAGTAATAACCTCTATATCATAAAAAAAAAATTTCAACAGTGGCAACTAGCCCACGTAGAAAAAGTTAGATTCCAAGGTCAGAGTAAAAACATATAAATTCAAAAGAAACTATACTTAACAGGATTGTACGTAGGCACCCCCTTGAAAAGTATTAAGTCATCTAACAATATCAAGAACGTAAATTTGAATATTTTTACTAAAATAGGAAAGAAGGGGGACCAACCCCTTTTTAGAACATCATTAGCTAACAAATTATAATTTAAGTCATTTAATTGCTCACCCGGGGCAAGAACCATCAACAGCACTGACCCAGTCATCGTGAGAAGAAGGTTCTTCTTCTTTGCGAGGGGTGACAGCTTTTATGTATTCAATTTCCAAGATTTTTTCCTACAATAAGAAAACGAATTCTACTTGAAAAATCAATCTGGAAGTATAAAAGTAATCACAGTACAAGCAAATATATATAATTTCGTATCCTCCTAAAACTTTAGCCTACTCATAAACAAGCACATTTACATAAGAATGATTAATAGAATAATCAAAATTAATTTGTTTTAATGATTCTAAAAGAAGATATATGTACCGCAGAAATGCCTTTGGCAAGAAGAAACTGCTCCAGTGACATGCGCACAAGCTCACTATCAATCAAAAAATCAAATGGTTCCACTTCCCACTCAGGATTTCCTGTTTATTTTCAATGACAATAGTTAAATCAACAGGAAATTACCAACTTACTTTCCATAAAGAGTAATTATGTCATTATAATTATAAACAGTAATTGAAACAGAAAATAAATCCAATCAAAGGTAAGGGATCTTCAACTAGTAAAACCCCCAAAAAACTTTCATGGTTAATGCAACAGCAGAATTACAATAACAATTGCAGGAATCGTAAAAAATGAAAAAAGTGTAAAAACAGTACACCAATTATAAATAAATCGTCCTAATGGAGTACCAGCAAGCAAAAGATTGTTCACCACTGTGGAAAGACCCAATCTCGTCAAGTTAGAGGGAATAGCAATGCTTGTCATTGGCAGTTTGTAGGGTGCCTTAAGCTTTGTGATGAAACGAATTTGAAGCCGCCTCGACATTTCTTCATCACCATTGATCTCCATCCCTACACAAAAATATTGGGAGAAGAGTGGTTTGCCAATCAAATCTTTAGAATTCATTTCAATAAAAATTGGACTTAGATTTAAAAAAAAAAAAATTAAATAGCTATTAAAGACATCATAGAAGAATCGTATCTTTACACCCCTAACACAAATAGCAACACACATACGTTAAAAAAGATATGCTTCAGAAACAAAATCAAAGGATGACCGTCCTCCGCAAAAAAATAATAATAATAACAATAATAATAATAAAGTGCCATTAAAAATGAAAATCCTCCAGAAAAATGAACTTTCCATGTCCACGACATCTTCACTACTCTCGATTCTAAGCTCATAGTTTCGAACTTCCCACGTGAAAACGAGGAAACGAAGAAATCAATAACCGGGATTGCTTCCACAATTTTAAAAAACAAACGAGACAAAAAGACAGAAAAAAGTAAAAAAAAAAAAAAAAAAAACTAACCAGAGAGCTTCGACTAGATTCTGAAGAGCACCAGGGTTTTAGGGGTTTTAGGGTTCTGGATGATTGTGTCTCTTAAGCCTGCACCAGTAGTAAGTACCAACAACAGGTTTGCTTTGTTCTCTCCACACTGGGCCTTGGCGACTGGGCCGGCTCAAACTTTTCCCATTAAGCATTAATTTCAAATGTAATAGATTAGTTAGATTATGTTAATCTAAGATGGATTTATAATATTTCTTATTTATTTTTTTATGTTGAACATCTATTTGGATTGAAAAATATTATTCATGCAACCGAGTTATTTTGTGACAAAGTTTACTTGCACATTTTGACTCAACGTAGTGAAACACTGAATAATTATATCTGTTAGATTTTGATAATCTAAATTCTTTTGGGTCGGGTAAGTGCGTCCACATTACGGATTTTTTCAAACTTCTGTTACTCATATGTAAGTTCAAGTAGTAAAATTCGTAGTTGTAATTTAGTCTATATATATAGTAAAAAAAATTTATGCCCAAGAATTTGCCCCAAACGGGTTTTTCTACGTTATATCTAAGGGTGTTCAAAAGTGAATTCGGTTCGGTTTTAGAGTCAAACCGAACCAAACCGACTTTTTCCAGTTTATAAATAATGGAACTGAAACTGTAATACCCGGCTTTTCGGGATATTAATATTTATATATATAATGGCATTTTTGTAAATATGTCAAATCAAGTCCGTTTTACGAACAGAAAGTTTTATTGGGATCCTAATTATTAATAAGGATTTTAGGAAAAATAAAGGAATTTTCAGAGTAGTAACGCTATATTTCGAGAAATTACACTTCTCGTAATATGAATGACGTTTTAGTAAAAATAGTAAACGATATCCGATTTGCGAACGGACAGTTTTATTGGGACCCTAATAATAAGTTGGACTTACTGGTGAAATAAGGAGATTTGGTGAAACCGAATAGTTAGCCGATTAACGAAACGAAGGACGAAACAAATATAAAAACAAAGGAAGGGCAAAACGGTCATTTGACAAGTCAATATTATAAAATATCAAAATCCTCATTTTCTCTTCATTTCCTTCTTCCTGCGCGAGAGAACCAGAGAGCTTCGCTCTCTGCCATCGACGGCCGATCCAATTCCGACCTCCGTTTCTCCTCCAATCGATCTCCGTCCTTCACGTTTCTTTCTCCGATCAACGTTCTAGGTAAGATTCTACAGCTTTCGGACGTTAGTTTTCAGTTTCAATAAAGTTATACGGTTAGGGAATAATTTAGGGCTTTCGTTAAAATCGTGATTTATAGTCCGAAGTTGATAGGTTTGCGGTAATTGAGAATATAGTGAACGTATTAAACGCTATTGGAAGAAGTTAGGATGATTTGGGAGTAATGTTAAAAATTGGAGAATTTAGGGATTTTAGAGAAAATGGGTAATTTAGAAATTTAAGTGCCGAGCGTGAATTACTCGATGAAATAGCTCAATGAATTGGATTAAAGCTTTAGAAATTCTTTAGTTAGGATTTTGGTGATTTGGACGTTAATGCTTCAAATGCATTTTTATGATAATCGTTGTGCTTTGCCTTAGGTGAACCTCGCTCGTGAACGGAGCTAGCTTTTCAACAGACGTCAGGTAAGTCTCCGCGACTTGTTTGGCCGATTGGCCTACACCATATGATCTTTTGTTGTTCGAGGAAATTGGAGAATTGTTTGTTTAAATGCTTTGGTTGGGTAGTTAGGATTAGTTCTCTTGTAGTTTATGCTTGAGTGTCTTGATGGTACGTATGACGGTTGATATGTTATGTTTATATCTGTTCATGCATCATAGTTTTAAAAACGTCATGAAAATGAATTTGAGCATAGTTTTCATGAAAAAGAAATGCACGTAAAGGCAAGTAAAGTATCATGTAAACAACTCTCTGTATGTGGTTATCGGGGTGAGGTTCAGACCCGGCGTTCTGTGGTGAGCGGGTTTTGCCTCCCTTCAGATGGTGTGGGCTGTCTAACCGCTTGACGGGCCCTAACCATCTGCCGAGTGAATAGGCTTCGGTAACCAAAAGAATGTCATGGTGAGAATGAATGAATGAAAGAAAAAATAAATGAATGAAATGCATGAGTGTCGGTGTTATAAAAACTGCATAAACATGTTCATGCATAAGCATTCACGTAGACTTACTGAGCCTTAAGCTCACGACTTATATTTATGGTGTAGGTGACCTCTACACAGGTGAGGATGAGATCCCTCCACCCGAGGCATGAACGGTTGAAGAAAGATGGCCCGTGGGAGTGTGCTGGGCAGTCGGCGCGTTCTTGACCCGTGGGGATGTGTACGTATTTTGGGGAACTATTAGAATGTTTAGGTTGATTTGTATAGACGTTTTAAGTTGTTGGGATCTCGTAGTGGATAGGCTATATTGATGATTTAAATGTTTTGGTTTAATCTGTTAGTTAAACGTTATGAAAATGTTTTGAAATGTTTTTAGGTTGTTACGGATAGGCTCGGTTTTTAGAGCTATCCACGCAGTTGGACTTCGCAAAGTCCGCCGCGAGTCGGTTGATTTAAGTTGTAAACGTTTGTGATAAAGGTGAGGAATTGAGTAAGAAAAGAGAGAGCAAAATGCTCTCTGGAATCAGATTCCAGAGAGGGATGTTGAGGGATCTGCTCTCTGGGGTTTGAGATTCCAGAGAGCCTAAGTGTAGAAAAGAAAAGAACGAAGTAAGGAAGAAGTGAGGAGCTGCAGCGATCGGGCGCTGTGCGCTGATCGCTGCCAGCGATCGCTGAATGAAAGGTCGGCGACTGGGCGCCGTGGGGGATCGCTGCAGCAGCAAATGATCGCTGCAGTGCAGCGATCAGGCGCTGCACAATGCAGCGATCGTGCGCTGCATTGTGCAGCGCATGCAGCGATCGTGCGCTGCAATTAGCAGCGCCCGATCGCTGCTACATTTCTGAGGGCAGATTTCCGATTCTGCCCTCCCCTTTTCTGAATGATTTTAAATGTTTTTATTAAATGTTTTGAAGTTTTATTAAATAGTTTTAGTTTATGTTTTAAATGGTTTACCAAACGAATTTCGATTTCGATTCCGGTGGCGGTTTCGATTTCAATTCTGCTTAACGTCAAGTTTTAAAGTTTGTAAAATGTAAAGATAAAAAAAAAAACAAATAATAATAATAATAATACGGAAATACGGGTACAGTATTAAGGGTGTTACAGAAACCAACTCATCCAAGATGGAGAACCGAACCAAAATTATCGGTTCGATTTGGTTACAAATTCTTCAAAAAACAAATTAATGTTCTTAAAAATGAAAAAGTTATTAAAAATGAATCTTAATAAAATATCAAATCAAATAAATAATCAAATAGTTAATCTAAATATAAACAATTTAATTTACATAACTCAATCAATTTATGAGTCAATTCATTTTTAATAATACAATTCAATCTCTAATTAATAGAGGTGAACATGGTCCGATTCGGTCTGGTTTTTAGAGAAATTAAGACCAGACCACTAAAATTTGGTTTTCAAATTTTTGTACTAATAAGCCAATTTTTTTTCTAGAACCGGACCATAAATCTGGTATCGGTTCTGGTCCTCCCACTTTTGTTCAAATTTTTTTTAATTTTTGACAAAAAAATTGAACCAATATGTAAAAAAAATCAATACACTAAAGTAAAAAAATCAAAAATTAACTAATATGTTTGGTACTGTTTCCAATTTCCAACAAAATATCACATAATCTATAAAAAAAAAAATCTTCGATGTTCTAATCATAATCTCTACATTCCATTACAAGTTGTTTCCCAAAATAGATAATCCACAATCTAAGGTTCATCGATTTCAAAATAATTTTCAAAGAAAACAAACACCACATTGAAGCTGCTAACATTTAACCCACAATCACATTGCAGAGCAGAGCAAAAAAAAAAAAAAACTACAAAAAAACCGAGAACTGCAAAAAGAAAATTAACAATAGCAGAGCAACCAAACTCTGGGCTCTAACCTCGCAAAGCTGCTGGATATCTTCGCAAAAAACAGAATAAAGTTTTGGGAGACAGATCTACCACAGTGGACAATCGAAAACACAGAAATGCGAGAGAGAGACCTACCACAAAAGTGAATTATTTTAGGCAACAATAAAATAATTTGAATTTTAAACAATTGTGAATTATTGAATAATTTCTTAATATTTACTTTTTTATTTAAATAATTTTTAAGTGAATATTATTTTTATTGGTTTTTTCGGCTCGATACGATTCTTAGGTTTTAGAACCAAAAATCGAATTGAAACTTTTGGTTCTTGAAAAGTAGAACCAAAAATTGGTTCTTATATCTTAGGAATTGACCCGAATCGGACGAAAACCGATCGGTTCGGCTCGGTTTTGCATACCTCTAGTTATATCATTGTTTCCCCAAATTTTGTACTTTTTATTTTAGTTTATTGCTCAATTTTTAACTATATCTTTAATAAGAATATGCATTCGAGAGACGATAAATTGAGATTTCGTTCAACAATTAGGTCACAACTACTTTTTAGGTCTTTGATTCATGAAAGACGTAACTTGTGATGACTCTAATTAAGATTAACAATAATAATCACAATTAAAATAATTAAATGTGATTAGAAGTGATATAAAGCACTTCTTGTGATAAAAGTGAAAATTGCTTGTTGAAACATGTTGAAGTGTAATTTTAATAACAAATTCTATGATGCTCAGATAATTATGAAGCTTTATGGTGATACACTAGACACATACATGAATATATTAGTTTTAAAATGAAGCAATTGGACATGTGCAATGAAAGTTATACATGTTTGAAATTGATTGAGTCAGTTTTATCAGAAAACTGTATGGTTTTGATAAATCACTCTAAATTAGATTTTAGAGTGAGAATTTTAGGAAAGTCACTGAAGGGAAAATATTTCTAACCCCTTAACGTATGTGGCCATGTAATAAATTAAACAACCAATGAAAATGGTGCCACGTGTCACACAAAAATTAGTGACTAATAATGTCATTAAAGAGAGTTAAAATTAATTAATCATGATTGATAAGTTAATATTGGTGATTAGCTTAACACTAATTTAAAGTAATTAGTTTAAGTTAAATATGACTAAATGACAATTAATATGGTATTTTTGCAAATATAAGCAAATTAAATAGTAAAATGGTACATTTTAATGGATAAATTGACAAAATGATAATTTCACCCTAAGAGCTCTCTAGAAAGGATAAGAGAGGCCGAATGATCAACACATTCTGTGCTGATACAAAGAAGAAAAGAGGAGGAGAGAGAAGAGAAAAGAGAGAGAAAAAGATGAAACTGTAAAATTGAGAGGGAAGGAAGGTAATTTGATCTTTAACCCCTCAAGGAAAGTTGTTCCTCTCATCAAAATGACCCATTTGAGCTAAGAATCAAGATGTGAAAATGAAGAATTAAAGGTCTCCAAAGAGGTAAGAATCTCTAATCTTGATATTTTATAAACTATGGTGAAATTTCAGAGTTTAGGTGAAGAAAATGATAATTTTGGGCATTAAAATTTAAGTTAACAAAAATCATATTGATAATCTTTCATGATATTAGATAGATTGGATTTAAATGATTGAAAGAGGATGTCATTGAAGTGATTTTTGGGGAAGGGAATTACAATATTTATGTTGTTAAATTTGGTAACATGTAATAATTATAAATGATAAAATGGATGATATTAGTTTGTTGTGAGTTGAACTTTGAGTTTAATGGTTAAATATTAACATGAATTTGACCTGCTTGATGGTTAATAATTAAATAGTAACGTTACGCTTATCTTCTTATCTTACATGTTGACATATCAAGTAATGATTGACGCAATTAAAGTGTAACTAATGTAATAAATTATTAATATTTAATTTATTACATCATCATTGTTTGAAGCGTCAGCGTGCATATTAAGAGAAAAAAGTAAGAACATAAATGTATTATTATTCATAATTAAAAGTATGTAGATCCTAAACTAAAGGAAATGTGAAGAGCTTAACTTGAGTTATTGGATTAGATGTTAGTATCCAATGTTATATTGAGACTTTGATGGTAATGGAAAGCGTATGAATGATGAAATGTCTCTCTCTCTCTCTCTCTCTCTCTCTCTCTCTCTCTCTCTCTCTCTCTCTCTCTCTCTCTCTCTCTCTCTCTCTCTCTCTCTCTCTCTCTCTCTCTCTCTCTCTCTCTCTCTCTCTCTCTCTCTCTCTCTCTCTCTCTCTCTCTCTCTCTCTCTCTCTCTCTCTCTCTCTCTCTCTCTCTCTCTCTCTCTCTCTCTCTCTCTCTCTCTCTCTCTCTCTCTCTCTCTCTCTCTCTCTCTCTCTCTCTCTCTCTCTCTCTCTCTCTCTCTCTCTCTCTCTCTCTCTCTCTCTCTCTCTCTCTCTCTCTCTCTCTCTCTCTCTCTCTCTCTCTCTCTCTCTCTCTCTCTCTCTCTCTCTCTCTCTCTCTCTCTCTCTCTCTCTCTCTCTCTCTCTCTCTCTCTCTCTCTCTCTCTCTCTCTCTCTCTCTCTCTCTCTCTCTCTCTCTCTCTCTCTCTCTCTCTCTCTCTCTCTCTCTCTCTCTCTCTCTCTCTCTCTCTCTCTCTCTCTCTCTCTCTCTCTCTCTCTCTCTCTCTCTCTCTCTCTCTCTCTCTCTCTCTCTCTCTCTCTCTCTCTCTCTCTCTCTCTCTCTCTCTCTCTCTCTCTCTCTCTCTCTCTCTCTCTCTCTCTCTCTCTCTCTCTCTCTCTCTCTCTCTCTCTCTCTCTCTCTCTCTCTCTCTCTCTCTCTCTCTCTCTCTCTCTCTCTCTCTCTCTCTCTCTCTCTCTCTCTCTCTCTCTCTCTCTCTCTCTCTCTCTCTCTCTCTCTCTCTCTCTCTCTCTCTCTCTCTCTCTCTCTCTCTCTCTCTCTCTCTCTCTCTCTCTCTCTCTCTCTCTCTCTCTCTCTCTCTCTCTCTCTCTCTCTCTCTCTCTCTCTCTCTCTCTCTCTCTCTCTCTCTCTCTCTCTCTCTCTCTCTCTCTCTCTCTCTCTCTCTCTCTCTCTCTCTCTCTCTCTCTCTCTCTCTCTCTCTCTCTCTCTCTCTCTCTCTCTCTCTCTCTCTCTCTCTATGAACATTTTAAAATATTAAAATTGAAATCATATGTTACGTCATTCTTATTTTAAATAATTATAAGAAATATTTATTAATAATTTAAAAATATATCTTTCCAATTTGCCGAAAGTTTGGGTCCATACACATCAGCCGTCAACTTCAAATACCGAAAAATCTGCAACAGATTGGATTGTTTAAACCGGAATATTCCCCAATAATATTTTCCTCTTTTTTATATATTTTTTAGTAAATCAAATAAAAATAATTATTTTATTTTATGCATTAAACAAGATAAACAAAAAATAAAAAAGTCCAAGATTCTAATTTTAAGAAATGGATATTGGATACAAGCGTGGACCGTACCGTACTGAAATTATACCCTCTCCCATTTTCTATATATATATATACATTATTATTTGCCGCCTGCTCCTCTGTACCTTATCCACTCACTCTCACTCACTCTCTCTCTCTCTCTCTCTCTCTCTCTCGTCTCTGATATTTCTCCTGGAAGAGTTCCTCCGTACTGTTGATGGACTATTGCGTTTCGCATCACAAAACCCTCGCTCCCCGATCACTTCCTCCCTCTCCAAAATCCAAATCCTCCGACGATTTGTCGTCCCGTTTCAGTCTTTCCTACGTCTCCAAACGCCATCCGTTAGGTAAGCGCGTTGTTCCGGCCTGTTGCGAGAAATTTAGGCCCTTCTCCTTTGCTGTGGTTGCGAGTGCCGGCGCTAGCCACTGCGAGTTCAGTAGCCTCAACTCTCCGCTCGAGCCTAGTTCATCGGTAGGGAAACTTCTGAGCAGAGTTTTGCAGAATCATAGACAGTTGTTTTATGCTACGGTGACGGACGAGTTGAAACTCTTGGCCGATGACCGCAACGCTGCCGTCAATCGTATGGTTCTCAGTATTGGATCGGATGAGGCCTTGCTTCACAGGTTTGTCTATCGGCTTTAATTTCTTGCTCCTCGTGTATTGTAGCTGAGTGGCTTTGTAGTGGTTTTTATGCCTGTTTGATTGACCTATTAAGTGGACTGGTCTGAGTATTGGAACTCTTTTATGTGAATCTAATGGATAATGGTATCCCTATTTTTGTGTTCCAGCGGAAGTTAGTGAGTGTGCTGGTTAGGATCTGGCGCTGTCGTTTCTTTCGGCGTGGTTTGATATCTTCAATGTTTTGCGGAGATTTCTTTTTCCCGAGCCGTTAGATTTTTCTAGGTGATAATGCGATAAACTTAATTAGGGAAAATGTTTTTTTATTAATCTGAAAGAAGGACGTCTAAACCGTCGAAGTCGATGATAAGGAATGCATGGTACAACGCCAGATTCTCTTACTGGAGATGTTCGAAGTTAGTATTAGTTTCTTTCAGTTCTTACCTTTTCTAGTTTTCTTCCTCTGTTTTCAACTTGATTCCGTAGAATGCCTTCCATTTATAATGGGCTTATTGGTCTGCATATTTCATCAGTCGGATGGAATTTGGTTATTGCTAAAGATTACCAGTTTGTGAAAAAGCTTTTCCTTATCTTGTATAGCTATGTGTGTTAGGCTTTCGGTCCTTCCCATTTCTTTTTGTTGATATGAATTGTGACAGTTTTTTAGAGCATTTTTTAGTACAGAAGTATCATTGTAACTAAACATTGTGAAGTGTTCCATGTAAAAGTTACATTAAATCTTCATATGTTTGTTCTTATCCAAAAAAAAAAAAAAAAAATCGTGGGACTATTACCTATTGAATAAGCAGACTTCTATCTTCAAATTTTCTTGCATTTTGATTTCTTGATGTATGAAACGAATCCAAATCTTCACAGATTGTTCTGAATTCCAGGAGAATTGCACGATTGAAAGAGGGTGAGTGCCAAGTTGCAGTTGAAGATGTCATGTACATACTTGTATTCTACAAGTTTTCTGAGATCAAAGTTCCTCTTGTCCCAAAGCTCTCTAGATGCATTTATAATGGTAGGCTCGAAATTTCGCCTGCGAAGGATTGGGAACTAGAGTCGATTTATAAGTTTGAGGTTTTGCAGATGATAAGGGAACATGTAAGTAGTCTCATTGGCCTGAGAGCAGATTCAAGTGTCACTGAAAATTGGGCTATTACTGAGATTAAACTCACACGGCTTGCCCAGATGTACGTAGCTTCAATCATATACGGCTATTTCTTGCGCTCTGCCTCACTGAGGCATCACTTGGAATGCAGTCTAGTTCTAAAGAACCAAGAACGATTTGGTTGGAAGGCCTCTATTAAGTTTCACGAAATGTGCCTTCATGGATTTAAAAACCTCCTCTTTTCTGGCCTTGTCAAGCAACCTGCACAAAAAAGTGAATGTCGGAGCCCGCAAGCGACCAAGCAAGAAGATTTGAGATGTTTTGTGATGGGTTTTGATTCAGAATCATTACAGAGATGTGCAAAATTTAAATCGAAGGAGGCCCGGAATTTGGTGGAGAATCAAACGCAAGCTCTATTCGGAATCGATCGAGTTAATGTGCTGGAGAGAGAGGAGGTGATCCTCACTTCATTTTTAAGCCTCAAGAGGTTGGCTTTGGAAGCTGTTGCTTTTGGGTCTTTCCTTTGGGATGCAGAAGAGTACGTTGACTCTGTCTACAAGCTAAGTGAAAATTAGGCAAGGCCCTTTGCATGTACATAGGAGGGTACTGCCTCTTCTCTTTGTTCTTTCTTTTACAAGCTTTCATTACGCATATATATGATATCTAATAATATAGTCATAGTTATTGTATATCTAATAATATGATTGACTGTGGCGTTGATAATTCTCTTTCTGATCACCAGAAATAATAGAAAGTCTCTTTCTTAAGATTGATCTTACTATAGTCATCATCTTGGCTGTATTGATTTGCTTGAATTGTTGTATTTGGTAAATTCTTTTATCTTGACTAGTTCAAGAATCCTTTGACGGCGTAATTGAGCGCCACTTAGGGCTAGTTTGGTATTGATGTAGTTTTTTTAATAATCTTTGTTAGTTATATTTTTAAAATAATCAGCTATGAAAAAAAACAGGTAACCATTTAGTAAATTAATTTTCTAAAATGATTTATCAATTTTAATAATTAATATACAGAGAAAATAGGTGGTTAAATGTTATTATTATAATAGAAATATATAGATTTTGTAATTGATTTTATGTTATTAGGTAAGTAGATCTTAGAATTTCTTGTAGCTTCAAACGGTCTTCTATGATTAGTCGAGATGGGGTCATTTAATGGTTTTAGGGGTTGTATTAATTGACATTAAATGCTTTTATTCCTAATCTAATGCATTTAATGTAACATTTAAAAATTCAAAGAAAAATTCCACGCCACATGTTTAGAGCCTTTACATGTCACTCTATCTCATCATTCCCTTTCCCAAAATAGGTCCTACTCTTATTGGTATTTTCAATTTTGATCAGTTTTTGACCTAATCTTGGGAAGCCTTAAAAGATAAAAATATCAAAATCAAGAATGTAGAGTAGAAATAATATTCTATAACATTTTTTAAATCAATTAAAAAGAATTTTGCCAATTTTTAATTTCTTAAAAATATATAATTTTATCGTACATTCCAACTGATAATTTCTTGTTAAGTGCAAAAAATGATTAAGATCGCGCATCTTAGTGCTAGAACATAACAGGTTTGAGTTGTCGAGACTTGTTCATCACTAAATCTTCTGAATTTAGCGTACATGATTTGCGAGATTAGTTGAGTTGTATGTGTGAACTTTAAAGACACAAGATTATTTATGATTCTGTTGATTGTGAAGACTCAGTCCATATTTGCATCATCCCATAAGAACGAGAGAAATGTAAATAAATTGTTTATAAGTAAAGTTCTCATATTTATCTAATATTCACGTTTTTGATAAATCTTAATAAAAAAATCATATAATTTTCGGCTAAAAATAAATAATATTTTATCAACCACATCAAGAGTTTATGCTGACCAAACTCTAAGAGACTACCACATAAAATATGGTCTATGTCATTAAAGATGTCGTTGTGTGTTGATCAAGTCTACCCATCTAAATCGATATTATAAGTTTTAAAGAGAAGTCATTTACTTGTAAATTCATTTAAACAAAGACTACCTTAATTTACTCAACTTATGAATTATGACTTGTAAATTGGTCAAGTCTTCTCTCCCTCCCTCCCTCTCTCTCTAGTTTTTCTTCATTTCTAAGTTTGCAGGACCTTCAGTTATCCTAATTATGAATTATGACTTGTAAATTGGTCAAGTCTTCTCTCCCTCCCTCCCTCTCTCTCTAGTTTTTCTTCATTTCCAAGTTTGCAGGACCTTCAGTTATCCTAACCCATCTCCAAAAATGGTGTTTTTTCTCCTTTTCACCGCCATCTTAGCCGTCTTGACCACACTAACCAGCTTAGCTGTTCGTGTTATCCTGTCCACCGCTGCCCATGTTCTTGTTTCGTTGATCCAACTTTCGAAACTACAACGAGAAACCCTTGACGGAGCGCTAGAACAATTTTCAGAAGCCATAAGAGCTGTTTTTCTGTTCATATTCGAGTTTCTTCTGGAAATAATCTGCTCTATTTTCTCGACGATTTTGGAGCATGTAAAGAATATTGCAATCGAGTTTTTTTTTTTTTTTTTTTTTTTTTTTTTTTTTTTTTTTTTTTTTTTTTTTTTTTTTTTTTTTTTTTTTTTTTTTTTTTTTTTTTTTTTTTTTTTTTTTTTTTTTTTTTTTTTTTTTTTTTTTTTTTTTTTTTTTTTTTTTTTTTTTTTTTTTTTTTTTTTTTTTTTTTTTTTTTTTTTTTTTTTTTTTTTTTTTTTTTTTTTTTTTTTTTTTTTTTTTTTTTTTTTTTTTTTTTTTTTTTTTTTTTTTTTTTTTTTTTTTTTTTTTTTTTTTTTTTTTTTTTTTTTTTTTTTTTTTTTTTTTTTTTTTTTTTTTTTTTTTTTTTTTTTTTTTTTTTTTTTTTTTTTTTTTTTTTTTTTTTTTTTTTTTTTTTTTTTTTTTTTTTTTTTTTTTTTTTTTTTTTTTTTTTTTTTTTTTTTTTTTTTTTTTTTTTTTTTTTTTTTTTTTTTTTTTTTTTTTTTTTTTTTTTTTTTTTTTTTTTTTTTTTTTTTTTTTTTTTTTTTTTTTTTTTTTTTTTTTTTTTTTTTTTTTTTTTTTTTTTTTTTTTTTTTTTTTTTTTTTTTTTTTTTTTTTTTTTTTTTTTTTTTTTTTTTTTTTTTTTTTTTT
Source organism: Begonia masoniana (assembly GCA_022432975.1). Lineage (NCBI taxonomy): Eukaryota > Viridiplantae > Streptophyta > Magnoliopsida > Cucurbitales > Begoniaceae > Begonia > Begonia masoniana. Next base: position 10,512,057 of record CM039516.1, read on the forward strand.
TTTTTTTTTTTTTTTTTTTTTTTTTTTTTTTTTTTTTTTTTTTTTTTTTTTTTTTTTTTTTTTTTTTTTTTTTTTTTTTTTTTTTTTTTTTTTTTTTTTTTTTTTTTTTTTTTTTTTTTTTTTTTTTTTTTTTTTTTTTTTTTTTTTTTTTTTTTTTTTTTTTTTTTTTTTTTTTTTTTTTTTTTTTTTTTTTTTTTTTTTTTTTTTTTTTTTTTTTTTTTTTTTTTTTTTTTTTTTTTTTTTTTTTTTTTTTTTTTTTTTTTTTTTTTTTTTTTTTTTTTTTTTTTTTTTTTTTTTTTTTTTTTTTTTTTTTTTTTTTTTTTTTTTTTTTTTTTTTTTTTTTTTTTTTTTTTTTTTTTTTTTTTTTTTTTTTTTTTTTTTTTTTTTTTTTTTTTTTTTTTTTTTTTTTTTTTTTTTTTTTTTTTTTTTTTTTTTTTTTTTTTTTTTTTTTTTTTTTTTTTTTTTTTTTTTTTTTTTTTTTTTTTTTTTTTTTTTTTTTTTTTTTTTTTTTTTTTTTTTTTTTTTTTTTTTTTTTTTTTTTTTTTTTTTTTTTTTTTTTTTTTTTTTTTTTTTTTTTTTTTTTTTTTTTTTTTTTTTTTTTTTTTTTTTTTTTTTTTTTTTTTTTTTTTTTTTTTTTTTTTTTTTTTTTTTTTTTTTTTTTTTTTTTTTTTTTTTTTTTTTTTTTTTTTTTTTTTTTTTTTTTTTTTTTTTTTTTTTTTTTTTTTTTTTTTTTTTTTTTTTTTTTTTTTTTTTTTTTTTTTTTTTTTTTTTTTTTTTTTTTTTTTTTTTTTTTTTTTTTTTTTTTTTTTTTTTTTTTTTTTTTTTTTTTTTTTTTTTTTTTTTTTTTTTTTTTTTTTTTTTTTTTTTTTTTTTTTTTTTTTTTTTTTTTTTTTTTTTTTTTTTTTTTTTTTTTTTTTTTTTTTTTTTTTTTTTTTTTTTTTTTTTTTTTTTTTTTTTTTTTTTTTTTTTTTTTTTTTTTTTTTTTTTTTTTTTTTTTTTTTTTTTTTTTTTTTTTTTTTTTTTTTTTTTTTTTTTTTTTTTTTTTTTTTTTTTTTTTTTTTTTTTTTTTTTTTTTTTTTTTTTTTTTTTTTTTTTTTTTTTTTTTTTTTTTTTTTTTTTTTTTTTTTTTTTTTTTTTTTTTTTTTTTTTTTTTTTTTTTTTTTTTTTTTTTTTTTTTTTTTTTTTTTTTTTTTTTTTTTTTTTTTTTTTTTTTTTTTTTTTTTTTTTTTTTTTTTTTTTTTTTTTTTTTTTTTTTTTTTTTTTTTTTTTTTTTTTTTTTTTTTTTTTTTTTTTTTTTTTTTTTTTTTTTTTTTTTTTTTTTTTTTTTTTTTTTTTTTTTTTTTTTTTTTTTTTTTTTTTTTTTTTTTTTTTTTTTTTTTTTTTTTTTTTTTTTTTTTTTTTTTTTTTTTTTTTTTTTTTTTTTTTTTTTTTTTTTTTTTTTTTTTTTTTTTTTTTTTTTTTTTTTTTTTTTTTTTTTTTTTTTTTTTTTTTTTTTTTTTTTTTTTTTTTTTTTTTTTTTTTTTTTTTTTTTTTTTTTTTTTTTTTTTTTTTTTTTTTTTTTTTTTTTTTTTTTTTTTTTTTTTTTTTTTTTTTTTTTTTTTTTTTTTTTTTTTTTTTTTTTTTTTTTTTTTTTTTTTTTTTTTTTTTTTTTTTTTTTTTTTTTTTTTTTTTTTTTTTTTTTTTTTTTTTTTTTTTTTTTTTTTTTTTTTTTTTTTTTTTTTTTTTTTTTTTTTTTTTTTTTTTTTTTTTTTTTTTTTTTTTTTTTTTTTTTTTTTTTTTTTTTTTTTTTTTTTTTTTTTTTTTTTTTTTTTTTTTTTTTTTTTTTTTTTTTTTTTTTTTTTTTTTTTTTTTTTTTTTTTTTTTTTTTTTTTTTTTTTTTTTTTTTTTTTTTTTTTTTTTTTTTTTTTTTTTTTTTTTTTTTTTTTTTTTTTTTTTTTTTTTTTTTTTTTTTTTTTTTTTTTTTTTTTTTTTTTTTTTTTTTTTTTTTTTTTTTTTTTTTTTTTTTTTTTTTTTTTTTTTTTTTTTTTTTTTTTTTTTTTTTTTTTTTTTTTTTTTTTTTTTTTTTTTTTTTTTTTTTTTTTTTTTTTTTTTTTTTTTTTTTTTTTTTTTTTTTTTTTTTTTTTTTTTTTTTTTTTTTTTTTTTTTTTTTTTTTTTTTTTTTTTTTTTTTTTTTTTTTTTTTTTTTTTTTTTTTTTTTTTTTTTTTTTTTTTTTTTTTTTTTTTTTTTTTTTTTTTTTTTTTTTTTTTTTTTTTTTTTTTTTTTTTTTTTTTTTTTTTTTTTTTTTTTTTTTTTTTTTTTTTTTTTTTTTTTTTTTTTTTTTTTTTTTTTTTTTTTTTTTTTTTTTTTTTTTTTTTTTTTTTTTTTTTTTTTTTTTTTTTTTTTTTTTTTTTTTTTTTTTTTTTTTTTTTTTTTTTTTTTTTTTTTTTTTTTTTTTTTTTTTTTTTTTTTTTTTTTTTTTTTTTTTTTTTTTTTTTTTTTTTTTTTTTTTTTTTTTTTTTTTTTTTTTTTTTTTTTTTCCTTTCTAGTGTCATGATTTGTGGTTTGTTGTAGTTCCATTATCCACTTCTAGGTGGTTAATTCCTGTAGGATAGTTTAGGATAGTTTGTATATGCGGCAAGAAGAGAGTAATTGGTGGAGAAGTTATGCAAACTGCCTTTCCCCTCTCTATTCCCTTTTGTGGGGTCCCTCCATTATGATGAGGGACCCATCTCACTCTTGAGCAAGATCTTCGGATCTTGCTGGTGATTGTCCTCTTATAGAGAGTTCTTGGTAAAAGGGAATATCATCTAGCTTAAGAGAGTTTCTTTTGTGAAAAGAGGAAGAGGAAGTAGAGAGACTTTGTGGGAGAGAAAAGAAAGAGGGTGAAAAAAAATAGGTGAGGTACTTTTGAGTACAATGAGAATTCTAGGAGAAGTAATTTCTTTTAGTGACTATTTTCTAGAATATTCGATATCTAGAAAAATATTGTAAATGCCATTTTTCATAGTGAGATCTTTTTGGACTCGGTTCTCGTGATTTTTTCCTTATTTGAGTTTTCACATAAAAATTCTCGGTGTTTATTTTAGCCATTATTTCTTTTACTTCTTGGCCGTTATAATTTTATGGCGTAAGAAAATATTCCTAGTATTTTTCAGATCGCAACTGCTATTTTTTCTCGTACTGCTTATTTAGTGGTGTAATTGCACTATGAAAATAAGTTCTGTCTAGGAGACTAAATTGTAAGTGAGACTGTTTGTGACCCCTCCAGTCTTTCTTGAGAGCTTACTTGGAAATGTAATTGTGTCTAGAAGATAGTCCAGTACAGTCTTTCCTGGGAATTATCCTGATCAGTACTTTCCACGTATTACAGCGACGACATTATTATTATTGTTCTCACAATTTATTATCCACAAAAAATGGTATCAGAGCCTCGTGATTATGGCGAGAAAAAAAAAAAAAAAAAAAAAAAAAAAAAAAAAAAAAAAAAAAAAAAAAAAAAAAAAAAAAAAAAAAAAAAAAAAAAAAAAAAAAAAAAAAAAAAAAAAAAAAAAAAAAAAAAAAAAAAAAAAAAAAAAAAAAAAAAAAAAAAAAAAAAAAAAAAAAAAAAAAAAAAAAAAAAAAAAAAAAAAAAAAAAAAAAAAAAAAAAAAAAAAAAAAAAAAAAAAAAAAAAAAAAAAAAAAAAAAAAAAAAAAAAAAAAAAAAAAAAAAAAAAAAAAAAAAAAAAAAAAAAAAAAAAAAAAAAAAAAAAAAAAAAAAAAAAAAAAAAAAAAAAAAAAAAAAAAAAAAAAAAAAAAAAAAAAAAAAAAAAAAAAAAAAAAAAAAAAAAAAAAAAAAAAAAAAAAAAAAAAAAAAAAAAAAAAAAAAAAAAAAAAAAAAAAAAAAAAAAAAAAAAAAAAAAAAAAAAAAAAAAAAAAAAAAAAAAAAAAAAAAAAAAAAAAAAAAAAAAAAAAAAAAAAAAAAAAAAAAAAAAAAAAAAAAAAAAAAAAAAAAAAAAAAAAAAAAAAAAAAAAAAAAAAAAAAAAAAAAAAAAAAAAAAAAAAAAAAAAAAAAAAAAAAAAAAAAAAAAAAAAAAAAAAAAAAAAAAAAAAAAAAAAAAAAAAAAAAAAAAAAAAAAAAAAAAAAAAAAAAAAAAAAAAAAAAAAAAAAAAAAAAAAAAAAAAAAAAAAAAAAAAAAAAAAAAAAAAAAAAAAAAAAAAAAAAAAAAAAAAAAAAAAAAAAAAAAAAAAAAAAAAAAAAAAAAAAAAAAAAAAAAAAAAAAAAAAAAAAAAAAAAAAAAAAAAAAAAAAAAAAAAAAAAAAAAAAAAAAAAAAAAAAAAAAAAAAAAAAAAAAAAAAAAAAAAAAAAAAAAAAAAAAAAAAAAAAAAAAAAAAAAAAAAAAAAAAAAAAAAAAAAAAAAAAAAAAAAAAAAAAAAAAAAAAAAAAAAAAAAAAAAAAAAAAAAAAAAAAAAAAAAAAAAAAAAAAAAAAAAAAAAAAAAAAAAAAAAAATTAAAAATGAAGGCATTATTACGGAGAGATGGTTGTGTCATGGCCATCGGTGACAGACCGATGAACGTTGAAGATGAGAAATGGAACAAAGCAGATGATGATGCTATAGCCATTTTGCATTTACTGTAGACAGATGTGAAATTTACAAGGCCATGGAAATGGTAACTGCCAAACAAATTTGGGATACGCTGAAAAAACTATATGAGAAGAAGTCTTGGTATAATAAAAATTTTTTGAAAAGAAAATTATATACTTTTCGGATGTCAGAATCGACAACAGTGACTGACCACAACAATACTCTCAACACATTATTTTTTCAACTTATAACCATGAAGCACAAAATCGACGAAAATGGAAGAAGCTAAACTTTTACTTCAAAGTTTGTTAGATTCATATTATCATCTCATTATAAATTTGATTAACGGTATTGCAAAAACAACATTGATGTTCAATGATATTGCAACCGCTGTTCTTGACAAAGAAAGTAGGCAGAAGAACAATGAGCACTCTTCTGTGCAGTCTTTATCAATAATGAGAGGGAGATGAAAGGAAAGTGGGGAGCCAACATGTCAGAAAGATCAAAGTTGAAAAGTAAAAAGGTTGTTAAGTGCTATCATTATGGCAAGATGGGCCACATGAAAAAGGATTGCTGGAAATTAAAGAAAGAACAAGGCACAAAAGGTGCTAAAGGAGAAACGCAGAGTACAACTGCAACTGTCTCTGAGGGTGAAAATGTTATTATATGTGAAGATGTTGTCAACCTTATAATGAATGAATCGTGTTGGGTGTGTGACTTTGGGGCATCTTATCATGTTACTTCAAAAGTGGAGTATTTTTCATTTTACACCAGTGGTGATTTTGACATTGTTAAAATGGAAAACAGTCACGTTTCCAGAATAATTGGAAAAAGAGACATCTGTATCCAGACCAACAAAGGATGTGAGTTGATGCTTAAAGATGTCAGACATGTTCCAGATATTAGACTAAATCTAATATCAGTCGGTTCTCTTGATGAGGCTGGTTACAAGAGAAAATTTACTGAGATTTCAGCAAAGGCTCGCTAATCATAGTGAAAGGAATCAAAGAATCTAGTTTGTATGTGTCTCAAGTGACTATGAAGAAAGAATCAGTAAATACTGCACAAGATGACTCGTCCATTGAGTTATGGCACAAACGACTTGGTCACATGAGGAAAAAAATACTTCAATTGCTTGGCAAAAGAGATTGTTTGTCACATTTCAAAGATGAACCTTTGTCAAGTTGTGTTCATTGTTTGGCGGGAAAACAACACAGAGTTTCCTTTCAGGAGAATTCTGCATCAAGGAAACCAGACTTGTGATAAGTTATTTATTCAGATGTCTAGGTTCCATGTCAACGAAAACGTTAGGAGTGGCCCAAAACCTCTCACATTATATGTGATTACTCCAGAAGTTTGAGCTTATGCACTCAAGACCAAATAGGAAGTGTTTAACGTTTTTAAACAGTTTCATACTTTCATAGAGTGAGAAACTGAAAAGAAGTTAAAATGCATTCGCACAGACAATGGTGGTGAATATATGGGAGCATTGGATGAAAATTACAAAATGCACGGGATCAGGCAGGAAAGATTTATTCCAAAGTCTTCTCAACAAAATAACATTGCAGAATGAATGAACAGAACTATCGTGGAGAAGATAAGGTGCATGTTATCACACTCAAAACTTTCCATAACATTCTGGGGAGAATCAATGAATACTGCAGTAAATGTCATCAACTTGTCTCCATCAGCACCTCTAAGTGGAGAAGTGCCAAACAGACTATGTACATAAAATGACGTCTCTTATAAACATCTAAAAGTGTTTGGATGCAAAGCTTTCGTCCATATTCCTAAAGATAAGAAGTCCAAGCTAGACAGCAAAGCTAAAGAATGCATATTCTTTAGATGCAAAAGAGATGCATTCGGATATAGGCTTTAGGATCGGATTGACCAGAAGATTGTCAGAATCTGAGATTTTTTCTTCTTTGAAGATCAGACCATTGAAGACAAGAAGAAAGATATGAAGATCACTGATGAGCATCTAGTAAAAGTTGATAAAGTAAAATCAACTTTTGATGAGCGAGATGCTAACAAAATTAATGATCAAGCAACTGTTGATGTTGACCATGGAAAAATAGAGATTTCTCTTGAACTAGTTGTAGAACCAGAGTTAAAAATGTTAACAAGAGATCATCGACCATCGAGAAAGTACTCTGTAAATGAGTATATGATTATCAGGATGCGAAGAACCTGAGTCTGGAATGACTAAATCCTCACAAAAGAAGACTGGTTGGATGCAGTGCAAGATGAGATAAGATCATTACCTGAGAACCATACTTATAAGTTGGTTCAACTTCCAAAGGGGAGAAAAGCACTGAAGAACAAATGGGTATACAAACTCAAAGACGAAAATTCCCAACCAAAGTATAAGAAACGATTGGTCGTGAAACGCTTTGGTTTGAAGAAGGGGGTTGACTTTGAGAAAAAATTTTCACCTGTCATAAAAATGTCATCCATACGAGTGATACTTGAATTAGCCTCAAGTCTCAATTTTGAGATCGAGCAACTCAATGTGAAGACCATTTTCTTGCATGGTGAATTAGAAGAAAAGATTTACATGGAACAGATAGAAGGGTTCGTTGTCAAGGGAAATGAACATCTAGTATTTAGATTGAAGAAGAGTCTGTATAGATTAAAGTAAGCCCCAAGAAAATGGTACAAGAAATTCGATTCCTTTATGGGAAATCAAGGATACATGAAAACTTCCTCACACCATTGTGTGTTCGTGAAAAAGTTCCCGGATGATACATTTATAATTCTCTATGTTATGTCGACGACATGTTGATTGTGGGCCTAAACAGAAAAAATATTGTTAAGTTAAAGATGAACTTAACAAGTCTTGCCATGAGCTTAGGATCGCGAACAAACTTGAGAATGAAATCACTTGTGATAGAACCAGGAAAAATATGGCTATCACAGAAGAAATATATCAAGAAAATTCTCAGCTGATTCTATATAGATAAGGCGAAGCTGGTCAATACTCATCTTACTAAACATTTCAAACTTACTTCTGAACAAAGCTCTTCCACTGAAGAAGGAAAAGCAGAAATGCAAAGAATTTTGTATGCCTCAGCAGTTGGTAGCTTGATGTATGTCATGGTTTGTACTAGACCTTATATTTCACATTCTGTTGGAGTAGTCAGGCAATTTCTAACAAATCATTGCAGAGAGCATTGGAATGCAGTGCAATAGATTTTTAGGTATCTTAAAGGTACTTTTGAATTCAGCTTGTGTTTTGGAAGTAAAGAGTCTTAATTAATAAGCTATACTTATACGCACATGGCTAGAGATATTGCTCTAGGAGATCAACATCGGGGTATATGATTACATTTAGAGGCGGAGCTAATCATGGCAATCTAAACAAGAAAAGTCAGTTGCATTATCTGCAACAGAAGTTGAGTTTATTGTTGCTACAGAAGCATACTAAGAAATTTTGTGGATGTAAAAATTTCTAACAGAATTGGGTCATAAACAAGATAAGTATATCTTGTATTGCGATGGTCAAAGTGCTATTCATTTGGGTAAGAACTAGAGCTTTCATTCGGTCGAAACACATAAACTCAGGTTCTTGGATCAGAGGTGGAAGTGTTAGACACGCAAACATGATATCTTTATAAAATTCAATGGAGATAATAGCTCAAACATGATGACAACGATCTTGCAGAAGAATAAACATGAATTTTGTAGAAGCTTATCAGGATTGGAGATACCTCATCATAAGTCGATAGGGGAGATTTGTTGATGAGGGACCCACCTCATCAATGAAGTGCAGAAGGAAATTTTTTCCTTTTGCACCTCACTTTTCAGCAAGATCTTTGGATCTTGCTGGTGATTGTCCTCTGGTGAGGAACTCTCTGTATAAATAGAGAGTTCATGATAAAGGAATATCATCTACTTAAGAGAGTTTCTTTTGTGAAAATCGGCATCTGCCGATGACGTCAGCCGGAAGACTAAACCATCAAACTACTATCATTCGGCATCTGCCGATGACGTCAGCCGGAAGACTAAACCATCAAACTACTATCATTCGGCATCTGCCGATGACGTCAGCCGGAAGACTAAACCATCAAACTACTATCATTCGGCATCTGCCGATGACGTCAGCCGGAAGACTAAACCATCAAACTACTATCATTCGGCATCTGCCGATGACGTCAGCCGGAAGACTAAACCATCAAACTACTATCATTCGGCATCTGCCGATGACGTCAGCCGGAAGACTAAACCATCAAACTACTATCATTCGGCATCTGCCGATGACGTCAGCCGGAAGACTAAACCATCAAACTACTATCATTCGGCATCTGCCGATGACGTCAGCCGGAAGACTAAACCATCAAACTACTATCATTCGGCATCTGCCGATGACGTCAGCCGGAAGACTAAACCATCAAACTACTATCATTCGGCATCTGCCGATGACGTCAGCCGGAAGACTAAACCATCAAACTACTATCATTCGGCATCTGCCGATGACGTCAGCCGGAAGACTAAACCATCAAACTACTATCATTCGGCATCTGCCGATGACGTCAGCCGGAAGACTAAACCATCAAACTACTATCATTCGGCATCTGCCGATGACGTCAGCCGGAAGACTAAACCATCAAACTACTATCATTCGGCATCTGCCGATGACGTCAGCCGGAAGACTAAACCATCAAACTACTATCATTCGGCATCTGCCGATGACGTCAGCCGGAAGACTAAACCATCAAACTACTATCATTCGGCATCTGCCGATGACGTCAGCCGGAAGACTAAACCATCAAACTACTATCATTCGGCATCTGCCGATGACGTCAGCCGGAAGACTAAACCATCAAACTACTATCATTCGGCATCTGCCGATGACGTCAGCCGGAAGACTAAACCATCAAACTACTATCATTCGGCATCTGCCGATGACGTCAGCCGGAAGACTAAACCATCAAACTACTATCATTCGGCATCTGCCGATGACGTCAGCCGGAAGACTAAACCATCAAACTACTATCATTCGGCATCTGCCGATGACGTCAGCCGGAAGACTAAACCATCAACTCATTCAGAATGCATATAGCGGAGACTTAAGCTACAGATCATTTATAAATCTATATAATCATTCCCTGACTCAGTGATCACTAACATCTCAATGATTTCCTAATACCCTTGCGGTGTAGGGCCCTAGTGGCCGGAAATCTTAATACATTCACTTACCTGGTTTCCTTAGCAATCCGAGCTTCTTCCCTTTAAACTTCTTCACCTAAAACATGTACATTACAGTAGTTAAAACAAAGGTCCTAATAGTTCTATTCATAAATCGTCCTAGGACTCTAATAGCTAAGGTTACTCCGAATCCTCTGTTTGACACACTGCAGTCTGAAATCTGAAACTAGGTGGACAGGTTTTACCATTGATTAAATCAAGTTGTTCTAGTCTAATAGTATTAGATTAGATAGTAGTTTCTTCTCTTTATTGTTACAAAATCGTAACATCTACTTTCTACTTGTCTAAAATATTGAATCATTTTGATGTTCCCCTCCTCTTTTTGATTGCCATGGTGTTTGTGTCAATCTTGACTATTAAGGCAAAGTTGTGTAGAGATCTAATTTGTCTTGTATTATTTACTTAAGGCTATAGCAAGTTGTATAATTGTGCTGCTTAGAATGATTAGATAAGTTCCTTTTGGGTTTTGACAAAAGATTCCTACTGTGTTTGTTGTTTTTAATGAGTTAAATTGATTCTTTTGTTGTCATGCTATACCAATTCTTCAAGCTTGTGGTAGTTGTATATTTGACATCAAAAAAAAAAAAAAAAAAAAAAAAAAAAAAAAAAAAAAAAAAAAAAAAAAAAAAAAAAAAAAAAAAAAAAAAAAAAAAAAAAAAAAAAAAAAAAAAAAAAAAAAAAAAAAAAAAAAAAAAAAAAAAAAAAAAAAAAAAAAAAAAAAAAAAAAAAAAAAAAAAAAAAAAAAAAAAAAAAAAAAAAAAAAAAAAAAAAAAAAAAAAAAAAAAAAAAAAAAAAAAAAAAAAAAAAAAAAAAAAAAAAAAAAAAAAAAAAAAAAAAAAAAAAAAAAAAAAAAAAAAAAAAAAAAAAAAAAAAAAAAAAAAAAAAAAAAAAAAAAAAAAAAAAAAAAAAAAAAAAAAAAAAAAAAAAAAAAAAAAAAAAAAAAAAAAAAAAAAAAAAAAAAAAAAAAAAAAAAAAAAAAAAAAAAAAAAAAAAAAAAAAAAAAAAAAAAAAAAAAAAAAAAAAAAAAAAAAAAAAAAAAAAAAAAAAAAAAAAAAAAAAAAAAAAAAAAAAAAAAAAAAAAAAAAAAAAAAAAAAAAAAAAAAAAAAAAAAAAAAAAAAAAAAAAAAAAAAAAAAAAAAAAAAAAAAAAAAAAAAAAAAAAAAAAAAAAAAAAAAAAAAAAAAAAAAAAAAAAAAAAAAAAAAAAAAAAAAAAAAAAAAAAAAAAAAAAAAAAAAAAAAAAAAAAAAAAAAAAAAAAAAAAAAAAAAAAAAAAAAAAAAAAAAAAAAAAAAAAAAAAAAAAAAAAAAAAAAAAAAAAAAAAAAAAAAAAAAAAAAAAAAAAAAAAAAAAAAAAAAAAAAAAAAAAAAAAAAAAAAAAAAAAAAAAAAAAAAAAAAAAAAAAAAAAAAAAAAAAAAAAAAAAAAAAAAAAAAAAAAAAAAAAAAAAAAAAAAAAAAAAAAAAAAAAAAAAAAAAAAAAAAAAAAAAAAAAAAAAAAAAAAAAAAAAAAAAAAAAAAAAAAAAAAAAAAAAAAAAAAAAAAAAAAAAAAAAAAAAAAAAAAAAAAAAAAAAAAAAAAAAAAAAAAAAAAAAAAAAAAAAAAAAAAAAAAAAAAAAGAGAATAAATTTATATGAATTAGAATCGATTACCATTCTCTAATGGTTTCGGCTAGAGAATGGAAAGCCTTTAGGTAGGTTTTTGTGTTCCACTTGCTCCACTAAATGTAATATTCCAATCGGTCAATTGGGATCGACCTGTATTCCTAAATAGTTGGATTTTCTGGAAAAGTTTAGATGAATTGTTTCTTTGAATAAATTGTAGACATATAATGAAACTGGAGTTGAACCATGTGTCCCATAAATTTCTTTTTTCCCAATTCTGTCTTGAGCTACCAATACCCGAACGCTGATGATATGGATATTATGTACAGTCTGTGTAATACCCAGCTTTACGGTATATTAATATTTTAATATAAATGGTATTTTTGTAAATATGTCAAATCCAGTCTGTTTTACAAACAGAAAGCATTATTACGATCCTAATAATTAATATGAATTTTAAGAAAATTTCAGGAATTTTAGGAGTTGTAACACTAATTTTACGAGAATTACGCTTATCGTAATATAAAGGACGTTTTAGTAAACATAGTAAACGAGGTCCGTTTTACGAACGGACAAATTTAATGGAACCCTAGTAATAAGTTGGACTTATTGGTGAAATAAGAAAATTTGGAGAAACCGAATCGTTAGACAATTAGCGAAACAAAGGACGAAAAAAATAGAAAATCAAAGGAAGGGAAAAATGGTAATTGCCAAGTCAAAATTTTATTAAAACCACTTTTCTTCTTCTTCTTCTTCTCTAGCACTCCACGCAATTTCTCTCCTCCCTGGCTATTCTCCATTTCAGACGAAGCTCTCCGCGGCGACTCCTTCTTCCGGCGACCGATCTCCTCTCTGATCGTCTCAATTCTTTGCAATTTCTTCTCTAAACCCAACCCTAGGTATGATTCTATAGTTTCAGAAAGTTATCGTTCGGTTTTTGTGGAATTATACGTTTAGGGTTTTGTGAAAAACATGATTTAGGGTTAGAAATCGATAGGTTTGCCGTAGTTGTGAAGATAATAGAAGTGTTTGGCGTTATTGCTGAAGTTAAACATTACCGTAAGAAATGTTCGGGTTTATGGATTTTCAAAGTTTTAGGAAACTCCGTTAATGGGGGTTTTGGTAAGTTAAACGTGAAATGCTCGACGAAATGCCTTAATGAAGTATTCTAGAGTTTTAAGAATTTCTGTAGTTAAGGGTTTCGTTAGTTTTGACGCTTAAAGGTTTGAACGTGCTTTAACGACGAGTTTGTGAAATTTGCCCTTAGGTGAGACAACAGCTCGTTGACTAGCTCAGTGCGCTACGGACGACAGGTAAGTTCTCGTGACTTATAGGGCCGATTGGCCTACACCGTACGTCGATGTCGCGTCGAGGATCATTGGTGAATTGTTTGTTATTGCCTTTATTTGTGGTAGTAAGATTAGTTCTTTTATAGGTTATACCTTTTATTGTCTTGATGGTATATATGTAGAATAAGATTATGCTTTTTTATTGTCTTGATGGTATATATGTAGAATAAGATTATGCTTTTTTATTGTCTTGATGGTATATATGTTGAATGTTATGTTATGCACGTGTTCATGCATCATGGTTTTAAAAGAGCATAGAAATGAACTTCCGCACAATGTTTTCATGAAAAGAGATGTGGCCTGAAAGGGGGCTATTGATCATTGTGTAGGCACAAAGGGGTCTGTCACAATACCACATCGCTTGAAACTAAATGAATCTACGTAATCTGTTATTGTCACGTGAGGTGGGGCTCAGGCATGACCGTTGTTTATGTGGCATGTACCCCCCTCCGCTAGATAGAAAGGGTTGTCTGACCGCGGGATGAATCCTTTCCATTTAGCGGGCTGATATCTCGGTGACAATATGTCTGCGACGTAATGATAAGAAATGTTGCATGATTTCTGAAACTCATATGCACAGCATGCACTTACATTTACAAAACACATTCTACATCTACCGGTCGCTAAACGACAAAACACATTCTACATCTACCGGTCGCTAAACGACAAAACACATTCTACATCTACCGGTCGCTAAACGACAAAACACATTCTACATCTACCGGTCGCTAAACGACAAAACACATTCTACATCTACCGGTCGCTAAACGACAAAACACATTCTACATCTACCGGTCGCTAAACGACAAAACACATTCTACATCTACCGGTCGCTAAACGACAAAACACATTCTACATCTACCGGTCGCTAAACGACAAAACACATTCTACATCTACCGGTCGCTAAACGACAAAACACATTCTACATCTACCGGTCGCTAAACGACAAAACACATTCTACATCTACCGGTCGCTAAACGACAAAACACATTCTACATCTACCGGTCGCTAAACGACAAAACACATTCTACATCTACCGGTCGCTAAACGACAAAACACATTCTACATCTACCGGTCGCTAAACGACAAAACACATTCTACATCTACCGGTCGCTAAACGACAAAACACATTCTACATCTACCGGTCGCTAAACGACAAAACACATTCTACATCTACCGGTCGCTAAACGACAAAACACATTCTACATCTACCGGTCGCTAAACGACAAAACACATTCTACATCTACCGGTCGCTAAACGACAAAACACATTCTACATCTACCGGTCGCTAAACGACAAAACACATTCTACATCTACCGGTCGCTAAACGACAAAACACATTCTACATCTACCGGTCGCTAAACGACAAAACACATTCTACATCTACCGGTCGCTAAACGACAAAACACATTCTACATCTACCGGTCGCTAAACGACAAAACACATTCTACATCTACCGGTCGCTAAACGACAAAACACATTCTACATCTACCGGTCGCTAAACGACAAAACACATTCTACATCTACCGGTCGCTAAACGACAAAACACATTCTACATCTACCGGTCGCTAAACGACAAAACACATTCTACATCTACCGGTCGCTAAACGACAAAACACATTCTACATCTACCGGTCGCTAAACGACAAAACACATTCTACATCTACCGGTCGCTAAACGACAAAACACATTCTACATCTACCGGTCGCTAAACGACAAAACACATTCTACATCTACCGGTCGCTAAACGACAAAACACATTCTACATCTACCGGTCGCTAAACGACAAAACACATTCTACATCTACCGGTCGCTAAACGACAAAACACATTCTACATCTACCGGTCGCTAAACGACAAAACACATTCTACATCTACCGGTCGCTAAACGACCATACACATCATCAACTCGGCCTCCACCAGTGGGAGAATTCGCGAGCCATACACATCATCAACTCGGCCTCCACCAGTGGGAGAATTCGCGAGCCATACACATCATCAACTCGGCCTCCACCAGTGGGAGAATTCGCGAGCCATACACATCATCAACTCGGCCTCCACCAGTGGGAGAATTCGCGAGCCATACACATCATCAACTCGGCCTCCACCAGTGGGAGAATTCGCGAGCCATACACATCATCAACTCGGCCTCCACCAGTGGGAGAATTCGCGAGCCATACACATCATCAACTCGGCCTCCACCAGTGGGAGAATTCGCGAGCCATACACATCATCAACTCGGCCTCCACCAGTGGGAGAATTCGCGAGCCATACACATCATCAACTCGGCCTCCACCAGTGGGAGAATTCGCGAGCCATACACATCATCAACTCGGCCTCCACCAGTGGGAGAATTCGCGAGCCATACACATCATCAACTCGGCCTCCACCAGTGGGAGAATTCGCGAGCCATACACATCATCAACTCGGCCTCCACCAGTGGGAGAATTCGCGAGCCATACACATCATCAACTCGGCCTCCACCAGTGGGAGAATTCGCGAGCCATACACATCATCAACTCGGCCTCCACCAGTGGGAGAATTCGCGAGCCATACACATCATCAACTCGGCCTCCACCAGTGGGAGAATTCGCGAGCCATACACATCATCAACTCGGCCTCCACCAGTGGGAGAATTCGCGAGCCATACACATCATCAACTCGGCCTCCACCAGGGGGAGAATTCGCGAGCCATACACATCATCAACTCGGCCTCCACCAGTGGGAGAATTCGCGAGCCATACACATCATCAACTCGGCCTCCACCAGTGGGAGAATTCGCGAGCCATACACATCATCAACTCGGCCTCCACCAGTGGGAGAATTCGCGAGCCATACACATCATCAACTCGGCCTCCACCAGTGGGAGAATTCGCGAGCCATACACATCATCAACTCGGCCTCCACCAGTGGGAGAATTCGCGAGCCATACACATCATCAACTCGGCCTCCACCAGTGGGAGAATTCGCGAGCCATACACATCATCAACTCGGCCTCCACCAGTGGGAGAATTCGCGAGCCATACACATCATCAACTCGGCCTCCACCAGTGGGAGAATTCGCGAGCCATACACATCATCAACTCGGCCTCCACCAGTGGGAGAATTCGCGAGCCATACACATCATCAACTCGGCCTCCACCAGTGGGAGAATTCGCGAGCCATACACATCATCAACTCGGCCTCCACCAGTGGGAGAATTCGCGAGCCATACACATCATCAACTCGGCCTCCACCAGTGGGAGAATTCGCGAGCCATACACATCATCAACTCGGCCTCCACCAGTGGGAGAATTCGCGAGCCATACACATCATCAACTCGGCCTCCACCAGTGGGAGAATTCGCGAGCCATACACATCATCAACTCGGCCTCCACCAGTGGGAGAATTCGCGAGCCATACACATCATCAACTCGGCCTCCACCAGTGGGAGAATTCGCGAGCCATACACATCATCAACTCGGCCTCCACCAGTGGGAGAATTCGCGAGCCATACACATCATCAACTCGGCCTCCACCAGTGGGAGAATTCGCGAGCCATACACATCATCAACTCGGCCTCCACCAGTGGGAGAATTCGCGAGCCATACACATCATCAACTCGGCCTCCACCAGTGGGAGAATTCGCGAGCCATACACATCATCAACTCGGCCTCCACCAGGGGGAGAATTCGCGAGCCATACACATCATCAACTCGGCCTCCACCAGGGGGAGAATTCGCGAGCCATACACATCATCAACTCGGCCTCCACCAGGGGGAGAATCCGCGAGCTATACTTGTCATGGTCTCTTTTCCCCGTCCTGCACTTAATCATGATTACATTTACTTTTCATGTTCTTAACTCAGTCATAAACGTGGACTCAATACATAAACATGAAGTTCACAGAGAGAAATCATACCATAAGGGCAAGCAAAACATCCTGTAACTTAACATCTTCTTACACAATTTCTTCATATCATGGCAATAACTAGTCATAGTCAACAGACAGACATCTCAATGATTTCCTAATACCCTTGCGGTGTAGGGCCCTAGTGGCCGGAAATCTTAATACATTCACTTACCTGGTTTCCTTAGCAATCCGAGCTTCTTCCCTTTAAACTTCTTCACCTAAAACATGTACATTACAGTAGTTAAAACAAAGGTCCTAATAGTTCTATTCATAAATCGTCCTAGGACTCTAATAGCTAAGGTTACTCCGAATCCTCTGTTTGACACACTGCAGTCTGAAATCTGAAACTAGGTGGACAGGTTTTACCATTGATTAAATCCGAGTTGGTTACTTTGAAATGTTCAGAATCGATTTGGGATGACATTTCTACTCTCAGACTTAAAAGGGTCTTAAACTACTCGGCCACTGCTAAGAAAATTCCGAACTCAAATGCCGAGCTTAAAGCAGAACTTTAATCACTAATAAATGACTACATTGTCCATTTCATACTCGGGTGCGATTTGCAGAGAAAGCAGGCTGAAACCAGCCGTCAGCAAGGGAAGATTTTGTATCCGAGAGCAAAAGCTTGGGAGAGAAGGAATCGCCGAGAGGGAATGTCGGCTACAGTGGTAATAAAATGAGTTTAGGTTTCCATTTTCTATTTATACTCACCCATCAATCTTAATTAAAAAGCTTGCCACCCAACCTAGTTTTACTTTAATTGTAATAAAATTGTCGTAACATTAATTTAAATCATAAAGGTTAAATAAGAGGGTGACAATGAAAATGGGTCGGAGAATCACCTGGCCTAAATGTCGGGTCTTACATCCACCCCCCCTTAAACAAAATTTTCGTCCTCGAAAATTGCTCAAGCAAATAACTCTGGATAATTGTCCACAGCTCCTGCTGTCTTTCCCATGTGGTTTCTTCAATGCCGTGATTCGTCCATAAAACGTTCACCAATGGAATCTCCTTGTTTCTCAGAGTCTTGATTGTATAGTCCAAATCTGTATTGGTTTCTCCTCATACTCCAGTGTCGGCTCTAAACCAATATCTGATGGCTGGATGACTTGCATTGGATCACGCATGCACGTCCTTAACATTGACACATGGAAGACATTATGAACTTTATCCAATGATGGAGGCAGTTGTAGTCTGTACGCTGTACTCCCGACTTTTGTCAAGACAGGGAAGGGTCCAATAATCTCGGATTAAGTTTTCCTTTCTTGCCAAATCTTAAAACTCCCTTAAATGGTGACACCTTAAGAATACTTCATCTCCTACTGCAAACTCGAGTTCCCTCCTCCTTTGATCTGCATAACACTTCTGCCGGCTTTGTGCAGTCATCATTCTTTCCGAATAGTGGCAATCTTATCTGACATTTGCTGCAGAATATCGGGTCCAAGAAAGTTTTGTTTCACCAACCTCGTCCCAGTAAAGAGGTGACCTACATTTCCTACCGTACAGTGCTTCGTATGGTGCCATACCAATGGTGGACTGATAGCTGTTATTGTAGGAGAACTCAACTAGCGGTAAATGTCTACTCCAAGTTGTCTGAAAGTCAAGTACACATGCTCTCAACATATCTTCGAGTATTTGAATAGTCCTTTCTGATTGGCCATCGGTCTGTGGGTGAAAAGCCGTGCTGAAAGATAACTTTGTACCTAATGTGCCTTGCAAACTTTTCCAGAATCGAGAGGTAAACCTGGGGTCACGTCTGAGACAATGGATACAGGGATTCCATGTAACCTAATATTTCCTGAACATAGAGATCAGCGAATTGGTCCATCGTATAGGTGGTCCTTACAGGTAAGAAATGGGCTGATTTTGTCATCCTATCCACCACAACCCAAATACAATTATTCCTTTTGTCGTTTAGGTAGTCCTACTACGAAATCCATAGCTATGTGTTCCCACTTCCATTCGGGAATAGGCAAAGGCTGAAGAGTACCTCCTGGACGTTGGTGCTCGGCTTTGACTTGTTGGCATACTAAACAGGACTCTACATACTTAGCAACATCCCTTTTTAGGTTAGGCCACCAGTACAGTAACTTCAGGTCTCGGTACATCTTGGTGCAGCCAGGATGTACAGAAAAGGAAGAGGAGTGCGCCTCAGCTAAGATCAACTTACGCAATTCCACATCATTAGGAATGCACCACCGATTCCTAAACCTCAGGATTCCATCCTTGGAGAGACTGAACTCGGAGGTGGTGTCTTTCAACTTATTCATCATGCTGATATTTTCCTCTGAATCCCTCTGTTGCGCATCCTTGATCTTTCCAAAATTGTTGGTTGAATAGATAACTCAGCGAGCAAGACTGATAACTCTGGAACTATCTCCAAGTCAAATTTCTGAACTTCTGTTCTTAAGGGTATAGACATGGTTGAAACCACGGGCTGCATTGTTGTTGACATCCTACTCAACGCATCAGCTACAGAGTTAGCCTTCCCGGGGTGATACTTGATCTCAAAATCATAATCCTTGACAAATTCCAACCAACGTCTCTGTCTCATGTTCAATTCCTTCTGCGTGAAGAGGTACTTTAGACTTTTATGGTCAGAAAACACCTCACATTGCTGTCCATATAAATAGTGTCTCCAAATCTTCAAGGCAAAAACAACGGCAGCTAATTCTAGATCATGAGGGGGGGTAATTTTGCTCGTAACTCTTTAGCTGCCTAGAAGCATACGCTATAACTTTACCCTCTTGCATCAGAACACAACCTAAACCAACTCTAGACGCATCGCAGTAAACACTAAACTTTCCTTCTTCGGTTGGGAGGGTCAATACAGGGGCTGTTGTTAAACTTCAGTTTTAAACGTCTGGAAGCTGTCTTCACAGGCTTCAGTCCAAGAATACTTAATGTCCTTCTTTGTCAAACTCGTCAGGGGTTTAGCTATCATAGAAAATCCCTTGATGAACTTCTGTAATAGCCTGCCAGTCCAAGGAAGCTGCGGACTTCGCGGGCATTCTTAGGTTGATGCCAATCCTCTACTGCCTGAATTTTGGTCGGGTCCACAGATATGCCATTAGCAGAAACTACATGGCCAAGGAAATTAACCTTATCTAACCAAAACTCACACTTAGACAGCTTGGCATAAAGTTGATGCTCCTTCAATGTCGTCAAAACTACTTCAAATGTTCTTATGGTCAGCCACAGTTCGGGAGTATATCAAGATATCATCTATGCATACAATCACAAACTTATCTAAATACTCACGAAACACACGGTTCATAAATCCATGAAAGCTGCAGGGGCGTTTGTCAATCCAAATGACATGACTAAGAATTCATAATGTCCATAGCGGGTTCTGAAGGCTGTCTTGGTATATCTCCTTCTTTAACCTTCAGTTGGTAAAACCCCGATCGTAAATCTATCTTTGAAAATACCTTAGCTCCTTGCAATTGATCAACCAAATCAGCAATCCGAGGTAAGGGGTACCTATTCGTGATTGTCAACTTATTTAGTTCCCTGTAGTCTATGCCATTCTAAGAGAACCATCTTTCTTCCTTACAAATAAACTGGTGCACCCCAAGGAGAACTACTGGGGCGAAATAAATCCCTTGTCAACCAATTCCTGCAGTTGGACCTTCAATTCTTTCAACTCAACAGGTGCCATACGGTAAGGATTTTTGGATACAGGTGATGCCTCAGGGTATGTATCAATTACAAATTCTATTCCCTATCAGGTGGTATAACCCGGTAAGTCTACTAAGAATGCCTCGGGAAACTCCCGGACTATAGGAATGTCCTGCAGCTCAATTTTATTCTTCACCCGATCATCTATTACACTAGCCAGGTAGCTCTCACATCCACATCTCAGCATTCGGTATATTTCTAGTGAGGATATATTGGTATCTTACTTATTTTAGGAATAGCTTGGAAGGAATAATGGTTATCATTTGGGGGTCTAAAATCAACTATTCCAGATCTACAACTTATCGTGCATGATGTCTAAATAACCAATCCATCCCTAATATCACTTCATACCCTTTTATGTCAATGACAATTAATTCCGCATAGAGATTCCTATCCCTTAAGGACACGACGTCACCCTTAACAATCTGTTCTGAATGTAGGGACTTCCTTGATGGTAACACGACACTATATGACCTTTCAGCTGGTAAAGGTCCTATGTTATGTTTGCATACAAACAAGGTTGATATAAACGAGTGTGTGGCCTCTGTATCTATGAGTGTATAAGCGGCAAAACCACAGATCATGATAGTACCTGATATGACTGTATGCTGAACAGCTCCCTCATCTTCCATCAACGCATACACTCTGGGTACAACCCTTGCACGATTCGGGTCTGGCGGCATGGGGCAGTCTCTGACTAGGTGTCCGGTCTTGTCACACCTGAAACAGCGGCCAGAAAGCAACTTGCACTCACCAGGGTGGTTCCTCTGACATGTAGGGCACAGAGGTGCCAAAGGTCTCTTTCCTTTTTCCTGATCATCACTCTGATTGAGGGGCCTCTTTATTCCATGCTGTTGTTGCTGTGGTCCCCTGTTCTGACGTGGCTGCCAACCCTTGTTCTGACGTGGTGGCGGCTGAGTGTCCTTCATGAGTTTCTTTGGTTGTTCGCGCTGTGCGTATGCTGTCATTTCTGCCTCTTCCAGCTCCAAGGCCTTAGCCGTCACATCCCCATAAGGTACATTATGTATCCCAGCAGTCTTCACCTTCATGTACAGACTTGGCTTCAGTCCTTGAACAAACTGGTAATCTTATCTTCCTCATCCTCAATCATACGGGGAGCAAAACCGTGATAAAGCATCAAATTCACATATATAATCCGTCACCGAGCCGGTTGTCGTAGATTCATGAACTCCTTCTTCTTGTTGGCCCGAACAGTCCTATTAAAGTACTTGTCAAAGAAGGCAGTCTTGAACATCCCCAGGTCATAGTCTCGGCATTAGCGGTGTTCTGGATCGAGTCCCACCAATGCCTTGCACTTAACTTCCAAATGAAAGACAGCATAGGTGACCTTATCCCCTTCGTCAACCTTTGCATACTTAAACATGTCTTCAATCTTTCGGATCCACTCCTCAGCATGAATAGGATCTGAAACAAAACACATTCTACATCTACCGGTCGCTAAACGACAAAACACATTCTACATCTACCGGTCGCTAAACGACAAAACACATTCTACATCTACCGGTCGCTAAACGACAAAACACATTCTACATCTACCGGTCGCTAAACGACAAAACACATTCTACATCTACCGGTCGCTAAACGACAAAACACATTCTACATCTACCGGTCGCTAAACGACAAAACACATTCTACATCTACCGGTCGCTAAACGACAAAACACATTCTACATCTACCGGTCGCTAAACGACAAAACACATTCTACATCTACCGGTCGCTAAACGACAAAACACATTCTACATCTACCGGTCGCTAAACGACAAAACACATTCTACATCTACCGGTCGCTAAACGACAAAACACATTCTACATCTACCGGTCGCTAAACGACAAAACACATTCTACATCTACCGGTCGCTAAACGACAAAACACATTCTACATCTACCGGTCGCTAAACGACAAAACACATTCTACATCTACCGGTCGCTAAACGACAAAACACATTCTACATCTACCGGTCGCTAAACGACAAAACACATTCTACATCTACCGGTCGCTAAACGACAAAACACATTCTACATCTACCGGTCGCTAAACGACAAAACACATTCTACATCTACCGGTCGCTAAACGACAAAACACATTCTACATCTACCGGTCGCTAAACGACAAAACACATTCTACATCTACCGGTCGCTAAACGACAAAACACATTCTACATCTACCGGTCGCTAAACGACAAAACACATTCTACATCTACCGGTCGCTAAACGACAAAACACATTCTACATCTACCGGTCGCTAAACGACAAAACACATTCTACATCTACCGGTCGCTAAACGACAAAACACATTCTACATCTACCGGTCGCTAAACGACAAAACACATTCTACATCTACCGGTCGCTAAACGACAAAACACATTCTACATCTACCGGTCGCTAAACGACAAAACACATTCTACATCTACCGGTCGCTAAACGACAAAACACATTCTACATCTACCGGTCGCTAAACGACAAAACACATTCTACATCTACCGGTCGCTAAACGACAAAACACATTCTACATCTACCGGTCGCTAAACGACAAAACACATTCTACATCTACCGGTCGCTAAACGACAAAACACATTCTACATCTACCGGTCGCTAAACGACAAAACACATTCTACATCTACCGGTCGCTAAACGACAAAACACATTCTACATCTACCGGTCGCTAAACGACCATACACATCATCAACTCGGCCTCCACCAGGGGGAGAATTCGCGAGCCATACACATCATCAACTCGGCCTCCACCAGTGGGAGAATTCGCGAGCCATACACATCATCAACTCGGCCTCCACCAGGGGGAGAATTCGCGAGCCATACACATCATCAACTCGGCCTCCACCAGGGGGAGAATTCGCGAGCCATACACATCATCAACTCGGCCTCCACCAGGGGGAGAATTCGCGAGCCATACACATCATCAACTCGGCCTCCACCAGGGGGAGAATTCGCGAGCCATACACATCATCAACTCGGCCTCCACCAGTGGGAGAATTCGCGAGCCATACACATCATCAACTCGGCCTCCACCAGGGGGAGAATTCGCGAGCCATACACATCATCAACTCGGCCTCCACCAGGGGGAGAATTCGCGAGCCATACACATCATCAACTCGGCCTCCACCAGGGGGAGAATTCGCGAGCCATACACATCATCAACTCGGCCTCCACCAGTGGGAGAATTCGCGAGCCATACACATCATCAACTCGGCCTCCACCAGTGGGAGAATTCGCGAGCCATACACATCATCAACTCGGCCTCCACCAGGGGGAGAATTCGCGAGCCATACACATCATCAACTCGGCCTCCACCAGGGGGAGAATTCGCGAGCCATACACATCATCAACTCGGCCTCCACCAGGGGGAGAATTCGCGAGCCATACACATCATCAACTCGGCCTCCACCAGGGGGAGAATTCGCGAGCCATACACATCATCAACTCGGCCTCCACCAGGGGGAGAATTCGCGAGCCATACACATCATCAACTCGGCCTCCACCAGGGGGAGAATTCGCGAGCCATACACATCATCAACTCGGCCTCCACCAGTGGGAGAATTCGCGAGCCATACACATCATCAACTCGGCCTCCACCAGGGGGAGAATTCGCGAGCCATACACATCATCAACTCGGCCTCCACCAGGGGGAGAATTCGCGAGCCATACACATCATCAACTCGGCCTCCACCAGGGGGAGAATTCGCGAGCCATACACATCATCAACTCGGCCTCCACCAGGGGGAGAATTCGCGAGCCATACACATCATCAACTCGGCCTCCACCAGGGGGAGAATTCGCGAGCCATACACATCATCAACTCGGCCTCCACCAGGGGGAGAATTCGCGAGCCATACACATCATCAACTCGGCCTCCACCAGGGGGAGAATTCGCGAGCCATACACATCATCAACTCGGCCTCCACCAGGGGGAGAATTCGCGAGCCATACACATCATCAACTCGGCCTCCACCAGGGGGAGAATTCGCGAGCCATACACATCATCAACTCGGCCTCCACCAGGGGGAGAATTCGCGAGCCATACACATCATCAACTCGGCCTCCACCAGGGGGAGAATTCGCGAGCCATACACATCATCAACTCGGCCTCCACCAGGGGGAGAATTCGCGAGCCATACACATCATCAACTCGGCCTCCACCAGGGGGAGAATTCGCGAGCCATACACATCATCAACTCGGCCTCCACCAGGGGGAGAATTCGCGAGCCATACACATCATCAACTCGGCCTCCACCAGGGGGAGAATTCGCGAGCCATACACATCATCAACTCGGCCTCCACCAGTGGGAGAATTCGCGAGCCATACACATCATCAACTCGGCCTCCACCAGGGGGAGAATTCGCGAGCCATACACATCATCAACTCGGCCTCCACCAGGGGGAGAATTCGCGAGCCATACATATCATTAACTCGGCCTCCACCAGCTGGGAGATTCGCGATCATACACATCATTACTCGGCCTCCACCAGTGGGAGATTTCGCGAGTCATACATAACATAGTCTTTTCCCCGCTCTGCACTTAATCTTGGTTACATTTGCTTTCATGTTCTGCAAACTAAATCATAACATGGACACAGTGCATAACATAAAAGGTCATAGAGAGAAGTCATATCATAAGGACAAGCATAACATCTCGTAACCTAACATCTTCTTACTCCACTTCATCATGTCATAGTAATAGCTAATCATGTCAACAGACTAACATCTCAAATGATTCCTAATACCCTTGCGGTGTAGGGCCCTAGTGGCCGGAAATCTTAATACATTCACTTACCTGGTTTCCTTAGCAATCCGAGCTTCTTCCCTTTAAACTTCTTCACCTAAAACATGTACATTACAGTAGTTAAAACAAAGGTCCTAATAGTTCTATTCATAAATCGTCCTAGGACTCTAATAGCTAAGGTTACTCCGAATCCTCTGTTTGACACACTGCAGTCTGAAATCTGAAACTAGGTGGACAGGTTTTACCATTGATTAAATCCGAGTTGGTTACTTTGAAATGTTCAGAATCGATTTGGGATGACATTTCTACTCTCAGACTTAAAAGGGTCTTAAACTACTCGGCCACTGCTAAGAAAATTCCGAACTCAAATGCCGAGCTGAAAGCAGAACTTTAATCACTAATAAATGACTACATTGTCCATTTCATACCTCGGGTGCGGATTTGCAGAGAAAAGCAGGCTGAAACCAGCCGTCAGCAAGGGAAGATTCTGGTAGCCGAGAGCAAAAGCTTGGGAGAGAAGGAATCGCCGAGAGGGAATGTCGGCTACAGTGGTAATAAAATGAGGTTTAAGGTTTCCATTTTCTATTTATACTCAACCCATCAATCTTAATTACAAACTGCCACCCAACCTAGTTTTACTCTACTTGTAATAAATTTGTCTTAACATTAAATTTAAATCATAAAGGTTAAATAAGAGGGTGACAATGAAAATGGTCAGAGAATCACCTGGCCGAAATGTCGGGTGTTACATCCACCCCTCCTTAAACAAAATTTTCGTCCTCGAAAATTGCTCAAGCAAATAACTCTGGATAATTGTCCAACATCTCCTGCTGTCTTTCCCATGTGGCTTCTTCAATGCCGTGATTCGTCCATAAAACTTTCACCAATGGAATCTCCTTGTTTCTCAGAGTCTTGATTGTATATTCCAAAATCTGTATTGGTTTCTCCTCATACTCCAGTGTCGGCTCTAAACCAATATCTGATGGCTGGATGACTTGCATTGGATCACGCATGCACTTCCTTAACATTGACACATGGAAGACATTATGAACTTTATCCAATGATGGAGGCAGTTGTAGTCTGTACGCTGTACTCCCGACTTTTGCCAAGACAGGGAAGGGTCCAATAAATCTCGGATTAAGTTTTCCTTTCGTGCCAAATCTTAAGACTCCCTTAAATGGTGACACCTTTAAGAATACTTCATCTCCTACTGCAAACTCGAGTTCCCTCCTCCTTTGATCTGCATAACACTTCTGCCGGCTTTGTGCAGTCATCATTCTTTTCCGAATAGTGGCAATCTTATCTGACATTTGCTGCAGAATATCGGGTCCAAGAAGTTTTGTTTCACCAACCTCGTCCCAGTAAAGAGGTGACCTACATTTCCTACCGTACAGTGCTTCATATGGTGCCATACCAATGGTGGACTGATAACTGTTATTGTAGGAGAACTCAACTAGCGGTAAATGTCTACTCCAAGTTGTCTGAAAGTCAAGTACACATGCTCTCAACATATCTTCGAGTATTTGAATAGTCCTTTCTGATTGGCCATCGGTCTGTGGGTGAAAAGCCGTGCTGAAAGATAACTTTGTACCTAATGTGCCTTGCAAACTTTTCCAGAATCGAGAGGTAAACCTGGGGTCACGGTCTGAGACAATGGATACAGGGATTCCATGTAACCTAATAATTTCCTGAACATAGAGATCAGCGAATTGGTCCATCGTATAGGTGGTCCTTACAGGTAAGAAATGGGCTGATTTTGTCATCCTATCCACCACAACCCAAATACAATCATGTCCTTTTGTCGTCTTAGGTAGTCCTACTACGAAATCCATAGCTATGTGTTCCCACTTCCATTCGGGAATAGGCAAAGGCTGAAGAGTACCTCCTGGACGTTGGTGCTCGGCTTTGACTTGTTGGCATACTAAACAGGACTCTACATACTTAGCAACATCCCTTTTTAGGTTAGGCCACCAGTACAGTAACTTCAGGTCTCGGTACATCTTGGTGCAGCCAGGATGTACAGAAAAGGAAGAGGAGTGCGCCTCAGCTAAGATCAACTTACGCAATTCCACATCATTAGGAATGCACCACCGATTCCTAAACCTCAGGATTCCATCCTTGGAGAGACTGAACTCGGAGGTGGTGTCTTTCACTTATTCATCATGCTGATATTTTCCTCTGAATCCCTCTGTTGCGCATCCTTGATCTTTTCCAAAATTGTTGGTTGAATAGTTAACTCAGCGAGCAGGATTGATAACTTTGGAACTATCTCCAAGTCAAACATCTGAACTTCTGTTCTCAAAGGTATAGACATGGTTGAAACCACGGGCTGCATTGTTGTTGACATCCTACTAAGTGCATCAGCTACAGAGTTAGCCTTCCCCGGGTGATACTTGATCTCAAAATCGTAGTCCTTGACAAATTCCAACCAACGTCTCTGTCTCATGTTCAACTCCTTCTGTGTGAAGAGGTACTTTAGGCTTTTATGGTCAGAAAACACCTCACATTGCTGTCCATATAAATAGTGTCTCCAAATCTTCAGGGCAAAAACAACAGCAGCTAGTTCTAGATCATGGGTGGGGTAATTCTGCTCGTGATTCTTTAGCTGCCTAGAAGCATACGCTATAACTTTACCCTCTTGCATCAGGACACAACCTAAACCGACTTTAGACGCATCACAGTAAACACTAAATTTTCCTTCTTCGGTTGGGAGGGTCAAAACAGGGCTGTTGTTAACTTCAGTTTCAATACCCGAAAGCTATCTTCACAGGCTTCGGTCCAAGAATACTTAATGTCCTTCTTCGTCAAACTCGTCAGGGGTTTAGCTATCATAGAAAATCCCTTGATGAATTTTCTGTAATAGCCTGCCAATCCAAGGAAGCTGCGGACTTCACTGGCATTCTTTGGTTGTGGCCAATCCTTTACAGCCTGAATTTTGGTCGGGTCCACTGATATTCCATTAGCAGAAACTATATGGCCAAGGAAATTAACTTTGTCCAACCAAAACTCACACTTAGACAATTTGGCATAAAGCTGGTGCTCTTTCAATGTCGTCAAAACTACTCTTAAATGTTCTACATGGTCAGCTTCAGTCCGCGAGTATATCAGGATATCATCTATAAACACAATCACAAATTTGTCCAAGTACTCCCGAAATACTCGATTCATTAAGTCCATAAAGGCTGCAGGGGCATTTGTCAATCCAAACGACATGACCAAGAATTCATAATGTCCATAGCGGGTTCTGAAGGCTGTCTTTGGTATATCTCCTTCCTTAACCTTCAGTTGGTAGTAACCCGAACGTAGATCTATCTTTGAAAATACCTTAGCTCCTTGCAATTGGTCAAACAAATCATCAATCCTAGGCAAGGGGTACCTATTCTTGATTGTCAACTTATTTAGTTCCCTATAGTCTATGCACATTCTAAGGGAACCATCTTTCTTCCTCACAAATAAGACTGGTGCACCCCAAGGAGAACTGCTGGGGCGAATAAATCCCTTGTCAACCAATTCCTGCAGTTGGACCTTCAATTCTTTCAACTCAACAGGTGCCATACGGTAAGGATTCTTAGATACAGGTGATGCCTCGGGGTATGTATCAATTACAAACTCTATTTCCCTATCGGGTGGTATACCCGGTAAGTCATCCAAGAATGCCTCGGGAAACTCTCGGACTATAGGAATATCCTGCAGCTCAATTCTATTCTTCACCCGGTCATCCTTCACACTAGCCAGGTAGCTCTCGCAACCACATCTCAGCATTCGATATACTTCTAGTGAGGATATAATTGGTATCTTACTTATTTTAGGAATAGCTTGGAAAGAATAATGATTGCCATTTGGGGGTCTAAAATCAACTATTCCAGATCTACAACTTATCGTGGCATGATGTCTAAATAACCAATCCATCCCTAATATCACTTCATACCCTTTTATGTCAATGACAATTAATTCCGCATAGAGATTCTTATCCCTAAGGACACGACGTCACCCTTAACAATCTGTTCTGAATGTAGGGACTTCCCTGATGGTAACACGACACTATATGACCTTTCAGCTAGCAAAGGTCCTATGTTATGTTTGCATACAAACAAGGTTGATATAAACGAGTGTGTGGCCCCTGTATCTATGAGTGTATAAGCAGCAAAACCACAGATCATGATAGTACCTGATATGACTGTATGCTGAACAGCTCCCTCATCTTCCATCAACGCATACACTCTGGGTACAACTCTTGCACGATTCGGGTCTGCGGCATGGGGCAGTCTCTGACTAAGTGTCCGGTCTTATCACACCTGAAACAGCGGCCAGAAAGCAACTTGCACTCACCAGGGTGGTTCTTCTGACATGTAGGGAATAGAGGTGCCAGAGGTCTCTTTCCCTTTCCCTGGTCACACATTCTGGTTGAGGGGCCTCTTATTCCATGCTGTTGTTGCTGTGGTCCCCTGTTCTGTCGCGGCTGCCAACCTTTGTTCTGACGTGGTGGCGGCTGGAATGTCTTCATGAGTTTCTTTGGCTGGTCGCAGCTGTGCGTTATGCTGTCATTTCTGCCTCTTCCAGCTCCAAGGCCTTAGCCGTCACATCCCCATAAGGTACATTATGTATCCCAGCAGTCTTCACCTTCATGTACAGACTTGCTTCAGTCCTTGAACAAACTGGTAAATCTTATCTTCCTCATCCTCAATCATACTGGGAGCAAACCTGGATAAAGCATCAAATTCACATATATAATCCGTCACTTGACCGGGTTGTCGTAGATTCATGAACTCCTTCGTCTTGTTGGCCCGAACAGTTCCTATTAAAGTACTTGTCAAAGAGGCAGTCGTGAACATCCCCCAGGTCATAGTCTCGGCATTAGCGTGTTCTGGTCGGTCCCACCATGCCTTGCACTTAACTCCAAATGAAAGACAGCATAGGTGACCTTAAGCCCCTTCGTCAACCTTTGCATACGTAAATAGTCGTCATCTGTCGGATCCACCCTCAGCATGAATAGGATCTGAAACATACCCATTAAACACTGGGGTCGAAGCGGTGAAAGCGCATTCTACATCTACCGGTCGCTAAACGACAAAACACATTCTACATCTACCGGTCGCTAAACGACAAAACACATTCTACATCTACCGGTCGCTAAACGACAAAACACATTCTACATCTACCGGTCGCTAAACGACAAAACACATTCTACATCTACCGGTCGCTAAACGACAAAACACATTCTACATCTACCGGTCGCTAAACGACAAAACACATTCTACATCTACCGGTCGCTAAACGACAAAACACATTCTACATCTACCGGTCGCTAAACGACAAAACACATTCTACATCTACCGGTCGCTAAACGACAAAACACATTCTACATCTACCGGTCGCTAAACGACAAAACACATTCTACATCTACCGGTCGCTAAACGACAAAACACATTCTACATCTACCGGTCGCTAAACGACAAAACACATTCTACATCTACCGGTCGCTAAACGACAAAACACATTCTACATCTACCGGTCGCTAAACGACAAAACACATTCTACATCTACCGGTCGCTAAACGACAAAACACATTCTACATCTACCGGTCGCTAAACGACAAAACACATTCTACATCTACCGGTCGCTAAACGACAAAACACATTCTACATCTACCGGTCGCTAAACGACAAAACACATTCTACATCTACCGGTCGCTAAACGACAAAACACATTCTACATCTACCGGTCGCTAAACGACAAAACACATTCTACATCTACCGGTCGCTAAACGACAAAACACATTCTACATCTACCGGTCGCTAAACGACAAAACACATTCTACATCTACCGGTCGCTAAACGACAAAACACATTCTACATCTACCGGTCGCTAAACGACAAAACACATTCTACATCTACCGGTCGCTAAACGACAAAACACATTCTACATCTACCGGTCGCTAAACGACAAAACACATTCTACATCTACCGGTCGCTAAACGACAAAACACATTCTACATCTACCGGTCGCTAAACGACAAAACACATTCGGCATCTGCCGATGACATCATCCGGAAGACTAAACCCTCAAACTACTATCATTCGGCATCTGCCGATGACGTCAGCCGGAAGACTAAACCCTCAAACTACTATCATTCGGCATCTGCCGATGACGTCAGCCGGAAGACTAAACCCTCAAACTACTATCATTCGGCATCTGCCGATGACGTCAGCCGGAAGACTAAACCCTCAAACTACTATCATTCGGCATCTGCCGATGACGTCAGCCGGAAGACTAAACCCTCAAACTACTATCATTCGGCATCTGCCGATGACGTCAGCCGGAAGACTAAACCCTCAAACTACTATCATTCGGCATCTGCCGATGACGTCAGCCGGAAGACTAAACCCTCAAACTACTATCATTCGGCATCTGCCGATGACGTCAGCCGGAAGACTAAACCCTCAAACTACTATCATTCGGCATCTGCCGATGACGTCAGCCGGAAGACTAAACCCTCAAACTACTATCATTCGGCATCTGCCGATGACGTCAGCCGGAAGACTAAACCCTCAAACTACTATCATTCGGCATCTGCCGATGACGTCAGCCGGAAGACTAAACCCTCAAACTACTATCATTCGGCATCTGCCGATGACGTCAGCCGGAAGACTAAACCCTCAAACTACTATCATTCGGCATCTGCCGATGACGTCAGCCGGAAGACTAAACCCTCAAACTACTATCATTCGGCATCTGCCGATGACGTCAGCCGGAAGACTAAACCCTCAAACTACTATCATTCGGCATCTGCCGATGACGTCAGCCGGAAGACTAAACCCTCAAACTACTATCATTCGGCATCTGCCGATGACGTCAGCCGGAAGACTAAACCCTCAAACTACTATCATTCGGCATCTGCCGATGACGTCAGCCGGAAGACTAAACCCTCAAACTACTATCATTCGGCATCTGCCGATGACGTCAGCCGGAAGACTAAACCCTCAAACTACTATCATTCGGCATCTGCCGATGACGTCAGCCGGAAGACTAAACCCTCAAACTACTATCATTCGGCATCTGCCGATGACGTCAGCCGGAAGACTAAACCCTCAAACTACTATCATTCGGCATCTGCCGATGACGTCAGCCGGAAGACTAAACCCTCAAACTACTATCATTCGGCATCTGCCGATGACGTCAGCCGGAAGACTAAACCCTCAAACTACTATCATTCGGCATCTGCCGATGACGTCAGCCGGAAGACTAAACCCTCAAACTACTATCATTCGGCATCTGCCGATGACGTCAGCCGGAAGACTAAACCCTCAAACTACTATCATTCGGCATCTGCCGATGACGTCAGCCGGAAGACTAAACCCTCAAACTACTATCATTCGGCATCTGCCGATGACGTCAGCCGGAAGACTAAACCCTCAAACTACTATCATTCGGCATCTGCCGATGACGTCAGCCGGAAGACTAAACCCTCAAACTACTATCATTCGGCATCTGCCGATGACGTCAGCCGGAAGACTAAACCCTCAAACTACTATCATTCGGCATCTGCCGATGACGTCAGCCGGAAGACTAAACCCTCAAACTACTATCATTCGGCATCTGCCGATGACGTCAGCCGGAAGACTAAACCCTCAAACTACTATCATTCGGCATCTGCCGATGACGTCAGCCGGAAGACTAAACCCTCAAACTACTATCATTCGGCATCTGCCGATGACGTCAGCCGGAAGACTAAACCCTCAAACTACTATCATTCGGCATCTGCCGATGACGTCAGCCGGAAGACTAAACCCTCAAACTACTATCATTCGGCATCTGCCGATGACGTCAGCCGGAAGACTAAACCCTCAAACTACTATCATTCGGCATCTGCCGATGACGTCAGCCGGAAGACTAAACCCTCAAACTACTATCATTCGGCATCTGCCGATGACGTCAGCCGGAAGACTAAACCCTCAAACTACTATCATTCGGCATCTGCCGATGACGTCAGCCGGAAGACTAAACCCTCAAACTACTATCATTCGGCATCTGCCGATGACGTCAGCCGGAAGACTAAACCCTCAAACTACTATCATTCGGCATCTGCCGATGACGTCAGCCGGAAGACTAAACCCTCAAACTACTATCATTCGGCATCTGCCGATGACGTCAGCCGGAAGACTAAACCCTCAAACTACTATCATTCGGCATCTGCCGATGACGTCAGCCGGAAGACTAAACCCTCAAACTACTATCATTCGGCATCTGCCGATGACGTCAGCCGGAAGACTAAACCCTCAAACTACTATCATTCGGCATCTGCCGATGACGTCAGCCGGAAGACTAAACCCTCAAACTACTATCATTCGGCATCTGCCGATGACGTCAGCCGGAAGACTAAACCCTCAAACTACTATCATTCGGCATCTGCCGATGACGTCAGCCGGAAGACTAAACCCTCAAACTACTATCATTCGGCATCTGCCGATGACGTCAGCCGGAAGACTAAACCCTCAAACTACTATCATTCGGCATCTGCCGATGACGTCAGCCGGAAGACTAAACCCTCAAACTACTATCATTCGGCATCTGCCGATGACGTCAGCCGGACGATTGCCTCATCCAGCTTCCATCTTACGGTAGAAAACACTAAATCATCAAATGACTCCTTCCAACAGAAAGAAACCACAACTCATTCAGAATGCATATAGCGGAAGACTTAAGCTACAGATCATTTATAAATCTATATAATCATTCCCTGACTCAGTGATCAACTAGACAGTCTCAAGGCTCAACATTATAAAATAATCTCATCCTACTTAAACTACCATATCCTTTATTTTACTGAAACAAAAGAGCGTTAACCAGGGGTCATAAATCGCCTTTCCAGTCCTGCACTGTCATTTTGAGCTTCCTCCAGCAACCAGCCTTAAGCATCCTCTTTGAACAAAGTATCCTCACCTGAACCTCCTTCACCTACACCATAAGGTTCAACTATAAGCCTAATGCTTAGTAAGGAATGCATGCTGACAGATATACATAAGGGCAAGCAAAACATCCTGTAACTTAACATCTTCTTACACAATTTCTTCATATCATGGCAATAACTAGTCATAGTCAACAGACAGACATCTCAATGATTTCCTAATACCCTTGCGGTGTAGGGCCCTAGTGGCCGGAAATCTTAATACATTCACTTACCTGGTTTCCTTAGCAATCCGAGCTTCTTCCCTTTAAACTTCTTCACCTAAAACATGTACATTACAGTAGTTAAAACAAAGGTCCTAATAGTTCTATTCCTAACTCGGCCTCCACCAGGGGGAGAATTCGCGAGCCATACACATCATCAACTCGGCCTCCACCAGGGGGAGAATTCGCGAGCCATACACATCATCAACTCGGCCTCCACCAGGGGGAGAATTCGCGAGCCATACACATCATCAACTCGGCCTCCACCAGGGGGAGAATTCGCGAGCCATACACATCATCAACTCGGCCTCCACCAGGGGGAGAATTCGCGAGCCATACACATCATCAACTCGGCCTCCACCAGGGGGAGAATTCGCGAGCCATACACATCATCAACTCGGCCTCCACCAGGGGGAGAATTCGCGAGCCATACACATCATCAACTCGGCCTCCACCAGGGGGAGAATTCGCGAGCCATACACATCATCAACTCGGCCTCCACCAGGGGGAGAATTCGCGAGCCATACACATCATCAACTCGGCCTCCACCAGGGGGAGAATTCGCGAGCCATACACATCATCAACTCGGCCTCCACCAGGGGGAGAATTCGCGAGCCATACACATCATCAACTCGGCCTCCACCAGGGGGAGAATTCGCGAGCCATACACATCATCAACTCGGCCTCCACCAGGGGGAGAATTCGCGAGCCATACACATCATCAACTCGGCCTCCACCAGGGGGAGAATTCGCGAGCCATACACATCATCAACTCGGCCTCCACCAGGGGGAGAATTCGCGAGCCATACACATCATCAACTCGGCCTCCACCAGGGGGAGAATTCGCGAGCCATACATATCATCAGCTCGGCCTCCACCAGGTGGAGAATCTGCGAGCTATACTTGTCATGGTCTCTTTTCCCCGTCCTGCACTTAATCATGATTACATTTACTTTTCATGTTCTTAACTCAGTCATAAACGTGGACTCAATACATAAACATGAAGTTCACATAGAGAAATCATACCATAAGGGCAAGCAAAACATCCTGTAACTTAACATCTTCTTACACAATTTCTTCATATCATGGCAATAACTAGTCATAGTCAACAGACAGACATCTCAATGATTTCCTAATACCCTTGCGGTGTAGGGCCCTAGTGGCCGGAAATCTTAATACATTCACTTACCTGGTTTCCTTAGCAATCCGAGCTTCTTCCCTTTAAACTTCTTCACCTAAAACATGTACATTACAGTAGTTAAAACAAAGGTCCTAATAGTTCTATTCATAAATCGTCCTAGGACTCTAATAGCTAAGGTTACTCCGAATCCTCTGTTTGACACACTGCAGTCTGAAATCTGAAACTAGGTGGACAGGTTTTACCATTGATTAAATCCGAGTTGGTTACTTTGAAATGTTCAGAATCGATTTGGGATGACATTTCTACTCTCAGACTTAAAAGGGTCTTAAACTACTCGGCCACTGCTAAGAAAATTCCGAACTCAAATGCCGAGCTGAAAGCAGAACTTTAATCACTAATAAATGACTACATTGTCCATTTCATACCTCGGGTGCGGATTTGCAGAGAAAAGCAGGCTGAAACCAGCCGTCAGCGAGGGAAGATTCTGGTAGCCGAGAGCAAAAGCTTGGGAGAGAAGGAATCGCCGAGAGGGAATGTCGGCTACAGTGGTAATAAAATCAGGGGCGATCGATCGCCCCTGATTTTGGGACGTTTTGCCCCTGTTTTGTTGTTTCCACTGCTTCAATTGTTTTAAGTTTTTATTATGTTTTCTTTTAATTGTTTTAAAGTTTTATTAAATGGTTTTCAAAATAGATTCGAACGTCGTTAACAATTCTATTCTGATTTCAATTTCGACTTAACAAGTTTTAATTCCGCTTAAATGCAATTAAAGTCTATTAGGATAAAAAAATAAAATAAAATAATACGAGAAAAATTAGGAATAGTTTAAGGGTTGCTACAGTCTGGTTAATAGATCATTGTATTTTTGGTTATTAAATTTTATGGAGGTCCCAAATAAAGAGTTTTGCAAGTTTTATAACTAATGTTGTTGGATCTCTTCTGACGCACCACGAGACCTACAAGAACCGATGCTCAACCCACAAAACGTTAGTACCTCTCACTACTTATTAAATCCGGGAGTTACTTCAAAATAGGCAAGAAGAAAAGTACTCAAATGAACTCCAAATTAGACGAAATTTGACAGGCAATTTATCTTATGAGTGAAGTTCAGGACCATGAAATATTATAACAAAATAAGATAAGAAGATGAAAATATGCAGAACTACCTTTAGCTGGTCCGAGAAGCAATATGTAGTGCTCTAGGATGATGTTTCTTTCCAAGGAAAGAAACAAAAGCTTAAGGCCAAGTTTTTTACGAACCTCTTCTGTTTTCGTACTCTCAAAAGAGTGGAGAGAAGTATGGTTTTAAGAATCAAACAAGCAACCTTTACTTGTTTGACAATTGGAGGGCTTCTCCACTCGATTATGCTTAACCGAGGCTTACCTTAGGCACCTGCCTTTGGCAACTCCAAACCAAAGGGAAACAACCGATTTATCATTCATTCAACAATTTTTACACACACTAATAACCATGTATTTATAGGCATAGGGTAGTGGTGGTTTGCATTGGAATTTCGGGCAAGAAATGGTCGTTGCTCTCGGCGCCCATGCATGGCCGAGAAGGTGAACCGCCACTTGAGTGTTAATGCAATTTTTGCCATACAGCTTCATGCTGCCTTCCATGTCATCAATCCATGCCTGTCTCCTTGTGTGCTTCAGCTTGCCATGTCACCAATCCAAGTAATGGTTTAGTTGGAGCTTAGATTTTAGTTGAACACCTTAAGTGTGGGCTTAATGGGTTCGACTGTTCATTTTCAGGAAGACAAATTTCCTCTTGATCTTGTGCAAATTCCATCCATACTTCCCAAGTGATGACATATAGTGGTTGTTCCATGTCTTCCAAGCTAACCTCCCAATCCAAGTCTTTAAAGAAATCATGTTTTGCAAAAGAAAAAAACCCATTAGTAAATAGATTAAACATAGGTTGGGCCTTGGTTTGTGGTTGAGACTTGGTTTGAGATTGGTCCTTGGTTTGAGATCTAGTGATGGGCCTCCAATGCATATCATCTTCCCCAGGTGATTGAGGATTTGACCCCAAATCCAGTTATTCGAACACTTCATCAATCTCATCACAAACATATAAGGATAGATCTTGGACGTTAAATGTAGCTGAGACCTCATAATCTCCTGGTAGCTCTATTTTATAGGCGTTGTTGTTAATTCGCTCCAACACCTTAAATGGTCCCTCGACCCTTGACTGCAACTTTAATTTTTGCTTGTCAGGAAAACGATCTTTTAGCAAGTGTAGCCAAACCAAATCCCCTTCATTAAATATAACCTCTTTACATCCTCGGTTAGCTTACTTCATAAGACTCGTTCTTCTTTTCTATAGTCTTATGCACAAATTCATGCAACTTTTTGATTTGTGCCGCCTTGTCAGCTCTCGAAGGGTTGGCGATATCTTTAATAGGCAATTGCACCAGTTCTAATGGTGTGGAGGGGTTAAATCCGTATGCTACCTCAAAGGGCGTTTGACGAGTGGTAGAGTGAACACTATGGTTGTAGGCAAATCTATGTGGGATAGCATTAAGTCACAATCAATTAATCTCTTCCCAATGATGCTTCGAAGGAGGGCCCCTAGAGTTCACTTGACTACTTCGTTTGACAGTTCTTTTGGGGGTGAAAAGATGTACTGAAAAGTAATTTAGTCCCCTTATTCCTCCATAAAGTGTTCCAAAAGGTACTTAAGAACTTTTTGTCCCTATCCGACACTATGAAGTGTGGTACGCCATGTAGCATTACAATCTCCTTAAAGAACAAGTCAGCGATATGAGGTGAATTATCAGTCTTATCACAAGCGATAAAGTATGTCATCTTTGAAAAACGATCAACGACTACCATGATTGAATCCTTACTTCTAGCTGTTCATGGTAGTCCCAAAACAAAATTCATGCTAAGCTCAATCTAAGGGTGTGTGGGTATAGGTACAAGTAGGTATAACCCTACTACTTTTCGCCTTCTTGCAAATGACACACAGCTCCACGACACGGTGTACATCACGTTGCATGTTAGGCCAGAAGAAATGCTCCTTGAGTATATCTAACATCTTCTTTTCTCCAAAATAAGTGGCTAAGCCACCACTATGAGCTTCCCTCACAAAACAGATCATTAAAACACCACAGGGAATGCACAGCTTGCCTTTCTGAAAAAGATATCCATCAGAGATGCAATAGTCCCCTTCAGCCTTGGTTAGACACTTAAGGTAATAGGATCCGAAATCGGGGTTTGATTCGTAGCTATCCTTAATCCAGGTGAAACCAAAAGATCTAGTCTTTAATTTAGTTAGAAGAATATGTCTTCTAGATAGTGCATCAACAACTATATTGGATTCTCCTGTCACATACTTGAGAGTATAAGGAAACCTCTCAAGAAATTCTAATATGCTTGAGGGCTTGATGGTCAGTGTGTATAACGAATTCTTTTGACAAGAGGTAGTGCTGCCATTGTTCAAGAGTCCGTATGATGGCATAAAACTCCTTGTCATATGTAGAGTAGTTGATGATGACTCCCTTGTTCTTCTCACTAAAGTATGCAAGCGGTCTTCTTTCTTGCATGAGAACTGCCCCAATGCCAACTCTAGATGTATCACTCTTGATTTCAAAAGCTTTGTTAAAGTCTGGGAGTGCTAACATTGTTGGGCTACATAGCTTCTCCTTTATCAATTCGAAACTTTGTTGGCGTTCTAGTGTCCAGTGAAATTCTTTACTCTTTCTCGTACAATCCATGATGGGGCAATAATGGTATTGAAATTCTTGATAAACCACCTATAGAATGAACTAGACCATGGAAGCTACGTACATAAGTTATTCTCTTAGGTATAGGCCAGTCCTTAATGGCCACGATCTTGTCCTTATCAGCTTCTATTCTACCTTTTAAAATTATGAATCCTAAAAAGTGTACTTTGTCTTGACCAAAAGAACACTTTCCAAGGTTACCATACAACTTGGTCGTTTTAAGGGTTTGGAATAATAGACTCCATTGGCCGGGGTGTGTGGGAAGGTCTGAACTAAATACCAATATGTCGTCAAAGTATACAATGATAAATTTGCCGAGAAATTCCTAAGTACATGATGCATGAGGCGCATGAAGGTACTAGGTGCGTTGGTTAGTCCGAAGGGTATGACCATCCATTCAAAAAACCCATATTTAGTCTTGAATGTCGTTTTCCATTCGTCTCCCTC
The DNA here is from genome assembly GCA_022432975.1 of Begonia masoniana. NCBI lineage: Eukaryota > Viridiplantae > Streptophyta > Magnoliopsida > Cucurbitales > Begoniaceae > Begonia > Begonia masoniana. The sequence goes on from CM039516.1 coordinate 10,551,577, forward strand.
CTTCATCCTAATTTGATGGTACCCACTCTTCAGATCCACCTTTGAAAATATTGATGCTCCCCCTAGTTCATCTAATATATCCTCAAGCCGTGGGATAGGAAACCTATACTTGATTGTAATTGAATTAACAACATGACTATCCACACACATTCTCATTGTCCCATCTTTTTTGGTCACAAGTAAAGTAGCTACTGCACAAGGACTCATGGATTCTTGGATATAACCCTTGTCCAATAACTTGTGCACTTGTCCTTGTAGTTCCTTAGCCTCTTCAGGGTTCATTCTATATGTCAGGTGGTTTGGTAATGTAACCCCTGGCTGTAGGTCAATTTGATGTTCTATATCTCGTATGAGAGGTAATCCGGAGGATAATTCTTCAGGGAACACATCTTGACATTGTTGGAGCAACTTTTGAATGGGAACGGGTATATCTCCCAACTCCAAAACTCTATCTTTAAACATTACCAAAATAATGGGATCCCCTTTAATCACAGATGCCTCAAATTCCTTCTTAGTCATGAAGAGACTTGTCTCATTCTTTTCTTCCTTCCTAGAGGCATCATCTCTAGCCACTTGCTCGGGGGTCATAGGTGCTAACTTAATTGTCTTACTTTCGAACTTAAATGAGTAATAGTTAGTAAACCCATCATGGTTCACCTTGCGGTTATACTGCCAAGGTCGTCCTAGAAATATGTGGCTTGCATTCATTGATACCACATCACAAAGAACAGAGTCCTATACTTTCCCATAGTAAGCTCGACAATGACTTGTTTGGTTACTTTCACATCATCCTTATCATCTAGCCATCTTAGCCTATAGGGGTGGAGATGTGTACTAGTCTCTAGTACTAATTTAGTAACCATCTCCTACGAGGCTACATTAGCAACTTCCTCTGTCAATTATCAATAAACAAGCTTTGTCCTTGACTAAACATCTACTGTGAAATATATTCTCATGTTGGCAATCCTTCAATCCTTTCTTCTTCAATTACTTCTTATTCTTCTTCATCCTCACTCTCAAGCTCTTCAGTGGCTTCTTGAATCATCATCACAAGTCTGTTCGGGCATTGAGCCATAAAATGACCTAATCCTAAACACTTGAAACATTTCATCTCACATGACTTTGGCTTACTGGCACCTTCTCCTACCACCTTACTGCTCGTCTCTTTAGGAAGCCAGTCACGGGTGAAAGGCTTCTTTCCCTCAGCCTTAACAACGGTCTTGTTGGTTTTGAGTGGTTTAGGGGTAAATTTGGGGGTAAAGTTGGCTTTCCTCTTCCTCTTAATTTGTCTTTCGACCTTTAAAGCCATTTGTGTGATCATATCCAAAGAATCTAATGGATGTAACTCCATTGTATCTCCAATTTCTCGGTTTAAACCACGTATGAATCTAACAATAACCTGCTCCTCAAGTTCCTCTATTGCTCCAGGAATTTTGTGCGATACTCCTCAACCGATTGACTGCCTTGTTGGAGGTTTTGTATTTGCAGGAATAACTCCTGTTTGTAATGCAGAGGAACAAACCTCTTTGTCATAAGATTCTTCATGTCCCTCCATGAGGTGATGGGTCCAGCTTCAAGTCTTTGCCTTTGGGTCTTTATGTTGGTCTACCACAGTGCAGCATAGCCAGAAAGCTCGACTGATACTAACTGGATTTTAACCTTATCGGAGTACTCATGATAGTCAAATACTTTCTCGACCTTATTCAACCAATCCAGGAATGAATTCTTGTCACATGTTCCATTGAATGAGGGAATATTTAATTTGATATGCTTAAGGTCCTCATGATCTCTTCGATGGTTGGGACGAAAATTCTCTTCTTCATCCAATGTCCATACATCATCCTCAGTGTAATCATAGTCTCGGAACCTTGGTGTGGCCTCTTGAAGTGGTTCTACAGGGTTTTCAAATGGTCTACCATGAGGTGGTTCAGAGGATGATCTATGACGCTTTCCTAACATAGTCAAAAGTTGATCAAAATTTTGGTTAAGCGCATCGATTTGACCTTGGACACTTGTCTCACCGCTCGAGGGCTTTGAATCTCAGGTTGGGGTACTTCCTTCTCCTGGTTTGGTCCTTGGTTATTCTGGGTTTGGTTCATGGCTTAATTCTTGGTTTGGTTCATGATTCCACTTCTTGTTTTCATTTTTAAATTAGGTTTATCACTTAACTAACTTTAGGATGTGTATGATTAATCCTTAGGGTCTTAGGAAAGTTGTAGTGATAATTACTAAACAAAAACGGAATTTAAAAACACAAAAACAGAATTGAACACGACTAAAAACTAGAAATCACAAACTTTTTTTTTGACAACTTTTAACAACAACTTAAAACATATTAATTACCAAGTTTAATTGATTAGATAGTGATGTTTAGTCCTCAAAAACTTAGTGATTAACTATAAAAAAACAAAGACAACAAAAATAGCAACATAAACTTGATAGATTTTAGGTTTGTGCATGCTCATTCTCGGTTTTCATAAGAATAGATTCATGCAAGTTTTAATGACCTTAATGAGCAGAATATTATCCAAGGTTTAATGATAATGTGTAGCATGTTTTAGTCCTATAAATTCCAGAGAATAACAGTGATAAGTGTGTATTTTACACACTTATTTATACTTTTTACACTTGATTTGATAAGTTTATTCTCAAGTATGTGAAAGTATTTGATGAGTTTTGTTTAAGTGTGCAGAAAACGTATTTAAAACAAGGAGAAAGACAAAATAGTAGTAAAACAATGAACATGGCAATCGATCTACACAAAGTCCAGCGATTGACAGCCACAATATCCAAAAACAACAGAAATTTTGCACAAGAAAAACAGAGGATGCGGTGATCAACCGCCACATTCCAACGATCAATCAGAAAGTGAATCAAGCGGCAATCAATTGCTTACCAAGTTGGAAAGTTTACTTACCTAATCTATACCGTTAACTTAAGGAAAGGATGAATCAAAGGAGTGAATCAAGAAAAGAAAACAAAAAAAGGATAAAAACCAAAAAAAGGGAGCTGCGAAAAGGGGGGATTTTTTGAGAGTTACAGGGCAGCAGAGTTCGGCGACTTGGAGAGCAAGACACAGCAGGTGGAGAGACATTGGAGCTTCGGCCGAGGAGAAAGCTTTAGCCGAAGAAAGAGCTTCGGCGATTTGGGCAGAAAAGATCCGGCGATTGGAGGCAGGAGCTTTCGGCGAAGATCTGGCGACTTGGAGGACTTTCGGTCTTCGGCAGAGGTCGGCGATTCGGGCAAATGATTCAGCGGAGTCGGCGATTGAAGAGCGAGGTCGGCGATTCGGCGTTGGGCGATTCCGGCGAGCGATTCTGCGATTCTGGCAAACAATAGCAAAAGAGAAGTTTTAATATTTAGCATAATTTTATTTCTTTTTCTTTAACTTTTATTTATGAAAACCATCAACTTCATTATTAATATTTTAGTTTTTAATTCTATTAGCATGAACTAAATTTTTCTACTAGGGCTACGATGTAGCCGGACGATATTTATTTTTATGTTCTTCGTTTAATTATATTTACTGAGTATTTCTTCCAATATTGTTGACGCATTTAATTTCTGTTCTTAAAGCCTGTAAATTTCTGGCCAATCTTTACTTGATTATTGGGGAGTTTTGAGACCGAGAGGTGATAAACAACCGTGCACTGAAATTAATGTCACGAATATACGTAAGCTAGAGATAGTTACGGTATTGGTGTGATCACTGTGATTTCTTGATTTATTTGTATTTGATTAATGCAGGATTTGAGACTGAGAAGTGATAACCCATTAATCAGATAAACTACGCAATGCTCGAGAGAGATTGTGATAGAATTTAGTGAAATCGATCATCAACATAGGAAGAATATTTATGAATATAATTGCGAAGAACTGAAATAAACATTGTCTTGGTGAAATCGTAGTACCTAGGCTTTTATCAATTTGATTTAATCTCAGTTTATTTGTTTTGCTATTTTAATTTAGTTTATTTTTATTGTTTTAATTATTTTAGTTGTTTATTTTAATTTCAATCCTTAAAAACCATAAAAACGTGTGTTCAATTTTAGAACTAGGAGTAGTTATTTCGATTATTAATCACAAGTCCTCGTGGGTTCGACACTCTATTTTATCACTGTATTACTTGTTGCGACTCGTACACTTGCGAACTATTTTGCACAACAAACAGCAATCAAAGTTCACAATGAAAGCAACAACACAACTTGATTTTAAAGATTTTAATCATGCTCTTCTCCATTTTCATAAAAACAGTTTGTCAACCAACTTCAACCAATAAGAACAGTAAGTTTTTAAGCAAGATTTAAGGCGTTATAATTTCATGCTCAAGTTAATACAAGTTAACATGTTGGCTGCAAAGATAATCACTCAGCAAAATATAGAACATCGCAACAAGCAAACAGATTTTAGAGTACAAATAATTTGATGTTAGCAGTAAGCACTAAATCGATTAGGAAACAGAATGTAACTATCTAAACTTGACAAAATGAACAAAAAAACCATTTAGATAGCACACAGGGGAAGCAACCTATGCTCTGATACCAAATGACATACCACGAGACCTGCAAGAACTGGCGCTCAACCCACAAAATATTAGTACCTCTCACTGCTTATTAAATCCAAGAATTACTTCACAATAGGTAAACAAAAAAGTACTCAAATCAACTCCAAATTAAATGAAATTTGACAGGCAACTTATCTTAAGAGGAAGTTCAAGATCATGAAATATTATGACAAAATAAGATAAGAAGACAAAAATATGTAGAACTACCTTTAGCTGGTCCGAAAAGCAATATGTGGTGCTCTCAGATGATGTTTCTTTCCAAGGAAAGAAACAAAAGCTTAAGTCCAAGGTTTTTACCAACTTCTTCTGTTTTTGCACTCTAAAAAAAGTAGAGAGAAGTATGGTTTTAAGAATCAAACAAGCAACTCTTACTTGTTTGGCAATTGGAGGGCTTCTCCACTCGGTTATGCTTAATCGAGGCTTACCTTAGGCACCCACCTTTGGCAACTCCAAACCTTCAGGTTTTTTGAAGGGAAATAGTCGATTTATCATTCATTCAACAACCTTTTACACACACTAATAACCATGTATTTATAAGCCTAGGGTGATGGTGGTTTGCATTGGAATTTTGGGCAAGAAATGGTTGTTGCTCTCGGCGTCCATGCATGGCCAAGAAGGTGAACCACCACTTGAATGTTGGATGCAATTTTTTTCATGCAGCCTGCCATGTCATCAATCCATGCATGTCTTATTGTGTGTTTCAGCTTGCCATGTCACCCATCCAAGTGATGGTTTAGTTGGAGCTTAGATTTTAGTTGAACACCTCAAGTGTGGGCTTAATGGGTTCGGCCGAGTGGATTGGTCCACTTTTGTGTCATCTTGTGCAAACCATTCACCACCATCTAATCTTAACTACACAATCTAATCCTAATGCCTAATGCATGCAATTTATAAAATTACAATAAGGTTAATGTTTGCCAACCAAAATAAAAAGGCTAAATGTTTGCCAATTAAAATAACATTACACTTAGTTACATGATTCATTTTCAGGAAGACAAATTTCCTCTTGATCTTGTGCAAATATCATCTGTGCTTCCCAAGTGACGACGTGTAGTGGTTGTTCCATGTCTTCTAAGCTAACCTTTCAATCCAAGTTTTCAAAGAAATCATGTCCTGCAAAAGAAAGAAATCCATTAGTAAATAGATTAAACATAGGTTGGGCCTTGATTTGTGGTTGGGCCTTTGTTTAAGATTTAGTGATGGGCCTCCAAGGTATATCATCTTCTTTTGTTAAAATAGATCGTCAAATAGAATAGGAAAATATAATGGAGTGAAAGTAGAGTAGGTAGTAAAGTTTGAGCAGTCCTTAATTTCAAGGCTTTGATATTGTGCTTAAATATAACGTTATATCAGTCAAGCTAATCATTCTTATTCACTGTAAGAGTAGATTTTGATGCATCTTTATCTCGATGTAGCACGTCCGAGTTCCAGTTTCGAGTCCACTAGTAAAGGTTGAAGCATGCAGTATAGGTCTAGTTGATTAAAAATATCAGAAAGGCATTGCACTACTTATAAGTCTTAAAAAACCTTATTGCACAAGTGTTTTTTATGTATATATTGCTAAAAATTGATGATGAATCAAATAAAAATGGATATTTTCTGAGGAAATATTATAATATCGAGCACAACTTTGATTTTTATTAATTTAGTTATTATTCATTTTCTTTTGAGAGAATTTATTACTAATTAATAATTATTACAGATTGATGATGATAGGGAGGATACTGAATATCAAGAATCAAGAAAAGATTACGATTATTCAAATAAAAATTCAGAAGAGAAAAGAGAAGAGAAGTTGCTAAAAATATGAAATTGAGAAAATAAAAGAGAAGACAGAGAAAAGTTGTTTTGGAATTTAAAACTTAAAAGGAGATCCGACGTAAGTGGGGAAAGAATTTTGGAAGACTTTCAAATGCGGACAATAAAAGAGAGAAAAGCATGCACGGGAGAATAGGAACAAATTCTTTCTGAGAAGGCTGATACCAGACCTCGTTGCTGTAGCATCATTGCAACATCAGATCCCAGAGAAGATTTTCTTATATTTTTATATGATGATTTCTTTTTTTTTTTTTTTTTTGTTCTTCTATGAGCTAATTCTCAAGTGACTATGATGAGAAAGTGCAACGCCCCGAGTTATCTGAACCCGGTTTGCTACTCATAACGCTGAACCGAACCATGACGTCTTGATGCTAAATTTAAAATTTCACTCGACAGCCAAAATTTGACTTTTTCTAAAACTAAATATATTTTAAAACTTGCAGCGGAAAATCAATTGGACATCAATGAAGCTAAGTGACCTGTGAAAACATTTTAAAATGACTGTTGGAAGTGTTAAGAGTAATTGGCTAAAAGACGTAAAGCTAAAAAAAACGCGGAATGCCTGTGATGTTGCCGAAGTCGAACACATCTGCCGACGACAAAGTCAACGGAAGAAGCAGAAATAGGAATTAGGAGGTTTCTACTGATGACGTGTACAAACAACGCACCACCATCTACCGACAAGCCAACACAACTACATCTACCGATGAAGTCAACATAACTTCATCTGCCGATGGAGTCAACATAACTTCTTCTACCGATAGATTTCCATCTGCTGATAGACAAGCACGCGACATCTACCGACAACGACATTACGACTCCTTCCGATAAGATTAAAATATACACTACATCTGCCGATAGCAAAACTACAGGTTTTGCGACTTGCACCTGCCGATGACGTCAGCCGGATGTTCTCTCTCTCATCCAACGACTTTACTGAAGGCACCTTCCGATAGGCAGAACGACAAAACTAAAAATCCAGAAACAAACCAAATCACTGCACTTCCCAAATTCAGTAAAAAAAATATTTTCAAAACCCAACAGAACACTAATATCAAAGATTCTCAGAATGTATTCAAAGTTTTGAAAAACACTACTATCATAAAATTTTCAGAAAAGGAAACATCTATACTGAACTAGTTACTCCCAACTCAACACCTGCAGCCATGGATTAAACCGCCTCAACAGATGGCCAAACCGATGCCTGAAAATGCTCTTCCAACCAGCCTATTCCTCATGTTGGTCGGTAAACATACCTTCAGTAACTTCTTCACCTACATCACAAAACTCATCTATTAGCCTAATGCTAAGCAAGTAGAGCGATGAATGAAATGGATCAATGAAGCAATAATTTCCCTAAACATGCGGTCTCTACTTTCTCATCTCAGTTGTATTCAAATTCGTTCTCTGTTGATCCCTCTGTACGATGGGAAAGTGGATCAGTCATTCCCCAAAGCATACATCCTCTGATCTCAATTAAGGGGCGAATTAATTCCCTTAACAGTTAACTGGTCTGATCCCCCTGTAGGATTGGGAAGTGGATCACTTTTCCCAAAACCTCAATCCTCTGTTCTCAGTTAAGGGGCGGATTAATCCCCCTTAACAGTTGTTCTGATCATCCTGCTCACACTTACCATGCGTTTCATGTAAATTCATTTTCGTAATCTTTCAAAAACATGATGCATGACAACTGGAAAATAAACATACAAAACATACATAAATCCTACTGTTTTGTGATGTAGGCCCGAAGGCACAAACAAACTCTACTTACCTGGATTCCTGGCGAGTGCTCGGTTAGGAGCTTCTTCGGGATCTTTCTCACCTAGAACATAAACAGAACATTAAGTCAACCTGTACTAAACCTCATTCTAAGGCATTCAGAAAACCTAAGGGAATAGTTGGGAGTTCTGATCGCCAAGCATTACTGATTCTATGCTAAACCCGTATCTACTCACTTTCCTGATGAGTTCCCAAAATACATATCTAACACTTCCCCATACAATCTTCCTTAGTTACTAAGTCAGAAAAATCGAGGTAGAAACTTACCTAGCTCGGCGAACGGATTCGGGGAAGGAAATCGCCTGGGAAGTCTGCTGGTTTGAGCTGAAAACCGAGAGCAAGAATGAATAGTGGCGGCTAAGCTCAATAGATTCTTTTTAAATAGGTTATCCACTAATAAGTTTTTAATTTACCATAATGCCCTTGCATATCCATTCATTAACCTAATCCATATTTGCACATCTTAATTTGACAAATTAAATTGGGTTTAACGGAACCGGGTGCTACAGAAAGTACCGAACAAATTAATTTATTATGAAATGTGCAATATTAAGTTGAATAATTCAACACGTACTTATTGATTATTTTATTCTATGAATACCACATGAACAAATATTATGATTTCATTTTATACACCCGAAAGTGGGAATTGAGACTATTGTTGAATTGCATGAATTGTTAATTCAAGTGGCATGTGTTAATTCTAAGCATTTTTATATTGATTGCTTAAATTCTTGTGACTATTTATAATGGTATTTCATTAAATTTCTAAGTAATATATACTTTTGATAAGTCTGAAAGAAAATATGAAGAGAATTAATCAAGTAACTATGTCAAGTTTTGATTTAATTAAAAAATTTTAAGTCATTTAACTTGATGTTACAGCATTCCCTACAACTTTTGTAGAAAATAGATTATTTAGTGAAGGAAATCAATTCGAAGTCATATTTCTCTTATTCAATTCTCAACTCTATTTTATTATTCATTAAGTCAGTTTTATACTCGATTGAATTTATTTTACATTGATTTAAATTTCGATAATTTTATCCTAGTGGGATCGACTTTTACTTATCACTTATTATTTGTTTGTGACACGTGCACTTGCATGGTGTTTGTTTTTGCACAATAGGCTGTCTCGCCAGCTCGGCACTATTGCGGGCTGAGCTTGGCTCGCCTCTCTTATATCATTGGATCTAATTCGAGATAACAAAAATATAGAAATTTTTGTAAAGCTGCTCAACTTAAACTAAAAAAATTAAAAATCGATGTAGATAATAGATGAAATTTGACTTATTTAATGTTGCAAAATGTTAGATCATATTGACAAGTTATTTGTATTTTTATTAATGAGAAAACACAGTATTAATCTTGATAAATCTAGTTGTGATGTACTTAATACATTTTTTGATTTACAAATGAATGTTTGAGAATTTATTGTCTCATTTCTCATCTTGTTCTCCCAATTTTTGTAAACTTAACAGGTATACTTAATAAAAAGGAATTAAAATTAAATAATAATAATAATAATAATAATAATAATAATAATAATAATAATAATAATAATAATAATAATAATAATAATAATAATAATAATAATAATAATAATAATAATAATAATAATAATAATAATAATAATAATAATAATAATAATAATAATAATAATAATAATAATAATAATAATAATAATAATAATAATAATAATAATAATAATAATAATAATAATAATAATAATAATAATAATAATAATAATAATAATAATAATAATAATAATAATAATAATAATAATAATAATAATAATAATAATAATAATAATAATAATAATAATAATAATAATAATAATAATAATAATAATAATAATAATAATAATAATAATAATAATAATAATAATAATAATAATAATAATAATAATAATAATAATAATAATAATAATAATAATAATAATAATAATAATAATAATAATAATAATAATAATAATAATAATAATAATAATAATAATAATAATAATAATAATAATAATAATAATAATAATAATAATAATAATAATAATAATAATAATAATAATAATAATAATAATAATAATAATAATAATAATAATAATAATAATAATAATAATAATAATAATAATAATAATAATAATAATAATAATAATAATAATAATAATAATAATAATAATAATAATAATAATAATAATAATAATAATAATAATAATAATAATAATAATAATAATAATAATAATAATAATAATAATAATAATAATAATAATAATAATAATAATAATAATAATAATAATAATAATAATAATAATAATAATAATAATAATAATAATAATAATAATAATAATAATAATAATAATAATAATAATAATAATAATAATAATAATAATAATAATAATAATAATAATAATAATAATAATAATAATAATAATAATAATAATAATAATAATAATAATAATAATAATAATAATAATAATAATAATAATAATAATAATAATAATAATAATAATAATAATAATAATAATAATAATAATAATAATAATAATAATAATAATAATAATAATAATAATAATAATAATAATAATAATAATAATAATAATAATAATAATAATAATAATAATAATAATAATAATAATAATAATAATAATAATAATAATAATAATAATAATAATAATAATAATAATAATAATAATAATAATAATAATAATAATAATAATAATAATAATAATAATAATAATAATAATAATAATAATAATAATAATAATAATAATAATAATAATAATAATAATAATAATAATAATAATAATAATAATAATAATAATAATAATAATAATAATAATAATAATAATAATAATAATAATAATAATAATAATAATAATAATAATAATAATAATAATAATAATAATAATAATAATAATAATAATAATAATAATAATAATAATAATAATAATAATAATAATAATAATAATAATAATAATAATAATAATAATAATAATAATAATAATAATAATAATAATAAATATTGGCTTGACATTCCTCATATTTTTTATTATGTATGCATAATGAATCTTATATATAAATTAAGAGAAGTGTGTCTCGTGATTAATAAAATTTCTACTAATTCACATATTACTCTTTTACTCTCTAGTTGTCAAATAACACATGGAATTGATAGTTTATATTCTTCTTATGAAATTAAATATTCTATTATTAGTCGTTCACGTTTTTCTTCACATGCTAGTTCTAGTAGTAGTGGTAGAGCTATTGTCGCTCTACAATTTGGCATTCATGATATTTGGAATCAATTAGACACAGATGTTCATTCTAATTCTATGCAAAATGAACTAGATATTTATTTTGACACTCGATATCAATTTTCTCGTGATGAGAACTTTGATATTTTAGATTGGTAGAAAATATTTTTTAATACATATCTTATTTTTTCTATAATAGCAACGATCTACTAACATCTTCGGTCTCTACCGTAGAATCAGAGTCTACTTTTAGTGCAGGTGGACGTGTGTACGATCAACGTCGAGGAAGACTTGTACCCAACCTCGTGGAGGTACTTATTTGCATGAAAGATTGAAACTACACTATTACGAGAAATCAACAACAAGATAACAAAATAGTAAAAGAATTTAAAAATTTAGACGTTGAAAATTAGCTTTTCATTTAAATTTGGATGTATGTAATTTGAATTTTGAAGTATTTTTTTAACTTGTATTTTTTTTACATTTTTCACATGATGGACAATTAGGTTAGTGTTAACCTAGTTGAGATGTATATAATTTGTAGTGATGCAAGTGTCATTTATAATAAATGTTGTACTTTTATTATATATTTGTCTCAAATAATTTTTTTTGTAATTACATGTGATTTTTATATTAATTAAATAATTTTATTATTTAGACGACTAACTATCATATTTTAACATAATAATAATAATAAATAATCTTATGCTCAGCTCGGCTCATTAAACTCGTGGCTCGTAAGCCAGTTCAGGTTGAAATTTTTTTTAGAGTCAACTCGTTAGGCTCGGCAGGCTTGGTGAGCTGGTCCTTTCTAAGCTCAACTCGGCTGGCTCATTTAACATCTCTCTTCATATACCTGCTACCTCGAGTCTTAATTTAGATTTCAATCAATAGCAGTAATCAATTTAGGAACACAGTTTTACGAAATCTGTTTTCCAAATAAAAGGGTTTTTAATTTTGGACTAGTTTAATTTGAATTGAATAGGGACCATTGCAATGTGAGAAACTAAGTTGATGAGGTCTCTCAAACATCTCTTTTTTTATATTTATTTACTAGTTATGATATAGCCCAGAAAGATTGAAGATATTGGACCCGGTGGAGTGTTCATCGAGCCTTGCACTCTGTCGTCCCCTTTTGAGGGTTGGAGCTTTGGTCTCTATTGGAGAAGAAGATGGAGAAAATTCATCATCTTAGAACCTAAAATTCATCCTTTCCGCCCTTACCTGTTGAGAGTTAAACTCAAACAACCTGTCAGTTTCAAAAGGCTATTTTGAACAAAAATTTTGAAGGGTTAAAAAACATTCATTTTTAACGTATGACCTATGAAATTCAAAGCCTCGGAAGTCTACTTTCAAATGGTTCAAGTTTCAGGTCATTTGGAGTTTTCTAGAAGAAGTTATGACCGTTTTAAGAATGAAGGGTCATGAATAAATGTAAATGTTTGTTATTCTAGTTTTTTTTTTATGTTTATTGTATGAATATCAAGAGTCAAGCATGACACTATAAATATTGCAATATGTTTCATTGAAAAATGAGAGAAAGAGAGAATAGAAATACATTTGAGAAGATTGTTGTTTAGTGTCCATTTTTCTTTCTTTCCAAAACAAACACTATTTGATTGTCAAATTGGTATCAGAGTCATATATGACTAGAAGAGAACATTGTTGGTATAGATGCCGCTGCCACAACTCACCAAGACGAACTACGACAATTGGAGTATTCAAATGTGTGCATTGCTCGGCGTAGAAGACGGATGGGAAGTTGTCGAAACTGGCTTCACAGAGGCGGAAGCTATTGATTCCATGACGGCGAATCAATTAAAAGTGTTGAAAGAAACGTGAGTGAAGAACAAGACCGCCCTCTATCTTTGGTTTCAAGCAGTAGAGGAGCCGGGTTTTGAGAAGATTGTCGGTGCATCAACTTCGAAGGAAGTATAGGACATTTTGCAAAAGGTGTACAAAGGTGCTGACCGAGTTAAACAAGTGAGGCTTCAAACACTTCGAGGCAAGTTGGAGGCTATGAAAATGAAGGAGACAGAAGGCATATCAACCTACATAACGAGTGTGTAAACACTGGTGAATTAACTCAAACGCAATGGAAAAACCCTCACAGATGCAAGGGTAGTGGAGAAAATTCTTCGGTCATTGACGGAGAATTTTGAGAATGTTGTATACGCAATCGAGGAATCAAGAAACTTGGAAGAAATGACCGTCGATGATCTCATTGGTTCCCTTGAGGCACATGAAAAATGGAAGATCAAGAAGAAACAAGAGGTCTTGGAGGAGGCCTTACAAACAAAGATGACTATCAAGGAGGACAAGGCAATGAACACGTACAATCGAGAAAGAGGACACGACTGTAGAAGTCGTGATTTCGGTCGCAGTGGAGGCCACGGTCGCGGGAACAATCATGAAGAAAAGGCCAAGATGAATCAACAAAATTGGCATGGACGATGATGCAATCATGGGAAAGGTGGCACATCGAATCGCTCAAACGTCGAGTGTTACAATTGCGGCAAGTATGGACACTACGCAAAGTAGTGATATTCCCAGAAGAAAATGGACAAAAATGCGAATTTGGTCACCGAAGATGAGACGAAGGACGACAGTGTTCTCATGATGACCCAAAAGGGTTCCATTTCGGATAGCGACACGATACGGTATTTCGACACCGGTGCTAGCAATCATATGTATGGACAGAAGCATCTCTTTGTTGATATGTAAGAGATAAAAGATGGGCAGGTGTCTTTTGGAGACACGTCGAAGATTCAAGTCAAAGGCTATGGAAAAATATGTTTTACCCAAAAGGATGGAAAAGAATGATCAATAGAAGATGTCTACTATGTACCCAACTTGAAAAGTAACATTCTTAGCATGGGGTAAATATTGGAGAAGGGATTTATGGTCCTGATGAAAGATCGGATGTTGCACTTGAAAGATAAAAATGATCAATTACTCGCAAACGTGGAGATGACCAAGAATCGTATGTTCAAACTCAACTTGAAAAATGTACGAGAAAGGTGTTTGCAAGTCAACATGGAGGACAAAGCATGGCTGTGACATTTATGGTTCGGACACTTACATTACAACAATCTAAAGAAGGTAGCAAAAAAGGAAATTGTCCACGGGTTACCAAACATGGACTACGCTAAGAATTTTTGCGAAGGATGTGTACTTGGCAAGCATGCAAGGAGTGCATTTCAAAAGAAGGCGAAATATCATGCAAGAAGATCTCTTGAGTTGGTACACACCGACATATGTGGCCCGATCACGCCAAAATCTCTTAGTGAGAAGAGGTATTTCATCATTTTCATTGACGATTACACAAGAAAAACTTGAGTTTATTTTTTAAAGGAAAAGTCGGAAGTATTGGCGGTGTTCAAAAAATTCAAAGTATTAGTAGAGAAGATGACCGGATTTTACATCAAGGGTTTACGGTCAGATAGAGGCGGAGAGTACGTGTCGACTGCTTTCACAAGCTATTGAGATGAACAATGGATCAAAAGGTTCTTGATCGCACCCTACTCACCTCAGCATAATGGTATAGCTAAAAGAAAAAATCAAACGATTCTCGATATGGTTCGGTCAATGTTGAAGAGTAACGACATGCCAAAGGAATTTTGGGCCGAAGTAGTGCAATGTGCCGTATATGTGCAAAATCGATGTCCGCATACGAGATTAGCAAATCAAACAGCACAAGAAGCTTGGAGCGGTCATAAACCAACTGTATCTCATTTTAAAGTGTTTAGTAGTGTGGCCGACGCGCACGTACCAAACCAAAGAAGAACCAAACTCAATGACAAAAGCAAGAAATTTGTGTTCATCGGGTATGACAAGAAGTCAAAGGCTTTCAAGTTATTCGACCCAATTGGCAAAAAGGTGGTTGTGAGCCTAGATGTACAAGTAAATGAAGAAATTACATGGGATTGGAAGAATAAAAAAGAGGCGACACAAGACAAAGAAAAAGAAGAATCAACAGTCGCATCACAAATAATTACACCAACAACACCTCAAGAATTTGATGAAGAAGAAGAGCCGAGACAACCAAGGATGCTAAGTCTACAAGATCTATACGAATCGACAAATGAAGTGCATTTGGTTTGCTTAATAGCAGATGCAGAGAATATTGTTTTCGAAGAGCCCGTGAGAGACAAGAGATGGAAATTGGCAATCGATGAAGAGATGAAGGCAATCGAAAGAAATGAAACGTGGGACTTGGTAGAATTGCTAGAAGAATGTAGATCCATAAGATTCAAATGGGTATACAAGAAAAAGATGAATACCCAAGGAAAGATTGAAAGGTACAAAACACGCCTAGTTGCAAAATGATACAAACAAAAGGCGGGGATTGACTATGATGAAGTTTTCGCTCCGGTTACAAGAATGGAGACAATTCGACTTCTTATTTCTCAGACGGCACAATTCAAGTGGTCGATCTATCAAATAGATGTGAAATCCACATTTCTAAATGGAGTGCTTGAAGAGGAAGTCTACGTAGAGAACCACCTGGGTACATGAAAGTTGGGAAGGAAAGCAAAGTGTTGAAGTTAAAGAAGGCACTATACGGACTAAAGCAAGCATCTTGAGCATGGAACACCCGAATCGACACCTACTTTAAGAAGAATGGATTCACACAATGTCAAAATGA
The DNA here is from genome assembly GCA_022432975.1 of Begonia masoniana. NCBI lineage: Eukaryota > Viridiplantae > Streptophyta > Magnoliopsida > Cucurbitales > Begoniaceae > Begonia > Begonia masoniana. Next base: position 10,567,633 of record CM039516.1, read on the forward strand.
GCACGCATTATACGTGAAGAAAGAACAAGAGACGGGTTTGGGATTGATGAAGTAATTTCTTGGTCTTGAGATTAAACAAGGAAAATCTTGAATTTTTGTGTCCCAAGAAGCATATGCGAAGAATATTTTGAAAAAGAACAAGATGGAAAATTGCAAGTTGGTAGCAACACCAATGGAGCTCGGTACAAAACTCTATAAGTTTGAGGGAGAAGATCAAGTAAATGCAAGTGACTACCGTAGTTTGGTTGGATATCTATGGTATCTCACATGCACAACTCCAGACATTGCATATAGTGTCGGCATAGTGAGCAGATACATGGAGGATCTAAAACACTCGCACCTAAAAGCTATTAAGAGAATTTTTCGATACGTTCAAGGAACGGAGTCACTCGAGTTGCTCTATACAAAGACGGATGAATACAAGCTGATTGGTTACTCCGATAGTGATTTGTGCAGAGAAGTAGATGATCAAAAAAGTACAGCGGGATTCGTATTATATATGGGGAACATGGCATTCACATGGCTCTCAAAGAAGCAGCCAATCGTGACTTTGTCAACATGCAAGGCAGAGTATGTGGCAGCATCTTGGTGTGTGTGCCACACAATTTAGGTAAGAAATTTGCTACACAAGTTAAATCTATAGCAACATGATGCAACTGAAATACGAGTCCTCAACAGATCAGCTATTGAGATGGCAAAGAATCCAGTTCACCATGAAAGGAGTAAGCATATAGATGTTCGTTTCCATTTTATTAGGGAATATGTGAAAAAATGAGAAGTGCAAATGAGTCATGTTGCGAGTCGTGATCAAGTTGCAGACATTCGCTTAACCAGTTTACTTTATTAAATTATAGTGAATATTTTAAGGATGAGATTGAGAAGTTTAGTGATTAGGTCAATAAATGAGTGAGTAAGGGCATGGTGGTAATTTGAGATATTATGTTGGATAACGTATTTAATGGAGAGTCCAATGGGGTTTAGCCGCCACTGTTCTCTCATTTTTCCTTTCTCGGTATTCAGCTCAAACTCAGCAGAGCTCCAGACGATTTTCCCCTCCGACCTTCATTTCTAGGACTAGGTAATTCTTTCCTTTTTGTTTTCTTAAGATCTTAGTGGCTAGATAGCATATGTGTGCAATGTATGTACCTTGTTAATGCTGTGAGTGAGTTGAGTTCAGGTTTAGTGTTGAGCCGAGAATGTACGATGACCAGAGCTTCCAAACTAGCTCCTTAGGTTTCTGAATGATATAGGATAAGGCTAGTGATGATCTAATCGGTATTCTGCTTATGACATTAGGTGAGCAGGACTTCCAGTGTAGTTGAAACCGAGAGATTTCCAGGAGACCAGGTAAGTAAAGTTTGCTTGTGCCTTCGGGCCTACATCACAAAACATTAGGGTTTGTTTGTTGGAATGTGTTGGTATGTCATGCATCATGTTTTAAAAAGTATACGAAAATGAATTTGAGTGCATGTTTGCATGGTAAGGATTGAACATATGGAAACAACTATGTGAATCAGTTTTACTGTTAAGGGAAATAATCCGCCCCTTACTGAGACAGTGGATATTTATATTTTGGGAGAGTTGATCCAACTTCCAATTTTACAGGGGGATCTGAACATGTGAATCAGATTTACTGTTAAGGGAATTTATCCGCCCCTTAATGAGTCAGTGGATGTTTATACTTTGGGAGAGTTGATCCAACTCCCAATTTCACAGGGGGATCTGAACAAAAACAATGAATGAATAACTGAGATGAGAAAGTAGAAATTGCATGTTTAGGAATTCATATTTTAGCATTTCATTTCATTACTGCTTTACTTACTTAGCATTAGGCTAATAGATGAGTTTTGTGATGTAGGTGTTGAGGAAACTGCAGGTGATTTCCTTGAGTGCATTGATGAATAGATGTGGTTGGAGGAGTACATCCATGTTTGGGCCTGGTAAACTGATGAGGCGGTTTAACTGGTGTCAGTGGTTGTGAAGGTTTAGTGGACAATGAGTTCAATTCGAGCATGTTAAACTCTCTGATGATGGAAGTTGCTTGATGTTTTCAAAAGTACCTTGAGTTCTCATGACATTAGTAGTTTTCAATGTTTTGAACACATTTTGAAACTTACTGATAGTGCCACATTGCTGATTTAGTATTGTTTTTACTGGATTCGAGAATACAAGGATTTGAATTGTTTTCTTTTGAATGGTTTCAGTAAAGTGAATAAACCTTTTTCTGTGGTTAGAGTTGTATTGTATGGCAAGGAGTTGTTGGTGTGTCGTTTTGTTCACTATCGGTAGATGAAGTCTATCGGTAGATGTCGAGTTATAGTTTATGTTGTCTATCAGAAGATGGACCATCGGATGATGTAGGTTTAATTCTATCGGAAGATGTCTTCAGAAAAGCCATCGGATGATGTAGGTTTAATTCTATCGGAAGATGTCTTCAGAAAAGCCATCGGATGATGTAGGTTTAATTCTATCGGAAGATGTCTTCAGAAAAGCCATCGGATGATGTAGGTTTAATTCTATCGGAAGATGTCTTCAGAAAAGCCATCGGATGATGTAGGTTTAATTCTATCGGAAGATGTCTTCAGAAAAGCCATCGGATGATGTAGGTTTAATTCTATCGGAAGATGTCTTCAGAAAAGCCATCGGATGATGTAGGTTTAATTCTATCGGAAGATGTCTTCAGAAAAGCCATCGGATGATGTAGGTTTAATTCTATCGGAAGATGTCTTCAGAAAAGCCATCGGATGATGTAGGTTTAATTCTATCGGAAGATGTCTTCAGAAAAGCCATCGGATGATGTAGGTTTAATTCTATCGGAAGATGTCTTCAGAAAAGCCATCGGATGAGATGTCTTCAGAAAAGCCATCGGATGATGTAGGTTTAATTCTATCGGAAGATGTCTTCAGAAAAGCCATCGGATGATGTAGGTTTAATTCTATCGGAAGATATAGATTTTGCACTACCGGTATGAGTGAGTGTTATGCTTTGTCGTTTAGTGATCGGTATATGCAGTTTATTCTATCGGAAGAAGGGAATGAGAGATTTTTGTCGTTTTGCCGTCGGTAGATACGAGTCGCAAAACTTGTCGTTTTGCGATCGGTTGATGTTGGATAATTGATTTATTCGGCTGACGTCATCGGTAGATGCAGTCCACCGAGAGATGTCTTTTGTTTCCAACTCTTCTGGTCCACGTCATCGATAGAAGCCTTTTATTTGTTGTTTCTACTTCTTCCGTTGATTTTATCCATCGACAGATGCGTTTGACTTCTGCGACTTCCCAAGTATTTCACGATTTAAACCTCTATTTCTTTTTAGCCGAGTATTTCTTACATTTCAAACAATGTTCACAGTTTTGTTTAACTCTATTGTTGTCAAAATGATTTCCGCTGTAAGTTTTAAATGTTTTGAAGTTTTAGAAAAAAAAAAAATGTCAAACCCAGACTTTCGAGTGAAATTTTAAATTTAGTTCAAAGTTTCTTAGTTAGGTTCGATCTTTGTGTAACGAGTCAGGTTCAGATAACTCGGGGCGTTACAGTTAGTAATTATTTTAATTACTATATGGTTTGGTCCAGTTTTTCAAGAGATACCATCAAAGACAACCATCCATATTGCATCCCGTCAATGGAAACTCTTTGATGAAAAGAGTTTACTATGATTGAGAGGTCATTAGTTGAAGGTCCCCTAAGCCTAGTTTCTCATTTTTACAGAATACACCATCGATCGTGAGAAACGAAGGTTTAGAAGAGATTCTTCATGGAGGAAAAGCAGTTGTCCCTGATTTTTTGTCAATGGCTGGAGGTATTTCGAATTTCCGCAATTGATCTAAATTCTTATCTTTTTGTTATAAAAGGCATGTTAAATCGATAAAGATTAAAATCTAATAGTTGGTGTCTGAGCAATAAAACCTCTGTCTTGACATTTTTTCAACGTTAAGTTTTGAAATTTTTTTTATTTTAAAAGTTTACGTTTTGGACATTTTTGTAGTGGTTTTTTGTTATGAATCATACATAAACTTAATTACGAACATACTGCACTTTGAATCATCAAATTTGGTGTCCAAAATCATGAGATATCGTCAGATTTATGGTGGATTTTTCGGCGGGTCGCGTGTGGGTCAAAATGACCCATTTAGAGGTTGAAGATGACCAAAACCACATGTAGTTTCTGGCAGGCTACGACTATGTGTAGTTCGGTTATCATACAGTTGGTGTCAGAGCAATAAGACCTCTGTCTTGACATTTTTTCAACGTTAAGTTTTGAATTTTTCTTTTTTATTTTAAAAGTTTACGTTTTGGGCATTTTCGAAGAGGTTTTTTGTTACGAATCATACAGAAACTTGATTACGAACATACTGCACTTTGAATCATCAAATTTGGTGTCCAAAATCATGAGATATCATCAGATTTATGTTGGGTCGTGCGTGGGTCAAAATGACCCAATTAGAGGTTGAAGATGACCAAAACCACATGTAGTTTCTGGCAGGCTAAGACTACGTGTAGTTCGGTTATCATACAGAAGGCATAAAGTGGACTATGTGTAGTCTAAGAAAGAGCAAATAATAATATTGCACCTCATGGGATTCGAACCCACGCCTCTCTCATGAAAATTCGAGTGGCTTGCCACTCGACTGGAACTTAATTATTGAAGATTTTGAATTTTAAATAAATATATTATTTATTTTCTTAAAGGTTACAATAAAAATATAAAGTTGAACTTCCTGGGATTTGAACCTAGCTCTCTGGGAAAGTGAAAATGGTGGGTGGCCACTATGCTAAGTTGTTTTTATTGAAATAAGCTACTTTTGTATTATAATAATGTTTGCGACACGTTAGTTACAAAATTGTAAATTTGAAATCATAATAATTGATGATACAATATGGTAGAAAATGTTAAAAATTATTCTGTTATGCATTAAAAAAATAGAAAAATTTATATTTTATATTAATTCATATTCATATATTATGTTTTTTAAATATGAACATTTTGGTGAATTAATTCAAATGTTGAATGATCCGTATAATTAGGTTAATTGTTGAGTAGCCACAGCATATTTAATTATGCAAATTTATATATAAAGCTTTAAGGATTATATTGTGACATTTATTGTGATTAATTACATGAATAAAATGGATTTTATCCCACATGAATCTCTATTGTATTTGTATAATTAATTATGATAAAATATCGAATTATAATTCTTAAGTTGCCCATAGGTCTTAAAAAATGGAACATGATTCGATAGTTTTATCATAAAGTTATATGAATCTTATTGAATTTAAACTTTATCCCACATGCAAGTTTTATGTCACTTGATTCATAATATTTGAGCATGATTTATATTGATAAAACATGATTTATGTTGCTAGTCTCATATTGTAGTTGATAAGCATGTTTATTTATTTATTTTACAGCTATGAATATTGGTAATTTCTTTGATTTCAAATGTGATATTCCTGAATTGAACGGTGAAAACTATAAGTTTTGGAGGGAGAAAATCCTTCTCAAAATGGGGCTGATGGACATTGATTATGCTATAAGGAAAGACGAGCCAATTATTACTGCTACTAGCAGTAAGGAAGATCTTATTCTTAGTGAGCGTTGGGAGCGATCTAATCGCCTCAACATTATGTATATAATGACTAAAATTTGTGCTAGTATACGAGGTTCAGTTGGTGAGGATAAAAATATCAAGGATTTGCTGAAGTCTATTGATCAACAATTTGAAACTTCAGATAAGACTCTTGTCAGCACCCTAATAATGAAGTTTTTATCATTAAGGCTCACATCAGTGAAAGGTGTCCATGAGCACATAATGCAAATGAGAGACATTGCATCTCAGCTCAAAACACTTGATGTTGACTTATCTGACTCTTTTCTTGTGCACTACATTTTGAACACTCTTCCACAACCATACGGACCCTTCAAAATATCTTACAACACACATATGGATAAATGGTCTATCAATGAGTGATTGATCATGTGTGTTCAAGAAGAAGGGACATTGGCTATGGAAATGGGTGAGAGTGCATATGTGGCAACACAATGAAAGAGCCAGCGTCAAGCCAAAAAGAAGGGGAAAGATAAGATACCTATCCAAGATGGTGGAATCAAGAAAGAATCTAGGTGTTTCTTCTGTAACAAGAAGGGACACATAAAGAATGATTGCACCAAATATAAAGTTTGGCTTGAGAAGAAAGGTACGTTAATCTCACTTGTTTGTTTTGAATCTATATGGTTAATTCTATTTGTGACACATGGTGGATTGATTCGAGTTCAACAATCTATATTTCAAATACCTTGTAGGGTATGAGAAATATAAGGAAGCCATTGGGAAGTGAGCAATGCATCTATACAGGTAACAAGATGCGTTCATTTGCGGAAGCCATTGGCTCATGCACTTTAATTTTAAGTAGTGGTTTTGTATTAGAGCTTGAAAAGACATTTTATATTCCTAGTTTTTTCTAGGAATTTGATTTTTGTATCGAGACTTGTACCATTAGGATATTCTTTTAACTTTTCATACGTAAACTTTAGTTTATTTTACAAATCTAATCTTGTTAGGAATGGTATATTGTCTGATGGTCTTTTATTTCTCAATTTACAAAGTAATACTGCTTATAATGTTATTCATGTTTATGTTGGTAATAAAAAATGTGTTACAAATGAAGACTCTTCCATCTTATGGCACCGGAGATTGGGATATATCTCCATAGAGAGAATTAAAAGATTAGTGAATAATAAAGTACATTGTGCTTTGAATTTTACTGATTTTGACACTTGTGTGGACTGCATTAAAGGTAAGCAGGCCAACAAGAGTAAAAAAGGTGCAAAGAGAAGTACTGACATATTAGAAATCATTCATACAGATATTTGTAGTCCGGTTATGGACTCTTATGGTCCTAGATACTTCATCTCTTTCATAGATGATTTTTTGCGATATATGTACATAATGATGAAGCACTAGAAATCATTCATACAGATATTTGTAGTCCGGTTATGGACTCTTATGGTCCTAGATACTTCATCTCTTTCATAGATGATTTTTCGCGATATATGTACATAATGATGAAGCACTAGAAGCCTTTAAGGTTTTCAAGACTGAAGTAGAAAAATAGTGCGGTAAGCAAATAAAGATCGTGAGAAGTGATAGAGGTAGTGAGTATTATGGTAGATACACTAAGAATGGACAAGCACCTGGTCCGTTTACAAAGTTTCTTTGAGAGCATGGAGTAGTTACTCAATATACTAAGCCTGGTTTTCCAGACCAGAATAATGTAACTGAAAGAAGAAACCGAACATTATTGGACATGGTAAGGAGTATGCGTAGCAGCTCCAAACTTTCAGATTTCTTATGGACTGAGGCACTTAAGATGACCGTGTATATATTAAATCGAGTTCCAACAAAGGTTGTTGCTAAAACACCATTTGAGTTATTTAGTGGTTGGAAGCCGAGTTTACAACATATACGCATATGGAGCTGTTCGTCTGAAATAAGGATATATAATCCACAAGAGAAGAAACTAGACCCAAGGATTATCAGTGGATATTTTATTGGATATGCCAAAAAGTCTAAGGGTTATAGATTTTATTGTCCATCTCATAGCACTAGAATTGTGGAATCAAGAAATGCCAAATTTCTTGAGAATCACTTGATTAGTGGAAGTGATCAATTTCGGCACATTGTTACTGAAAGAGATCACATAGATGTTCAACCTTGTAAATCAAGTGATAGATTGATTATTATGAATCACACTCCTCAAGACCAAATGAGTGTTGAACAATCAATCATTGAAGCTTCACAAGTTGCTAATAATAATCAAGTAAATCAAGTTCTTGAGAGAATAGCGAAAATTGCTTATCAACGAGTTGAGCAACATACTTCTCAAGAAAATGTGGAAACAACATTAAGGAGATCTAATAGAGAAAAGAAATCAGCAATCTCTAGTGAGTATTTTATGTATTTACAAGAACCGGATTATAATATTAGAGCTGAAAATGATCCTGAGACGTTTTCACAAGCCATGAGTTGCAAAGAATCAAACTTATGATATGATGCTATGAAAGATGAGATGGATTCTATGAGTTCTAATAAAGTTTGGGATCTCGTCAAGTTGTCTGTTGGTGTAAAAGCCATAGGAAGTAAATAAGTTTTCAAAACTAAGAAAGACTCATTAAATAACATTGAGAGATATAAAGCTAGACTCGTAGCTAAAGGATTCACTCAGTTGGAAGGAATCGACTACAAAGAGATTTTTTCTCCAGTATCTAAGAAAGATTCTCTTCATATTATTCTAGCATTAGTTGCACATTTTGACTTTGAGTTGCAACAAATGGATGTGAAAACGGCATTCTTAAATGGAGATCTCAAGAAAAAAGTTTATATGAAACAAACTTAATGATTTTTCTCTAGTGAAAGTGAGCATTTAGTTTGCAAGCTTAAAAAATCCATTTACATATTGAAACAAGCTTCTCGCCAATGGTATTTAAAATTTCATGATATTATCTCTTCATTTGGTTTTGTAGAGAACATTATGGATCAATGTATATACCTTGAGGTCAGTAGGAGTATGATTTGTTTCTTGATTTTATACGTGGATGATATTTTACTTGCTACTAATAATAAAGAATTATTACATGAGGTGAAACAATTTCTCTCACAAAACTTTGACATGAAAGATATGGGTGATGCATCCTATGTTATAGGAATTAAGATATATCGAAACAGATTTCAAGGTATTTTGGGTCTGTCTCAAGAAGCTTATATCAATAAAGTTTTAGAGAGATTCAAAATGAAAGATTGTTCACCTAGTGTCGCTCCCATCGTGAAGGGTGACAAGTTCAATTTGAACAATTGCCCGAAGAACGATCTTGAGAGGGAGCGTATGAAAAATATTCCATATGCTTCAGCTGTTGGAAGCCTTATGTATGCTCAGGTTTACACTAGATCTGACATTGCATTCGTTGTTAAAATGTTGGGACGATATCAGAGTAATCCAGGAATAGACCACTGGATAGCTGCAAAGAAGGTTATGAGACACCTTCAAGGGACAAAGAATTACATGCTTATATACAGACGGACTGATGATTTGGAAGTGATTGGGTATTCTGATTCAGACTTCACTGGCTGTATTGATTCTCGTAAATCAACTTTCAGATATATTTTTATGTTAGCTAGTGGAGCTGTGTCATGGAGGAGTGCAAAACAGTCACTAACTGTTACTTCTACTATGGAAGCAGAGTGTAACACCCCCGAACCCACCCTGGCTCGGAGTGCTACTTTGCTAACCAATCCCACGGTAAATCATAATGAAAAATAAAACTCTCAAACATAGAAGAAACTTACACAGCTGAATTTAAAACTAAACTCCCGAAATTCTCTTACTTCATACCTAACTGCCTAGACACATCAATTCCCTTACCCCTAACCTTTTAGCACCACGGCGTCCTTCCCGAAAATTTCGTCAAAATAACGCCTGAAAATGGCGCCTCCAAAATGCTAGGTACCTGCACACAAACCAATTCCCAACCAGAATATTTTTCCTCAACTATCACTCAACAATCCTACATATAAAAACCTCCAAACAACAGTAAATAGGAAACTATAAAATACTAACATTCCTAACTAGCAAAACATCACCCGACACATAGCTATCTCATAACTGTCAACCAAAAACATTACGCATTTTCCAACAATTCCACAAACAGACATTTACAATACTATTAAAATACAAAGCCCACACTCCCGAAGACCATGGTCAAGGCGCCCCGACAACTGCCCGCACCGGCATACAGCGTACATCAACGACTGCGTCCCAATCCTAGCTTTTCTCATAGCTTTAACCTGTACTCCAGTCGTCACCTATACCACAGAACACACACACACACGTAAGCTTACGCTTAACAAGTAGGAAGTAACAAATATAACAAGAACAATGCACACACCATCCTACCCTACACAACAACACACACCACTCAATGCAACTCAACACACTGACTCAACATAACACGACAACACACAGTGCAATCAACCTAACACATGCAGTTTCTATCACTCCGTTGTGCTTATTTGCTGTTCGTTGCTTTAATCTTGCTTTAATCTTTCATAAGTCGTGTGGAACGAGTTGGCACACATCCCATAACCGTCTAGGATGGCCACACTCAGAACCACCATCCTTCATAGAGGTCCCTCGGGTGCTACACACGTCATCTCTCATAGAGTACCCCTCGGGGTGCTACTACCAGCACCTCAGCCCGACAAGGCACCTATTCAAAATGCAATAAGTGTTTTAGCTGTCATCTCTCATAGAGTACCCCTCGGGGTGCTACTACCAGCACCTCAGCCCGACAAGGCACCTATTCAAAATGCAATAAGTGTTTTAGCTGTCATCTCTCATAGAGTACCCCTCGGGGTGCTACTACCAGCACCTCAGCCCGACAAGGCACCTATTCAAAATGCAATAAGTGTTTTAGCTGTCATCTCTCATAGAGTACCCCTCGGGGTGCTACTACCAGCACCTCAGCCCGACAAGGCACCTATTCAAAATGCAATAAGTGTTTTAGCTGTCATCTCTCATAGAGTACCCCTCGGGGTGCTACTACCAGCACCTCAGCCCGACAAGGCACCTATTCAAAATGCAATAAGTGTTTTAGCTGTCATCTCTCATAGAGTACCCCTCGGGGTGCTACTACCAGCACCTCAGCCCGACAAGGCACCTATTCAAAATGCAATAAGTGTTTTAGCTGTCATCTCTCATAGAGTACCCCTCGGGGTGCTACTACCAGCACCTCAGCCCGACAAGGCACCTATTCAAAATGCAATAAGTGTTTTAGCTGTCATCTCTCATAGAGTACCCCTCGGGGTGCTACTACCAGCACCTCAGCCCGACAAGGCACCTATTCAAAATGCAATAAGTGTTTTAGCTGTCATCTCTCATAGAGTACCCCTCGGGGTGCTACTACCAGCACCTCAGCCCGACAAGGCACCTATTCAAAATGCAATAAGTGTTTTAGCTGTCATCTCTCATAGAGTACCCCTCGGGGTGCTACTACCAGCACCTCAGCCCGACAAGGCACCTATTCAAAATGCAATAAGTGTTTTAGCTGTCATCTCTCATAGAGTACCCCTCGGGGTGCTACTACCAGCACCTCAGCCCGACAAGGCACCTATTCAAAATGCAATAAGTGTTTTAGCTGTCATCTCTCAGCCCGACAAGGCACACTATTCCAGGATTACATGTTTAGTCGTTCATCTCTCATAGAGTACCCCTCGGGGTGCTACTACTAGCACCTCAGCCCGACAAGGCACCTATTCAAAATGCAATAAGTGTTTTAGCTGTCATCTCTCATAGAGTACCCCTCGGGGTGCTACTACCAGCACCTCAGCCCGACAAGGCACCTATTCAAAATGCAATAAGTGTTTTAGCTGTCATGTCTCATAGAGTACCCCTCGGGGTGCTACTACCAGCACCTCAGCCCGACAAGGCACCTATTCAAAATGCAATAAGTGTTTTAGCTGTCATCTCTCATAGAGTACCCCTCGGGGTGCTACTACCAGCACCTCAGCCCGACAAGGTACACTATTCGAGATGCATTTTTACAATTCACTTTATCTGATTACGTTCATGCTCACAATGCCAATCAATGCCACTAATCGTACCTAACGTGCTATACCATGATGCATGCTTCAAATATGCAATACGACGCGAAACCAACAACCCAACACAACACAAAATAAATAACCAACAACCCAACACAACACGAAATAAATAACCCTACCGTTCTTGGTGTAGGCCCGAAGGCGAAGGAATAGCTACCACTACTTACCTGGCGTCCTATCTCGCTGAGGCTACTCAGTTACCTGCCCACCTACGGCTCGACCTACGATAAATATTCAAACTTTATTAAAATTAAGCCCACATTCACAAATTACTCTCAATCTACTATTTCTAGCCTAATCCAACTAAAACCTAACTAAACGGGCCACTAATTTGGGTTCGGTAAAAATCGACCCGAAACTCAAACGCGCGTAACTTTTGCGTCGGATATCAGAATCGAACGATTCTAGCGGCCACGTACTCCTCTAACAACCTATTTTAACCTGCCAAAAGGAATTTTAAAACAAACAATCGCAGCTAGGTCAAAATTTGCAAAACCCGAATCTGCCCCTCACCCGGAAAATTCCCCTTTTCAATTTTCCATCAAATTCTACTTAATTCCTCACCAATCAACCATATCTAACCTCAATTAACATAATCTAACTAAAAATCTCATACTACAAGCAAAAACCCGAAATGCCCTAAAGAGGGCTTCACTGTATTTCGCCCAAATCGGGCTCATCACGGTCAGGCAATCAAAACCGGACCAAGGGTCGGCAAACCCACGCCGGAAACGACCAAAAATCGCCGGTGATCGGAGCTCAATCGAGCTCGTCACTCTCGGCCACGAACAGAGCCGAAAACAGGGTAAAAATATCGACCCTTACCTGTCGGGTTGTGCACGGAGACAACCAACCCAGCACGTCGCCGTCGTCTGGCCGGGCCGGAGAACGCCGGAGATCGCGGCGGTGGCCGTCGGAGGGACGTCGCTCGTCTCTCCCTCTCCGTTTTCCTCTCCCCTGCTCTCGCTGCCCGACTCGAGCGACAGAATGGTTTGAAAACCATTCTGTCGTTTGTTTTTATTTTTTATTTTTAATTAAATAATAATAATAATAATAATAAAACTAACCGTTAATTAATCCTTATTTACCGTTTTGCCCTCCCGTGCTTTCGACCATTACGAATTTCGTTAAATCTCGTTATTAAATTAACCTAACCCCCGACTTAATTTCAATCAAATTTATTCACTTTACTTTTCAATTAATTAAAACAACTATAAATCTCCAATAAAAAAAAACCCGGGTGTTACACAGAGTTTGTTTCTTGTTTTGAGGCTACACTGCATGATGTATGGATGCAGAGTTTTATTGCTGGGCTTAGAATTATGGATTCAATTGCTAAGCCATTGGATTGTATTGTGACAACTCAGCTGTTGTTTTTATGTCTAAGAATAATAAAAGTGGTAATCGAAGCAAGCACATCGACATAAAGTACTTAGCCATAAGAAAACGTGTTAAGGATAAATCAGCAGTCATTGAGCACATTAGCACTGAGTTGATGTTAGCTGATCCTTTGACAAAAGGCATGACACCGTCAAAATTTAAGGATCATGTACAATGCATAGGACTTCGATCCCTTGTGTAATTTCGTTGTAAGAACGAATATTTTAATAAAACTCTGTGATGTTTTCTCATGTTTGTTTTATTATATGCACATATTTAATTTTGAGAAATATCAATAAAGTATGGACCTAAAATAAACATAAGGTTTATTCATAAAGTTTATGGACAATAAAGAAGTAACATAATGCATTGTGATGCATAGAAGATAATACTCGATTTAATTAAGAGGACATATCGTCATGATTCATGTATTGCGTTTACTTACTAAAGAAATATGAAAAACACAGACCAAGTGAGAGAATGTTAGTAATTATTTTAATTACTATATGGTTTGGTCCAGTTTTTCAAGAGACACCATCAAAGACAACTGCCCATGTTGCACCCCGTCAATGAAAACTCTTTGATGGAAAGAGTTTATGATTGAAGAGTCAATAGTTGAAGGTTTTCTAAGCCTATTTTCTCATTTTTACGGAATACACCATCGATTGTGAAAAACAAAGGTTTAGAAGAGATTCTTCACGGAGGGAAAGCAGCTGTCCCCGATTTATCGTCAATGGCTGGAGGTATTTCTAATTTCTGCACTTGATCTAAATGCTTGTCTTTTTGTTATCAAATGCATGTTAGATTGATAAAGATTAAAATCTAACACAAACGACATTCATTTTTAACGTATAACCTATGAATTTTAAAGCTCCTGAAGTCTATTGTCAAATGGTTCAAGATTCAGGTCATTTAGAGTTTTCTAGAAAAAATTATAATCGTTTTAAAAATGAAAGGTCATGAATAAATGTAAATATTTGGTATTCTAGTTTTTTTTTTTTTTTTTTTTTTTTTTTATGTTTATTGTATGAATGTCAATAATCAAACATGACACTATAAATATTACAATATATTTCATTAAAAAATGAGAGAAAAAAGAATAAAAATATATTTGAGAAGATTATTGTTTAGTATCCATCTTCTTATTTTCTAAAATAAACACTATTAGATCGTCATTACCACTTCTGAAGTAGAGTTATATTTGATTGTAGCGTATGCCATGGTTTAATAATTCCGTGGTTTTACTGGTGTTGTCCAACATGATTATGAATTCATCTCAAAGCAGACATTTGGAGCAGCAGCTCAGCAGCCAGAATTTACAAAAAGAGCAGATTCAAGCCAAGAATTGAGTCAAATGGATTGTTGAGGTGATGCATCTCTGAGAGAGATATACTTACACGTGTCAATTATATATATATATATATATATATATATATATATATTTTATCATTATATTCCTTCCTACGTTGGCGTTGGGATTGGGAAACAGAGACAGCAGCAATGTACGAGAGAGAGAGAGTATGACTCAGCGACTGAGGGTGGGGTTTTCCGTCATTTTACATTCACCACATCGTTTTGTCCGAAAAATCTTTTAGATTTCTATAAAAGCCGTTCCCGTCTGCGCGCTTCTACTACTCATCTTCTTATTTGAGATTGAATCTGGGTTTCGTTCTACAGTCGGTGGCTATGGCGGCGAGGCTTATGCGTGCAGTTCAGTACGAAGGCTACGGTGGAGGAGCAGCTGGGCTGACGGTCCTCTACCCTTTTTTTATGTCTGAATTTACTCGATAATTTATAAATGAGATATTTTCCTGTTTTGGGCATCTGATTTTTCGTCGGGGGCTTTTCTGTTTCTGGATTATTAAGGCGAAGTCGGAAGTTTTGTGATTGCTCCATTTTTCGTTTATGTTGCTCGTGTCATACTATTCTTTTTGTTTGAATGCTTGGTGTTCGATTGGAATGGGCTGCCTTCTGTTTTCTTTTTCTTTCTTTTTTATTTTTTGTGTTTTTTCATTCGTTTTTGAAGAGTCCCAATTGGGTAGCGAGAAGTAATTGGTGCTGCTGAAAAGTTGATTTACGTATTGGGATTCTTCGATTCTTTTGAAGTTTTGAAAATAACAAGATTTGAGTGGTAAAAGCCTGATAATGTTCTTCTTTCGATATCCAAAGTGTGAATCTTCATAGAATTAAATAATCCGAGGCCATGCCTATGCAGATAATTCTAACTATTTACCATGACTTGTGTGGATTTAGTGTAAGCTGAAGAGCCTGAATCCGATTAGAAGTTTGAACAGTTTTGCCTTACTTTCTTCCATGTCTTCAACATGGAACTTTAAATGCTTAACTTAAATTTTATTAATCAACCGAATTATTCCCCTGCAGTAGAGTAGTGAATTACTAGAGTTTTCGCTTGATGTGTCTTTATCTGGCGACAGCATGTTGAAGTTCCAGTTCCGAGTCCGAAGAAAGACGAGGTATTATTAAAAGTGGAAGCAATTAGCTTAAATCCAGTTGATTGGAAAATTCAGAAAGGTGCTCTGCGACCCTTTTTTCCCCGCAAGTTCCCTCATATACCTGGTACATTTTTTAATTTGAACCACTTTACTTTTTTATGTGAGGGATGTATCATTTTAGAAATATATGCATGCTCCTTTATAATCTATCCTCAAATTGAAAAAAGATAGTGAATTTTTCTTTTGCTTTGTTTTTTTGCATAAAGGGACTGATTTAGCTGGAGAGATAGTAGAGGTTGGACAGGGAGTTGATAGTTTCAAACCCGGCGACAAAGTAGTGACATATCTGGATCACGGTGTAAGCATTGAACACGTTAATTATTTTTCAATATTTACAGTCTTTTTCATTATAGAAAGACCATTTCTGTTATTAAACAAGATTAGGATGATTGTTTTACGTCAATGTCTGAGAAATGTGTTCTATTGGAGCGACAATGGTAGGTTTTGGTTTTGATAGAATGCAGGTGGACTAGCTGAATATGCTGCAGCCAAGGTGAGCTTGACCGTCCCCCGTCCACCAGAAGTCTCAGCAGCCGAAGGTTCAAGCTTACCTGTGGCAGCTCTGACAGCTCACCAAGCTCTTACCCAAGTCGCCGGAATCAACCTCGACGGAAGTGGCCCCCAAAAAAACATTCTCGTCACTGCCGCCTCGGGCGGGGTCGGACACTTTGCCGTACAGATGGCAAAACTAGGAAACACCCACGTGACTGCTACCTGCGGTGCTCGAAACATAGACTTCGTCAAAAGCTTAGGAGCAGACGAGGTTCTGGACTACAAAACTCCAGAGGGGGCAGCTCTCAGCAGCCCGTCTGGCCGGAAATACGACGCCATCGTTCATTGCACGACTGACATTCCATGGTCGACTTTCGAGCCGAATCTGAGCCCGACCGGAAAAGTTATAGACTTGACTCCCGGCCCGGCTGCTATGTGGACGTTTGCAAAGAGAAAACTTACCATGTCGAAGAAACAGCTGGTGCCATTGCTGTTGAGTGCAAAGAAAGAGAATCTGAGCTGTGTTGTTGATTTGGTTAAGGAGGGGAAGATTAAGGTAGTGATTGACTCGAAGCATCCTCTGAGCAAGGCCGAAGAGGCTTGGGCGACGAGCATTGATGGACATGCGACAGGAAAGGTCGTAGTTGAGGCATAGTTTTCTGGAGGTGTCCCTACGTATACCTACTGCAACTACTGCTATGCAGTTGTGTTTATTTATGATGCAAGAATTTGGTCCGTTTTATGTAGTATTTGTTTGAATAAATGGAAAAGTGAACTCGTGTCGTTGAATATTTTGATCAATTATTATTATTTATTTAAGGGTTAAAATTATTTTAACTCTCGAAGTTTGAATTTGGTTTAAAAAAATCTTTGAAGTTTGAGTTTGGTTTAAAAAAACCCTCAAATATATTTATGCTAAAAAGAAAATCTTAAACTATTAAAAACGTATCAAAAAAACCTTTGGCGGTTAACCGAAAATCCTACGTTCTGAAATTTACAAATAGAACGGCAAACCGTTCTATCAAGGAGTTTTCCACGTGCAATGCACCAGGAGAACGGGGGGTGGGTTTAGGGATGGAGACCACTGCACGCGCTGAATCACCAAATTTGGGGTCTTTTCGCACTGAAAATCCCCAAATCTTCTATGTTTTCTCGTAACTCAAAAATCTGTAAATCCAAAAAAACCTCAAACCCGAAAATGACCCCCCCAAAAATGTTTATTGGTCGAAAGGCTCATCGAATACCACAAAGTGGTCCATCAAATCGGGCACTGGATCAAGTGCCAGAGCCGCCTACTGGTTATTTGTCCATAAAATTTCGTAACCAGGGGTGTCAAGAGCAGTTCAAGCGGGATACGGGAATCCGCTCGATTATTTATTGGAAAACTGTCAACTTTAGCGGTTGAGAGTCTTTGGAGATCAATGAGATGTTTGACAACATCTCCTTGCACGGGGTGTAGAACATAAAGAGCGACAACTGCGACAGAGTTGTTCGCCTGTGTTTATGCGAACTTGCTTAGTACTGGGTCAGGTGCTTAAAGACTTACCTATTCGGTACAGAAATTGTCGTCTCTCCAACTGTTATCAACGAATTGCTCGGATTTGCAGACATGGAGGCAGAAAGATATTATCACAGTTCCCGAGAGTGTGACTTTTCAAGAACAACAGAAGGAATAGAGTTCCTTGGGCGAATCCACCACAACTCGGGGCATTGCAGGGTTCGTGAAGCCAAGATCGAAGGCTCTAAACGTCAAAGCTCGGGTGGTACACAACTTGATCAGCCACAACATCATGCCGAGGGATGGTCATAGAGATCTCGTCAGTTGGATGGATCTATACGTCATGGAGAAACTTTACAGCGGCACGACGTTCGACCCAGGATACATGATTATAGGTCACATACTTGAGGTCGGGTGAACCAGGAATAAGAATCTGCAGTTTGGGACTTTGATTTGGAAGATCGTCCAGCGATGTTAGCTTTAAGTGCCCAGTGGAGAGCACATTAGATCACATAGAGCTGTTGATCTATATGACATAATCCATTTAACTCAGATGGGCATAGTCGAAGTCGACGGGTCTTGGATGGTCAAGGGAGATCCCGAAGCCTCCACATCTTGGGATGTTCTGATGGAAGATGCCCCTGCCACCAAGGACACCCCCGCCCAAGAGGACGCCCCCACACCGCCATTTGCCCCTTAGGTTCATAGTACATGGGACATGATGCAGCAAATATATGAGATGCAGCAGCAGATGCATCAGATATTTCAGATGCAGTAGGAGAGGGAGCAGGAGAGGACGGAGGCCCTCACAGGCAGGGTGGACTCGCTCGCCGCGAACCAGCAAAGGGTGGTTGAGGCACAAGGCTATCTCACTGAGTCCCTTGGAGAGCTGACTGAGAGGCTGACGAGTTGGATGACGGACGAAGACGACGATGTCCCACCAGATTATGATAGTTTAGATTTTGTATTTCATTTGATGTATTTTAATTGTCGTCTGTAAATTTAATGCACTTTAATTTTATGTCTTGCTGTATAGTAGTATTTCTTGATGTATAGTATTTGTATTGAAACCTGGTTGTTGGGAATATATTTGTGATTTGAATGTGCAGGAACTGTGTGAAGATAACTATAGAGGAGTCATAAAACAAACGAAACTTTTTCCATTATTTTCAATTTTTTTAAATAAACTGAAACAAATAAATAATTGTATTTTGAATAACCTATAATAAATAAGTATTCTTAAAATAAACTAAAATAAATTTTTTATTAAAATAAAAAAATTTAATAATTACAATTTGAAATATATTCGGGATGTAATTTGTTATATCAGTTTCTCCGGCCCATAAGAACATCGCAAAGCTTAATGCTTGCAAGACATATTTGAGTACTCCACTCTTTTCATAATCTAACGATTATACCGCATGTTAACTATCTCTTTCTCTTGGAACAAATTTCATTTAATGTGTTTTGATCCATCAATGTTCCGAGATTGATGGAGCGAAACATATATTAAATGAGATTTGTTCAATGAGAAAGAGGCGGTTAACATGCGGTACAGTAGTTAAATTATAAAAAGAGTGGAGTATTCAAACCTGTCTTACAAACATTAAGTTTTGCAATGTCCTTCTAGGCCGAAGAAGCTGATATAACAAATTACATCTCGAAGATATTTCAAATTATAATAAATAAACTTTAAAAAAAAAAATTTATTTTAAGTTAGTCTAATAAAATTGAAAAAATGGATCCATGTGCGAAATTACAACAGTCAATAATTAATGCCTCGGGCGCGCGTCCCTGATTCCTGAACATAATAGAAACTATATTAAAAAAGAATGACTGTGTTTACGAGCGAAATGTGTTACATTGTACATCTGTATCGTTAAATGTGTTAAACCCATAAAAGTGTATTGAGAACCAGCGCCTGAAGTGGATCCCCAGTGATGACAAGTGCGACTATTGTGCCCTTTCTGTCGACATATACCGCACGGCATCTTTGAGTTCCGCCTACTTATTGTCGAACTTGACGGCTCATCGACATCTTGCACTTTTGTCTTCTTTGGCCTACCAAGTTGGCGATATCTTCTGGGCGAGATCAGTTCCGGTTGATTTGGTATTTGCGGCCACATTTGGGGACCGCTTATGTGACGACCCTAACACTGTACCTAATTTTTCCGTATTATTATTATTTTTTTTATACTTAAAACTTTAAATCTAGCGTTTTAGCGGAAATAAAACTTTTAATGTCGGAATCGAAATCGAAATTGAAATCGGTGAAGTCTACATTTATAAACCATTTAACAATACCTTAAAACAATTTAAATTAAACTTAAAACAATTATTTTAAAACAATAAAATAAAAGAAAACACAAGCGGGGCAAAAGGGGAAGTTCCCCTTGAAAATGAAGGGGCGATCGATCGCCCTTCCTAGTGGCGATCGATCGCCCGTTTGGAAACAAGGGGGCGAACGTTCGCCCCTCATTGTGGCGATCGTTCGCCACACTCCCTGGATTTTTCCAGGGAGCGGCGACTGTAAGGGGCGATTGATCGCCCCTTTATGGGTGATCGATCTCCAAGTCCTCTGGATTTTTCCAGAGGACTTGCGCCCCTTTTTCCTCCATTTTTCCTGCATACACATCCTTCAAACACAAATCTTTCATCACTTCATTAACACTACTCTACTTACCTCACAATCATACATTTTTACATCAAATCTCTCGATACTCCTACGTCTTCCATAATTTCACTCAAACCGACTCGAGACGCATTTAACACCAAATACATTTTCGAGAAAACGAACTGCATGGATATGTTTAAAAACCGAACAAAGCCCTACGAAACTCAATAATCCATCAGTTCATCAAACGACAGTTTTTAACAAAATATTTCATGAACATCTATCAATTATCCAAATCCAAACAACCTAAAATGTATCTAGCTATACAATAAATCTGTCTAATCCACCATTAACCCAAAATATCACCAAAAAACCCTCAAAACATTTAACCATGAGTCCCACGGGTCAAAATGCGCCTCGACTGTGCCAGCACACTCCCGCAACCATCCTCCGTCAACTGCATCACTCCTCAGGTGGAGGGATCTCGTCCTCACCTGTGTCGAAGTCACCTACACCATACAGACACCTATGAGATAAAAATCTCAGCAAGCTCTACGTAAATGTCATGCATGCTGTGCGTATGAGTTCATAAATCATGCATCATTTTCATTATCTTTACTCTGGTTGTCACCGAGATCTCAACCCCCTAACCGGAGAGGGCACATCTAGTAGTCGGACTACCCTTTCCAGCTAGAGGAGGGAGGTACACGCTTACAACACGTACAGCTGTGCCTGAGCCCCATCTCGCATGACCTGTAGCTATATGATTACATATTAGATGCGGTATTGTGACAGACCCCTTCGTGCCTACACAATAGATCAATAGCCCCTCTCCAGGCCGCATCGCCATTTTCTTTAAAACATTGTGCAGAAATTCATTTTCTATGCATAATTTAAAACCGTGATACATGAACAGTTACGTACTTAAAGTAAACAAACAACATGCATACCATCAAGACAATGAAAGCTATTCAAAGCATATCCTACCTAACTACCCAACCAAAACAATTTAAACCAAAAACGTCACCAAAATTTCTCGAGACGACCTGGACGTACAGTGTAGGCCAATCGGTCAGAGAAGATGACGAGAACTTACCTCGTGTCCGATGCAATCCAAGCTCCATCCACGAGTGTTCACCTAGAGCAATTTCACATTATTATCGTCAAAACGAGTTTAAACTATTAAACGTTCAAATTTAACGAAACCTTAACTAAGGAAATTCCTTAAAGCTCTAATTTGATTCCTTGAAACACTTTTAGCGAGCGTTCAACACTCGATACCTCAAAACTTCTATTAACGAGCTTTTTCGAAAACCCCTAAAATTCTCTAATTTTAACTTTTCTCACAAATCAATTTAACTTCGTCCAACAACGTTCAATACGTTCTTTACATTCACAAACACAATAAACCTATCAACCTCGAACACTAAATCACGATTTTCACAAACCCTAAACGAAACCCTAGTCGTTTTTAACTCTGCAAAACTAAGAACTAAGGCCTGGAAAACGTTAGAGACTTACTTAGAATCGAGTTTGGGGAAGAAATTGCGAAGAAAACAAGTCGAACGGAGATCGTTGGTTGTCGGAAATGGAGATCATCGTGGGGAACCGTCGAAGGAGGGAGAGAGATTGCAGGGGAGAGAAGATGGCGTGGAGAAGAAGAAGAAGACAATTAGTTTTTAATAGATTTTGGCTTGGTAAATTACCATTTTGCCATTCCTTTGATTTTCTATTTGTTTCGTCCTTCGTTTCGTTAATTAACCGACGATTCAGTTTCTCCAAATTTTCTTATTTCCCCAATAAGTCCAACTTATTACTAGGGTTCTTTTAAAACTGTCCGTTCGCAAAACAGACCTCGTTTACGATTTTTACTAAAGTACCCTTTATATTACGATTAACGTAATTCTTGTAAAATTAGCGTTACGAGCCCTAAAATTCTCGAAATTTTCTTAAAATCCACATTAATTATTAGGATTCCAGTAAAGCTTTCCATTCACAAAACGGACTTGATTTGACATATTTACGAAAATGTCATTATCTATTTAATTTACAAATCCCGAAAAAGCCGGGTGTTACAGCTTACGGGTTGAATAAACTGCGAGTACATCTGCAGGTAAATTGTCCAGTGATACCATGGATGCACATAATTTTTCCGGTGCCAATGCATGCATGGAATGGACACAAGAGATTCCAGTAAGCTCCCACCTGGTGCAATTGCACACACCCGTATTCATGTCGACCACGTATTGTTCGTAGCCGTTGCTGACCTCAAATCGTGCACCTCCCCAAGCTGAGCACTCCAATTTTGAGCTGCAACGTCTAGATTCTCAAATCGACGCCCGTGAAGTTCGATCAGGAAATCTCGTTGAGGAGAAGGTAAAGATCTTCAAAGGGGAAACCTTGAAGCGTGGACGTAGGCAGGTTTGGCCGAACCACGTAAAAAGATCGGTGTCAATCTCTTCCTCTCACTCTTATTTTTAAGTGTTTAATATTGTTTGCTGTTTTAGTCTAATTGCCCTAAAAAGTGAGAAGATAAGATAAAGCGAATTTGCATTCCTAAAAGAGATTAGCTTAAGAAATTTCTAATTCACCCACCCTCTTAGACAATCACAATCCTACAAATACTAGGTGTAATGTTGACAGTCAAATCATTCATCATTGTCTCAATAATGGAAGAAATTTCCCACATAGGTTGACTTTTGAACTTATTCAGATAATGCTCTACCACACATTTTTCTCTAGCGCGTCGATTCTCAATTTTCCTCTAACAACTATGAGAATCGATCAAACTCTTTATTTGAAACGTTAGCTCATCTTGCTTCTGAGGAGCATGCAGTCGCTACTCACACCCGTCTTCACACTCAACCATCAGTCGCTGCATATCATTTTTAATGAATTTTATCCTATAACCATTTTTCAAAAAATATTCGACTATTTCTGCTTTAATATTCTTCAAATAACTATATTTTTTCCCCAAAAAAATTCGATGACATTTCTTCTCTTACCCGTATGCTTTCCACCTCATCATCCTCTGAACCGACAAGTGTTCGAAGCTCCTCGTCTAGAGTTCTGGAAGTCGAATACACCTCGATTTCTTCATTTTCATATATGTGATTGAATGTTCGAAGATCACCATATGCGGGAGTAGCGTGGAAATACCAACCGAGATTGACATCAAAAGTTGTTGGCTCGTCTAAATCAACTGATCTAGATGAATCAGAATCCATCGTTGTCAATTATGCAATAAAAATTCTCTGGAGCAAGATAATAGCGTAGAGGTTTTAGAGAGTTAGAGAAATTGGATGTGGTGAGAATGGAGGACGTGAGCCTCCTTAAATAGGTTGGAAGAACGTTCTCGAAGAACGGTCTCCATTCTCCTACAGTGCGATCAATTATGGGCAATAATTGATTGAAATAATTGATCACGGGTGTCACTGTAGGAGAACGGGCCAGGTTGGAAGAACAGCCTCCATTCTCCTACAGTGCGATCAATTATGGGCAATAATTGATTGAAATAATTGATCACGGGTGTCACTGTAGGAGAACGGGCCCGTTCTCCTACAGTGACACTCATGATCACTTA
This sequence comes from Begonia masoniana, assembly GCA_022432975.1. Lineage (NCBI taxonomy): Eukaryota > Viridiplantae > Streptophyta > Magnoliopsida > Cucurbitales > Begoniaceae > Begonia > Begonia masoniana. The sequence continues at coordinate 10,591,369 of CM039516.1, forward strand.
ATAATTGCCAATAATTGATCGCTCGTGATCAATTATTAAGTGCTCACGGGTGTCACTATAGGAGAACGAGGGACCGTTCTCCTACAACGTTCCCCCGTCCTCCAAGAGATGAGTTTGAGGGTGGAAACCCCCCACGCGCACGTGGGAGTCACGTGTACACAAGGGAGAGGGTAGAGACCCCCATTCTAGCACGCGGGGGGGTCTCCACTCCCAAACGCATCCCCCTTTCTCTCTGTGCATTGCACATGGAGAACTCCTCGATAGAACGATTTGTAGTTTTTGGAGAACGATCCCCCATTCTATGTGTAAATTTCCAAACGGGAGGTTATCAATTAACCGACATGGTTTTTTTTATATGTTTTTTGTAGTTTAAAGTTTTTTCAGTATAAACATATTTTGGTTTTTTTAAACCAAACTCAAACTTCGAGGGTTTAACTTTTTATTTAAATAACAAATAAATGAATTTACTTGCATTATCACTTGAAACAAATCAAGGATGACAGCAAAGATTTTCTAAGATCTAAGTATTATTTGCAATATCTTTGAACTAATATATTGCAGTTATTACTATTGTTGTCAAATGCGAGTTATAAAATCGTGTAGCATATAGGGTTAATATAATTTAGACCTTAGATCTTAAATTAGTTTTTTGGGAAATCAAAACATATATTTTAGTTATAAGTAATTTGAATTTTACTGTCAATTTATCCATTATTTTAAACAAGTGGCTAACGTGTTTCTATTAAATCAATAAGTTTAACCCAACTTCTAATATTCCGGTGATCTATAATCCAATTTCAAACCCTCTCAATTCCTAAAACTTTACTAAAACTTTATAAAGCGTTTTATTACCACAAATGACGTGTTGTAACTTACAAACGATCAACTTAAAAAGTAGTTAATGCAATATTGGACTTGAAACTTGGGTCACGTTGGCCTAGCCCATATTATTTTAGCTAAGGGGATGATCCTCACATTTCCAGCTAAAAACAATTCTTAAAAAAAGGGAATGGAGTTTGGAGGAAAGCACAAATCCACCCCACCACTCATCATTTCAAATTATTAATAAAGTTGTAAATTATATTATCTTTTATTCAATTTTTCTTTTCATTATTCAAGTTATTATTTCAAGCAATATTATATTTACTTTTTGGTGACTGTTGTGAAAAAATGACACTACGCAAGTGCACGTATCGCAATTCAAGTAGTACAAAGATATCGATCCCACGAGGACAAAATTTAATCAATCTTAAACTATTTATGGAACAATAATTTAATTTCAGAGAAATTATATATTCAATTATGAAAATAATGGAAACTAAACCAAATTATATGACTAGATAATTAGAAACGGCTTCGATTTGATTTCCTTCACCAATTGATTTCTTACTACTAATATTGTAGGGAATGCTATAGTTTTATGTTAAATGACTAGAATTTCCTAGTGAATCAAGGCTTGGTCTATGCTCTTGATTAATTCTTTCTTATATTATTTTTCAGACTTATGAAAAATCAATACAATCTAGAATTCCACTTAAGCATTATTCTATATATCACATGAATTTAAGCAACCATTATGATAATACTTATAATTGATACTTGTCACATGCATCAATCATCCATGCAATTCAATACACGTCTCAATAACTATTTCATGGCGTCTAAAATAGCATCCTAGTATTTATTCATGTGGCGTGCATAAAATAAATTAATCACTAAAAACATATTGAATTGTTTAACATAAATCAATAACATTCCACAAGAAATCAAAGATTTAGTACTCTCTCATCTAGCCAAAAGGAAATTAGTTCATGAAAAAGAAATTAATTAAACAATCCATAAAATTCATAGAGAAAATATAAGAAAATGAGAAGAATAAGAAGAATTGGTAGAATTCTGCCTTGAAGACCGTTTCTCCCGTCCTTGCTGCCTTTACTTCTCTTGGTTCCTCAATGCCCTCTTTTTTTTCTTCAATTCTTTGTTTTTACATACCAGCCCACCTTCTCTCTCCTCCTTGATTCTCTTTGATTTTGTTTTTAATTTCCTTGATTTTTGCCTCATATTTCTCTCTCTCTTCCTTGAGCCTTTGAATTTGAATTTTCCCGCTATTCACGTGTTTTCCATCTTTTAAATCTTCCACATCATCAGTAATCTGCAAATAAAAATAATTAGTGATAATTATCTGAAAAATAACACATATTTTTAATAATTGACAAAGATACTGATGCTGTGGCTTTGCTGTAGCATTCACTGTTAATATATATGCATTACTTTGATTTATCACTCAAATTTAAGCAATTTATAATTAAAAGCACTTGTAGAATAAGTCTTTTTCAAGACTTAACATACCCCCAAACTTAATTCATTACTCGTTCTCGAGTAATGTTTACAAACCAACACAAATTACCATCCAAAATTCTTAGGATTGCCCAAAATTCTCAACTCCACAAATATAACAATTTATTGATTATCCGAATTCAAATAAGGTTAGAAAAGCCTCTTAGCAATATACCCCCTCAAATTGTGTGTGTGCATATGTTAGAATTAAAACTTTCTCAAATCACCTAATTTTTATACAATCATGCTCAATTCAATATTTCATACATAGTGCCATAAATTCTCTCTACTAACAAAAAGTAATTAGAACTTAGGATTCATTATTTAATTCTTCTCTAAGTTGATGGGGGAATATTTTTTTTTTTTTTTTATTTGTTGACTTCTCTCTAAGTCACATTACCTTTTTACGCGATTGACAACATTTGTGATGAAGGCCTCCGGTTACTCAATAATGTTTCTAAGAGAGATGAAAATATAAGAAAATATAGCCAACAATTTGCGATGGAGTTCCTCCCAACGTCCCTCTTTATAATTTTCCACCCATCGAGTATCCAAAAGGCTCACTCGAAATTGAAAGTGGATTAGGGAATCACAAATATTTTTATTTTTATTTATTTATTTTTTTTATTCCCCCAAACTTATCCTTTTTATTTATGAATCCTTTCGATCTAATTTCAAATTGTTTTGTGTTGAGAAGATATAGATCTAGTATAAAATCCTAAATTTGAGACATTAATTTCATAAGCCTAAGGATTTTCGGGAAGTTTTTATTTCTAACAAAACGTGTAAAAAGGGATATATTACTTTAAGATGATTCTTCCCTTATTTTAGTTGAATTTTCAATAATTGTTCAATTTTATGGGGTATCGTATTTTAGGCATCATGTTCAACATTTTTTTTTTTTTTAACCCGAACAGAATACACAATAGGCTTCATCTCACCCCCCAAACTTAAAATTGACTATGTCCCCATAGTCATATAACAAAATTAGATAATAAAATTAAATCTAATGGAGAGGGGTTAGAACTTCCCTGGAATGTTTATTCTTCCTCCTCTTTTTCTTCATTGTTATCTTCTGTGGGTGGCTGATTAGGTGAATTGACAGACTGCAAGGTTGGAGGGAAAACAGGGCTTCGTGGACTGGCTCTGGAATGTATTCATAATGGTGAAATTCCTTTTGGCTGTATATGTCAAGTAGGTCTGCATGTTTGCTTTCATCTTGTTGCTGAACCTACTTGACAATAATAAGAGTGATAAAATAAAAATTTAAAAACGATAACTAAATAAAAAGAAAACGGTAACCAAATGAAAATGCGATAAAAGAATTTGACAGAACTAAAGCTGCTTATTAATTTTTTTTCTGATGCTACTGGCTGCTGCAGCATCCATTTATTTTACCAGAACGAAACTAGAAAAGGATACTAAAAATTGGGCTGCCTTCATGTAATGCTTCCTTTTATCCTAACAGCCCTATGTGATTCTACTTTCATGGAGCATCCATTAGAGGGATGGACACATTTCTGTTATCCATCATATTTTCTTCAAAATAGTGCTTAACTCTCTGCCCATTAACCTTGAAAGATTTCCCTGTTGTTTCACTGATTAGTTCCAAAACTCCAAAATCATAAATGGCTGTAATTTTAAATGGACCAGTCCACCTTGACTTCAACTTTCCAGGAAATAGCTTTAGTCTAGAATTATAAAGCAATACTTGTTGCCCCACTTCAAAGATCCTATCCTGGATTTTTTTATCATGCCATCTTTTCACCTTTTCCTTATAAATTACAGCATTCTCGTAAGCATTGAGTCTGAATTCTTCTAGTTCATTAAGCTGCAGCAATCTTTTCTCTCCTGCTGCATCCATGTCCATATTCAATTTAGCTACTGACCAATATGTTTTGTGTAGCAACTCTACTGGTAGATGACAGGCTTTTCCAAACACTAAACGAAATGGAGATGTCCCGATGGGTGTTTTGAACGCTGTTCTGTATGCCCATAAGGCGTCTGGTAATTTCTCAGCCCAATCTTTCCTGCTTGTATTTATCACCTTCTCCAGAATTCTTTTAATTTCTCTGTTTGATACTTCCGTTTGTCCGTTCGCTTGAGGATGATAAGCTGTGGTCACTTTATGCTTAATTCCATACTTTGCCAATAGTTGCTGAAACTGTTTGTTGCAAAAATGACTGCCTCCATCACTGATGATAGCTCTTGGTGTTCCGAACCGAGTAAAAATATTGCGATGCAAAAATCTTGTAACCACCTTAGCATCATTTGTAGGGAGTGCAACAGCTTCCACCCACTTAGAGACATAGTCCACAGCAAGCAGAATATACTGATTTCCATAGGATGAGGGAAATGGTCCCATAAAATCAATGCCCCAAACATCAAAAAGCTCTACTTCTAATATATTTGTTAATGGCATTTCATGCTTCCGTGAGATATTTCCCGTTCGTTGACACCTATCACATGATTTAACAAAATTGTTAGCATCTCGGAATAATGTAGGCCAATACAAACCTGACTGTAAAACTTTTGATGTTGTTCGAATTCCTCCAAAGTGCCCTCCGTAGGATGCTGCATGACAATGCTGCAGCACTGTTGTAAATTCAGTTTCTGGAATACATCTTCTCAAAATTTGGTCAGCACATAACTTAAACAAATAAGGATCATCCCAGAAATAATGTCTAACATCTTTTAAAATTTTTTTCTTTTGCTGGAACTGAAAATCAAAGGGAATGATACCACTTACAATATAGTTCACAATATCGGCATACCATGGTACTTCGGTGATATTTAGCAATTGCTCATCTGGAAATTTTTCTGAAATGGGGATTGTTTTGTGAGATGCTCCTTTGGAATCCAATCTTGATAAATGGTCTGCTACTTGATTCTCACTTCCCTTCCGATCTCTGATTTCTAAATCAAATTCTTGGAGTAATAGAACCCATCGAATTAGTCTCGGTTTGGCATCTTTTTTTGACATCAAGTACTTAATCGCTGAATGATCTGTGTATACGACCACTTTGGTACCCAACAAATATTGTCTGAATTTCTCAAAGGCAAAAACTACTGCTAACAGCTCTTTCTCAGTTGTCGTATAATTGAGTTGTGCTTCAGAGAGTGTTCGGCTTGCGTAGTAAATAGAGTGAAATATTTTTGCTTTCCTTTGTCCAAGTACCACTCCAAGCGCAAAATCACTTGCATCACACATTAGTTCAAATGGTTGCGACCAATCAGGAGCTGCAATTACAGGAGCAGTGATAAGCTTCTGTTTTAAAGCTGAAAAGGCTTGCTGACATGCTTCATCAAAACAGAATGCCCTGTTGTTTTCCAGTAAAGAGCAAAGTGGCTTAGAAATTTTGGAGAAATCTTTGATAAATCTTCTGTAAAAACCAGCATGCCCCAGGAAACTTCTTATTCCTTTAACAGTTGTTGGAGGAGGAAGCTTCTCAATTACCTCAATCTTTGCCTTATCAACTTCAATTCCACTTTTAGAAACTCGGTGTCCAAGAACAATGCCTTCAGTCACCATAAAATGGCATTTTTCCCAATTTAATACTAGATCTGTTTCTGTACAGCGTTGAAGCACAACTTCCAGATTTTTCAAGCATGTTTTAAAAGAATCTCCCGTGACTGAAAAATCATCCATGAATATTTCCAAAAAATTTTCGACCATGTCTGAAAAAATAGACATCATGCATCGCTGAAAAGTAGCTGGAGCATTGCACAGTCCGAAAGGCATGCGTCTAAATGCGAATGTTCCATAAGGGCAAGTAAACGTAGTCTTCTCTTGATCTTCAGGAGAAATGGAAATCTGATTATAGCCGGAATACCCATCCAAGAAACAATAATATTCTTTCCCAGCTAGTCGGTCAAGCATCTGATCAATAAATGGCAAAGGAAAATGATCTTTCCTTGTCATTTTATTTAGCTTACGGTAATCCATGCATACTCTCCATCCATTGACTGTTCGAGTGGGAATCAATTCATTTTTCTGGTTTGTCACGACTGTCACTCCTCCTTTCTTTGGTACGCACTGTACTGGACTTACCCATGAGCTGTCGGCAATAGGGTAAATAATTCCAGCATCTAATAATTTGATTACTTCCTTCTTGACTACCTCTTTCATTATGGGATTTAAACGTCTTTGCTGTTCTATTGAAGGCTGATAATTCTGCTCCATCAGGATTTTGTGCATGCAAATGCTCGGGCTAATACCTTTTATGTCAGCAATGGTCCATGCAATGACATTTTTGAATTTTCGTAAAACTTCCATTAGTTCCAATTCTTGTTCTGAGGTGAGTGAAGTCGAGATTATCACGGGTAATGTGTTAGCTGTCCCCAAAAATGCATACTTCAAGTGTGCTGGCAGTTGCTTTAGTTCAACTTTAGGAGGATCTTCAACAGAAGCTTTCAACATTTTATAATCTGTCACTGCTCTTTCCAAACTTTCAAACTGATTGGGCCATGGCTGATAATTCTTTCTTTCTTTTTGATGAACACTGTTTCTCTTACTGCTTGCTGATACTGAATGATTTTCTGCATCATGTGGCCCTTCATCATCTTTTATCAAGTAGCACTCTTCAGCCTCATCTGGAAATTTCATCGCTTTCAAGACATTGAATGTGATTTGTTGATCATTGACTCTCATTGTAAGTTCACCTTTCTGGACGTCGATCAATGTCCTCCCCGTAGCCAGAAAAGGCCTTCCCAAAATAATTGGCACTTCCCGGTCAGCTTCATAGTCCAAAATAATAAAGTCGGCTGGAAAGATGAATTTATCAACCTTAACTAGAACATCTTCTATTTTTCCTTCTGGTTGAGCTAATGATCGATCAGCAAGCTGCAACGTTACTGTTGTGGGTCTCGCTTTTCCAATATTCAGCTTTTTAAAGATGGACATTGGCATCAAATTTATGCTTGCTCCCAAATCACATAAAGCTTTTCCAATATAGTTACTTCCGATTGTACATGGGATTGTGAAGCTGCCCGGATCTTGTAGCTTCGGTGGCAATTTGTTTTGAAGAATATAGCTGCTTTCTTCAGTAATAGCTACTGTTTCATATTCATTCAATTTTCTCTTTTTGAAAAGAATGTCTTTCATAAACTTGGTGTAACTGGGCATTTGTTCCAAGGCTTCTACCAATGGAATGTTGATATGTAACTGTTTTAAAACATCCAAAAATTTTCTGAACTGCTTGTCTTGGTGTTGCTTCTGAAGTCTTTGTGGAAATGGAGGTGGAGGTCGTTCATTTTGGTTTACTGGTACTCGATGCTGTGGCTTTGCTGCAGCATCAGCGCCAGATTCATCATTTTTTTTCTTTCCAGAATTCTCTTCCACCTCTTTTTCTTGTTCTATCTCTATTTCAACCATCTCAGTTTCTTTTTCTGGTTCTAACACTGTTTCAACTTCTCTTCCATTTCGTAACCGAATTGAATTGCAGTGTTCTTTTCCTTCCCTCTTGGGTATTTCTGTATCACTTGGCAGCATGCCTTGTGATCTGTTATTCATGGCTTGAGCAAGTTGACCCACTTGAGTTTCAAGATTTCTGTGAGATGCTGCTTGATTCTGAATCAAAGTTGTTAAGTTCTGCATTAGCATGTCATTTCTTGTCATGTAATCTTTCATCATTTGCTCTAACGAGGTTGACTGTTCGGAATGCAGCTGCTTGTTTTGCTGAGGAATACTAGCTTGCGAATATCCTTGTGGTTGCTGCGAAGATCCAGGATTAGAGTTTCTGGACTGAGAATTCCATTGATAGTTGGGCTGCTGTTTCCATCCAGAGTTGAATGAATTGTTGTTCCGGTTATAACCCACATAATTTACAACTTCCGGGTTTGAAGGGCAGCTTTCAAAAGAGTGTTCCTCGCCACACCAAGTACATGATAAACTCAAAACTTGTTGCTGTTGCTGCTGTTTTGGGGGCAAGTTTATTGACTTGATAGCATTGGTAAGGGTAGACATCTGTGCTGTTAGTGCAGTCAACTGATCAAGTTCCATCACTCCATTACGCCTAGTTGTCCCTGCTCTCTCTGATGGCCACTGATAGTTATTAGTGGCTATTGTTTCTAATAGCTCATATGCTTCTGTATATGTTTTTGTCAAAATAGCTCCATTAGCTGACGCATCAAGAATGGCTCTTGTTTGACTGTTCAACCCATTATAGAAAGTTTCCAATTGCACCCATGCAGAAACACCATGATTTGGACATTGCCTTACCAACTCTTTAAATCTCTCCCAAGCTTCATATAACGATTCTGTATTTTGCTGCTGAAAGCTCATGATGTCACCTCTCATTCTTGCGTTCTTTACTGGCGGGAAATACTTTTGTCAGAAATCTTTTTTGCTAAATCCGCCCATGAATTTACTGAGTTCGGTGGCAGGGAATTTAACCAGGACCTAGCTCGATCGCAGAGAGAATATGGAAATAGTTTAAGTCTCAGCACTTCGCGGTTTGCTGCTTCATCTTCAAAGGTATCACAGAGCTGTGTAAAATCCCTTAAATGAGCATTGGGATCTTCTGTTGCCATTTCGCTGAACTGACCGATGGACTGCAACATCTGAAACATCACTGGCCTTAGCTCGCATCGAACTGTTGGAAGTGCTGGCCGAACTATACCAGGAATCAAGTTGTCCAAATTTGGTATGGCGTAATCGCGAATCGGACGCTCCGGTTCGTTGCCATTGTTCTGTTGTTCAGCTTGTCGAGCAGCGTCGGGATTCATATCTCCTCCTTCAATAAATCTCTGATTCTGTTGGCGTCTTCTTTCTCTGAAAGTCCTTTCAATCTCAGGGTCGTAAGGAATTAAATTTTGATCTTCTTCGTCTTGCATTAATTGATCGGTTCCTAACAAAATAAAATAAAAATAAAAATAATTAAATTAAATTCCAAAATATAAAAAAAATTGAAAAAATTCTGTCCCCGGCAACGGCGCCAAAAACTTGTTGTGCAAAAATGACACTACGCAAGTGCACGTATCGCAATTCAAGTAGTACAAAGATATCGATCCCACGAGGACAAAATTTAATCAATCTTAAACTATTTATGGAACAATAATTTAATTTCAGAGAAATTATATATTCAATTATGAAAATAATGGAAACTAAACCAAATTATATGACTAGATAATTAGAAACGGCTTCGATTTGATTTCCTTCACCAATTGATTTCTTACTACTAATATTGTAGGGAATGCTATAGTTTTATGTTAAATGACTAGAATTTCCTAGTGAATCAAGGTTTGGTCTATGCTCTTGATTAATTCTTTCTTATATTATTTTTCAGACTTATGAAAAATCAATACAATCTAGAATTCCACTTAAGCATTATTCTATATATCACATGAATTTAAGCAACTATTATGATAATACTTATAATTGATACTTGTCACATGCATCAATCATCCATGCAATTCAATACACGTCTCAATAACTATTTCATGGCGTCTAAAATAGCATCCTAATATTTATTCATGTGGCGTGCATAAAATAAATTAATCACTAAAAACATATTGAATTGTTTAACATAAATCAATAACATTCCACAAGAAATCAAAGATTTAGTACTCTCTCATCTAGCCAAAAGGAAATTAGTTCATGAAAAAGAAATTAATTAAACAATCCATAAAATTCATAGAGAAAATATAAGAAAATGAGAAGAATAAGAAGAATTGGTAGAATTCTCCCTTGAAGACCGTTTCTCCCTTCCTTGTTGCCTTTACTTCTCCTGGTTCCTCAATGCCCTCTTTTTTTTCTTCAATTCTTTGTTTTTACGTACCAGCCCACCTTCTCTCTCCTCCTTGATTCTCTTTGATTTTGTTTTTAATTTCCTTGATTTTTGCCTCATATTTCTCTCTCTCTTCCTTGAGCCTTTGAATTTGAATTTTCCCGCTATTCACGTGTTTTCCATCTTTTAAATCTTCCACATCATCAGTAATCTGCAAATAAAAATAATTAGTGATAATTATCTGAAAAATAACATATATTTTTAATAATTGACAAAGATACTGATGCTGTGGCTTTGCTGCAGCATTCACTGTTAATATATATGCATTACTTTGATTTATCACTCAAATTTAAGCAATTTATAATTAAAAGCACTTGTAGAATAAGTCTTTTTCAAGACTTAACAGTGACGTGTCAAATAATGATTGGTGCAATTTATATAATAAATAATCTATTTATAATTTTATCACACGAATTAAATTTTAATTATATAAATTATTATTTATCACGTCAATAAATATTGTTATTTTTTCTAGTTTTTAAAAACTTAAATGATAAATAAAAATAGAAACTCCGCCAAATCTTTTAGTTCTTGTTTTGGTAACCAACTCCCAACAAATTTGAATACGACTTCATTAATAAATAAAATAGAGAACCGGGTCTGGTCCCTCTATTTCTCTTCTTGGTTAGTTCTTACTCTCGGTGTTTTTTAAGAATCCAGCATCTATGAGAAAACCGAACCCAACCGGCTTTAGGTAGATGGTCAATCTCAGCGAAAGTTCGCATAAGTAGTGGTGGCGGAAGGAATGGACGATGACGACAGAGGTAGGAGATCTGGGTAAGGGAAGCGGAGGGTCCCACATTTCGATGGGACGAATATGAGAGACGAAGGTTCACATATTTCAAAACTCAACAACCTCCGGACGTTTCTCCTCGCCATTTTCAGCCTCTCTTCCCTCACCCTGCAACCTTTTACTTTCTCTCTTCATCCCCTTGTTCGTTTGTTTTAAGGTACTTTTCGCTTTCGCCATTTTCGACCATTCTTCTTCCTGGGTTTTTCTTCTCTGGGCCATCTTCTCTTGGTGATTTTTCGATTGCTCTGATTGAGCTTTTTAATCTGTTTTTGTATTTTAGCGTTCGGGCGCTTCTGCTTGGTGGGTCACCATTGGTTGCTTTTGAATCCGTAGTATTGAGGTTTTTTCCTTGATTTGGGATCGGGGTGGGTCGGTGAAGAATTTGAGGCTTGCCGATGGGTTGTTTGGACGAGGGTCGGTTCATCGTTGAGCTTGTAAAAGAAGACAAGCTAGACGGATTTGAGATAGACTTAGAGAATGATTCCGAAACTATTGCCATTGAAGATTCTGTAAAAGTTCTTTTGGTCGGTTTAGGTGAAGATATCAATAGAGAGGGTATTAAAAAGACTCCTCTTCGCGTTGCCAAAGCTCTTCGAGAAGGAACCAGAGGTACTTTTTCTCGTTTTCCTAATTCTGCTATTGAACAGGATAGAAAAATTTGGTCTTTCATTGCTGAGAATAGAAAAGGCTTATTTCTCCAACGATTTAATTTTTATATTTAAGATTTGGATGATCTTTGCTTGTATTAACGACAGTTTGTAGTTTAAATGACTGTCTTATTGGAAACTAAATGATCTGTTCGTTGATGTTCGTGGATGGATTTTTGAGTTAGTTTTTAACGACAATTTGAATGACGTTGCCCAAAAAAACTATGTAATTTCAATAAAGTGGTCCACCCATATAGTCTTTGCAGTCCCTTACATCATTTATGCTTTCTGAGATGCATAAACCATACAGTTGGGCAGATTCAGCTTATTAAACTGTAAAATAAATATTCAATTCAATGCAGAAAATGCAAATAATTGTGTCTCCTATAATTCGTTCACTGGAAAATGGAATATCGGCTTGTATTTTATGATTGAATGATTTTATTTGAACTTCTTTTCTCAGGTTATGTGGAGAAGGCAACAGACATTGTCCACGGAGCATTATTTCCTGAGTCTGGTTCGCGTAATGGGATTGGTCAAGCTGGAGGATCCGGTGGGCTTGTAATTGTCCGAGATATTAACCTCTTTTCATATTGTGAATCATGCTTGATCCCATTTCAAGTGAAGTGTCATGTGGGCTACGTCCCTTCCGGCCAAAGAGTCGTGGGCCTTAGCAAACTGGCTCGAGTTGCCGAGGTGTATGCAAAACGGCTCCAAGAGCCAAAGCGCATGGCTGGAGAAATATGTTCGGCTTTACACCATGGAATCAAGCCTGCAGGGGTTGCAGTAATCCTCCAGTGTATGCACATTCATTTCCCAAACTTAGAGTCATTTATGGATTCAAATCACCAAGGATGGGCTAAAGTAGATGTTCAATCCGGTTTGGGAGTCTTCGAGAATGGAAATGCTTCCATCTGGGACGACTTTTTTAGCCTTCTGAAGCTCAGAGGGATAACTATGGAGAATACTTGCTCAAAAGGATCTAGTAATCAACACTGGTGTCATTCACACTCTTCCTTGGGCTCGAAATCAGCCAATCCGGCTATGGTTAGTGCAGTGGCTTCGATCTTAAGATCTTTGGGCGAAGACCCGTCGAGGAAAGAGCTTGTTGGGACTCCAAGCCGTTTTGTCAAGTGGATGATGAACTTCCAAAACTGTAAACTGGACTTGAAGATTAATGGCATAGTCTATAATTGTGTAGATAATTTGGAACCGAAGGCCAATGGTTCCCTCTCCGAGAAATATCTCTACACCGAGCGAAACTTATCATTCTGGTCTCAATGCGAGCATCATCTTCTACCCTTTTATGGGGTCATCCACATCGGGTACTTTTGTGGAAACGGGTTCAATCCTCTCGGAAGGAGTCTTTTACAGTCGATAGTCCATTTTTACGGCTTCAAGCTTCAAGTTCAAGAAAGACTAACCCGCCAAATAGCCGAGGCAGTGTCTTCTATATTAGGCAGAGACGTGATAGTTGTTGCGGAGGCCGATCATACTTGCATGATCTCGAGAGGAATCGAGAAGTTGGGTAGTAGTACGGCTACCATTGCAGAGCTTGGTCGATTTTCGACAGATTCGACTGCAAGAACCATATTTTTGCAGAGCATTTCCATGGGAGGAAAATGATGACGACGACAAGGTTTGTTCCTCTGGGTCTTGCTCAAGTTTTTTGTTTGCTTCGTTTTGATTTCATTTTTCTGCATAATTCTATGTAGCATCAACCATTCGTAAAAGAAATTAGCAGGGCCTATCCCTGTTTTATGAAAACATAGAAGCAAGTTTTTGACTTTGAATCCTCCCCTATGACCAACAAAAGGGCGATCACTGGTTTACAGTTTTGAGTTCTAGTAGGTGATATTTGAAGAAATGGTTGAAATAAATTATTAATTCAATGGAATGATATTATTACTATTCTTCTGCTTACTTGTTCTTAATACAATGGATATTTATTTTGATTTTCGATTGAAAAAGCAAAGAATGTAGCATATATCTAATAGCTATCTCTAATCAAAAAATGACTGATCTAGCTGTTGCACTGTTGGACATATATTGAAATTGCCCGGCTTGTTAATGGTCGGACTTGTGTGGAAGAAGCGCTTGTTGTCATACTCTTTAGGATTTGTGTAATGAAATTATAAGGTAATTAACCATAAACATGCTATAATTAACCTTAAAAAAATATATAAAATAGTAGCAAATATTGTTATTAATTCAACCCGACGACCCACTGAGGGCTAAAAGATTGAATGGTGCTAGAAAGAACATGCCTTTATAGATGCTGTTCCAAAGCATGATTTGTAGTGGATACTCATTTTATCCCATCACTAAGCCCATTTTAAATTGTTTAAATGAAAGATTAAAATAGCGTCAATTATTTCATCTCATCATCCCAAATCTCTCACTAGTCACTTCTTTTTTAATATAATATTTTTTCAATATATTAATAATTGATAAAAAAAAAAAAACAATATAAGTATATCACAAACATGAGGTAATTCAATCTAAGTTTGATGCAGTAGAAGCTATTTTATTATATTAAATTTAAATTTTTATTAGTTATTTTTTGACATTGGATTATCCCTTTTAAGTAGGTTATTTAAAAACTCTCTTGTAGATTTTAAAAAGACTTTTGACAATACAAATTATTCTTATTTTGAGAAAAATTTCTATGTTGATTCTTATTTCTTCGAAAAAAAATTTAAATTTTTACATGTTCTTTCACAAAATACATTGGGGAGGATGCATTTAATCGATCCAGTTTTGATTTTCCATTTTAAGGAAGAAAATTCTTCAATGATAATGTTGCATATAGCCTATAATTATATACTTTAATTTACTATTTAAACTATTTATAATATAAATTTGGGACTCCCTTTGTGGCCAAACCCATTTTCGAATTGAAATTAAAAGAGGTATGCATAAATTGGCTTCATTGAATGACTAGTTCTCTGCTTACATAAAACTCCACAATCCTGCTCTAAGTAATGATAAGTTTTATCTTTTATTTCTACATTTTAATCTTACTTCATAATGTAATGTTTATGTGTCGCTAATTAATTGGTGCAATGAATAAACTAAATTACAAATAGATAAAATAAGACATTAATTAGTGAATGTCTTCTCATAAAGTAAAATAAAAATACAGAAATAAAAGATAAAACTAGCATTACTCGCTACTAACAAATTTTTCCAACACCACTCACAAAGAATTCACCAATTAATTGAAAATGACTCCAAATCACGTGCCGGTAAATCCTCCCAGACACCTCATTCTTCTTCTCCATTTGATTCCCAACATATATACACTAATTTGCCACGGAAAAGAGCAATTGCTGATAAGGCAGCCACCAAAAGATACATTAATTATTTAGCTCTGCTCATATGCAATTAACATAATTGAATTATCTATTTCTTAAACTTCCAAACCAGGATAGAAACTCTAACAACATCTATAATACACTGATCTTAAGAAGTATTCATCATTAAATAAGTGTTTTCTCCTTTTTGGAATAGGCTACTATGAACAAATAAAAAATGCAAGACTTACTACTACAGTTGGATTTATGCTGATTTCTTCGTAGATCGCGCAGTAAAACTTCTCGGTTGATGAACAATAAGCAGTGGATACTTTCCTTTGGATTAAGCATCCAAGATTTTCAGAATAGATTATGGTTTGGCTAGCAAAGTTATTTAAACACCAAAATTGCAGGCTTGAACGAATTCCAAATCATAGTCAACATACTTGGTCCAGTATGGACGATATTGGCTCAAGGCAATATCAAGCCAGGGCTTCATATTTCCATTGAAGTGCACAACGGAAGCATTTTCTATTTCATCCTTGCCAATGCTAGGATTATACCCAAGTCCTAGTACATGCCATGTCTTATCCAGTGGCTTCGTTGTTGAGTAAAATGTGATCAAACCTGGAGGCAATGTCCCCAACTTCCACAATGTACGGTTCTCATTCTGCAAACAAAAGTGTTCGTATGGAAGTAAAATGAGAAGCAGAATATACAAACCATAGATGAAAAGAAAGATCATGGAATCACTTTTAGCTGGAGTTAATTTGGTAAAGTTGTTCAGTATAATAGCAACTGATAAAACAGTTGAAACAATTTAAGCACTAAGAGTAGTTCAATTACGTCTTGGAAGAATGCAAAAGAAACAAGTTGGAGAAATATTTAATCTTACATTGTTCTGCCAGTAATGGTACTCTTCTGTGCATTTTTCCCTTCTCCAAGCATCCAAGTCAAAGAAGTTCATTCCATAAGCCCAAGCACAGGCCTTGGGATTAAACTTCTCCTTGATCAAGGGATGTGAGAAATTCATGTACTGTGCATATCTATGAAACGATCCAAAACAAGTCTCGACAGCACCATTTACTTTCCCATCCATGTCAATCTTCCACAAGCCAGTCAAATCCTTTTGGACAACGATATCATCGTCCAAAAATAAAATCCTATGCAGTTTTGGGTACATTTCTGGCAAATAAAACCTCAAATGGTTCAAAATTGACAAGTACTTTGGGTTCCTAAATTTCATATTTGTTGTATCCTTCGTTGCATTCTCAATCCTATTCTCAAAGTAAAACTTCTGCAAATTCGCAGACTCCAATTGTCGAAGAACCGGCACATAAGTAGAATTCAAGAACTTATAATCCTCAACAGCCTTCACTTCAATGTGTGCACCATTGTAGTCCTTCAACTTAAACATAACTTGCATTGCCCCAAGATTCATCTTGTCAGTCACAACATGAAATACATGCTTCCATGGTTCTTCTGTGTTCTTCACAGCTGAATTGACCACCACTGATGCTGCAAGCACATTATCGGAAAAAATTGCATAATGGTAAAGATTTGGATCCTCAAACTCAGGCACAGTTGGCTTTCCTTCATCAGAATACTTCTCCGGATGTTCAATTCGCTCTTCCATCAATCTCATGGCGAGGCAATGCAAGCTTTTCGGAATAGATTTTGCAGCAATCAAGCTAGAAAAAGCTCCTTGCTTCTTTGCCTTGGTCAACTGCTCATTCACAGCGAAAATCGTATCTTTCAACTTTTGAATCTTGAGTTGATTATCAAAGGACTCTTTTGCTTCTGCAATTACTTGTCTTGTCATTTTGATACGTTCTTTCACCTCCTTTTCAAACTGGCGCAGTGAAGATTCATCAATGTGTAGTGAATCGGTCTCTAATAGACCATGATAGGAGGATTTGTTAATGAGATCAGAATAATTCCGTGAGAGTTCTGCGAAAATCCGAACAATCTTGGAGTTCTCGAGCTTGAGCTTTCGGGCATAAGCAGCATATGAGAGAACCAGAGTGCGATGATCATCAGCTTGTTTTCGGATCTGGTCCAGGCGGTATTTCAGAGGGTCCGGCTTGGCAGCAAGGATTGATCTACTCGTGTAATGAATTTCATTCAACCCAAAAGTAAAATCCTATTTCAAAAACAAAAAAAATTTAAATATTCAAATCTCTGATTCTGGAAACCTAAAAAAATTTCCCAACCAAATTCTAGCAGAAGGATCTTCAATTGCGTAGAATGCGATTTCAATTAAAATCCAGCCGCTGTTTGTTTCAAAAAAAAAAAAAAAAAAATCAAAGTGAAACAAGAAATAGACCCTTCTGCATCCAATTCAAGCACTCAGATCTCGACAGAGAAGAACCCATTCTAGGTCAAATTCCAAATTATAAGATCCTCGAGTGATAAAGAAAACAAATTAAATAATACGATGCAGTGAAAACAAGCATAATATTAGGACGAAATAAATGCAATACAGACATCAAAGAGAGAAATAAGAAAAGGAAGAAAAGTACGTACGTTGGGATGAAAAGTATCGGCGGTGGAAGTGAAGAGGGAGGAGAAAGTGAGAAAGATGAAGAATGCGACTATAATGGCGGAGAAAAAGAGCTTGAAGAAATGGGATTTCACCATTCTCATGAACTCTGCGAAGAGAAAAAAGCAATCGGCGAAGAAATTTGGAGGGAAGATCTCCCCTTTTTCTCCTGCAATTGCTGATCCGATCCACAGAGAGAGAGAGAGAGAGGTGCTGATTTTCAACCAGATTGTGAAGTAGAGTTTAATATTTATTTGATTATTATTAATTGTCCACTTAAATTTATTTTTAATTTCAATATTCTTAATAATTAATACGGAATCAAATAAAACATTCAATTATAAAATATTTTTCAATTAAAATATTGAAAAAATAATTTCGTCAATTCGAACGTCAAATTAACCAACCGTTACCAAAATCAATCAGACTTTATTAAATGGACATTAATATATCACATATCCAATTTTAGAAAAATCGAACTTGGTAGAACTAAAAAAATTTGGTTCAATTCTTGAAAAATATTGTTAGAAATGAATTGAATTAATATCAAAATATTATTTTAATTTTTTTTATAGAATTGTAAATTGCAATTTAACCGTGACCTCACAGATAACGTATCACCATGGACACCTCAAACTTTATTTTTAAAAATATAGGTCTTAATTTTTTTCTATCAAAAATAAAACTTTGCTAGTGAGATTATGATATACGTGACAATTTTGTCTGAACTAGGTAGATCTTTTAACTTTTCTTTGATTAATTCTTGTGAGATACACAACAAAAACCCAAAATCCAAAACATATTTAAATAATTCACGGCAATCTCCACATTGTAGAATGTTCTTGACTAATGGCATTTCTTTCCCTCCATTTGACATAAAAATCCCATGTCTACCACTTCAATTCGATATATTACACGCATGAAAAGGGCAATTAAGATTATGTTGAGTGCTTAGAGCAAGGGGGAAGCATAGTATTATAGATTAATCTGGATTAACAGAAGTAATTAATTAGTTCCACTATAACCTCTTTCTAAGATGCTTGGTTTTGACTTGATGAAACCATCCAATACCTTTGAGGGCCTTGGAAAATTTGACCTGTCATGGAAGAGATCTCTTCCATAATGGGCTGCAGAGCTGGACTACTAAGTGGGTTGCAGAGCTGGACTACCAAGTGGGCTGCAGTAAACTAAGATGAGCCCAAGCCCAAGTAGGAGTGAAGCAGATATAACTAGGAGGGGAGGAGCGTGAGCAAGGCGTGGAATGAATGATCTATTTTCTTAGTTTTACTGTTTATCTTTTCCTTTTTCCATTTCCTTTCTCTGTAAACGTTTGGAAGCTATTATTGAAGAGCAACTTTGCTCATTTCTGAGTTGTGAACCCTGAGTTACACAACAGTGGTATCAAATCAGCTACGATGGGAGGGATGGCTGAAACGAGAACAAAATCATGGGAAGAAATGGCAGCAGAGTTTACAGCAAAGTAGGAGGCGATGATATCCATCCTTACAAAATTGGTTCAGTCTCAGTTGAGCACCGGAGTACCTCAATCGGTGGTAGCTGACCCTGGCCGGAAATCGGCATCGGCAGGATACCACCCTTCGCTGAGAATCGATAGCCCAATCCTTGTTGCGGAGACGGCGCCGATTCTTTAGCATTCAACCGAGAGTCCATTTTCTCAGCAAAAATATGTGGGGACCTATTCTCAGCAACAACATCTTCCTCAACAGCTAATCTTCAAAAGGAGCCAATCACAAGTCATACATCGATGGAGAGTCCATTTTTCAGGAGTCATTGGGGCTATCCAAATCATCCTTATGATTGGAGCTCTCATTATGATCGGAGCTCGCGGGAAATCCATGTTTAGTGGCAACCACACGCGCCGACTTTTAAAGCGGAGAATGTACCTGTTCGCTTCGTCGGATCAGAGCGAAGTAGATCCGATTCGGCGCTGAAAATCCAGAAAGTGTTGCGTGGATTTTTTGTGAGGAAGAGCGTGAAGAAGATCATAGCGATGAGGCGCGAAGTTAATGAGATTGAGAAAAGACTTCTGGACAAAGAGGTGGTGGAGTTGGTTCAAAGCAACACAAAAGAAAAATTAAAGGTGAATGAGACGCTGACAAATCTGCTTTTCGATTCTGTAAGGGGTTACGATTCTAGAGTTAGAGGTTGCTGGACGATTGTTCTGTAACGCCCCGAGTTTTATAAACCCGGTTCGTTACTCATAACCCGGACATAACTAAGAAATTTCAGACCAAATTTAAAACTTCGCTCGAAAGTCAAATTTGAGCGTTTGCTAAAAACACAAAAACTTGCAGGGGAAAATCTTTGAGCAAAGCGAAGTTAAGCAAAACTATAAAACAGTGTTCGAATATTCAGTTAAAAATATTAAGAAGAGAATTCGGCCGGGAGAGACGAAGGTTTAAGTGTGAAATACTTAAAGTTCATAAAAGTCAAACGTATCATCCGCTGAACAAAGTCAACAAAAAGGGGTAGAAACAAAACCGAAGGCTTCCACCGATGACGTCAGTCGGATGAATCATTCATCCAACTTCTGCCGACTGCAAAATGACAAGTTTTGCTACTCGCATCTACCGATGACGTCAGCCGGATGATTCGTTCATCCAGCCTCTGCTGACTACAAGTTGACAAAACTTTTACTCACGTCTTCCGATAGAACAAGCTACATATACCGATCACAAAACGACAAAAGACCCTTACTCACCTCTTCCGATAGAACAAACTACATATACCGATCACAAAACGACAAACTTCTACTACATCATCCGATAGGTTTAATACACGACATCCGCCGATCACTAAACAACAAAACTTCTACTACATCATCCGATAGGTTTAATACACGACATCCGCCGATTACTAAACGACAAAACTTCTACTACATCATCTGATAGGTTTAATACACGACATCCGCCGATCACTAAAAGACAAAACTTCTACTACATCATCCGATAGGTTTAATACACAACATCCGCCGATCACTAAACGACAAAACTTCTACTGAAGACATCTTCCGATGACTTTTACTAAAGACATCATCCGATGGCTTTATTTGAAGAAATCATCCGATGGCTTTTACTGAAGACATCATCCGTTAGATAACAGAATAACAACTCTACGTCTGCCGATAGATCAAAAATAGTCGACGAAAATAGCATAGCAACAGTTCCACTCTAACAAGAAAACTCCTACAACCAGTAGAAAATGAACATTTTACTAAAAGCCATTCGAAACTATTTTAAATCAGTGCATTACTCCGAAATATGGTAAAACCACTATTAAACTGACAGAGTATCATTAACAGAAAAGTCACAAGATGTATTCCAAAAACATTAAAACCTACTGTCATAAAAACTAAACGCACTTAAATTGAAACATTGTCAACTAAACCTTCACAACTACTGACATCGGTTAAACCGCCCCGTCAGCTGCCAGTTCGATGCATGAATGCACCCCTCCAACCTACCTAGCTCTCAACAAACTCAGAGAACACACCTGTTGTCTTTTCTTCACCTACATCACAAAACTCATCTATTAGCCTAATGCTAAATAAGTGACGCAATCATGAAATGAATGCTGATGAATGTAAATCTTACATTCATGCAGTTTCTACTTTCTTAGCTCAGTTGCATTTCACCTTCATAGTAATCTGCTCTCAATATTCTATTGGGACTTGAGATCAACCTTCCCAAAGTCATAAATCCTCTTCATCACTTAAGGGCCGCCGCGATTAATTCCCTTAACAGCTCTCATGATCCATAAGTGTCTTCTTGGGTGAGTGTTGATTCAAATCTCACACATGTTATAATCCACTTCATCAATTAAGGGGAAATTCCCTTAACAGCTATCATGATCCCCAAGTTCCCTTGGGAGTGAGATCAACTCTCCCAATGTTATAAATCCACTTCATCAATTAAGGGGCGGATTAATTCCCTTAACAGCTATCATGATCCCCAAGTTCCCTTGGGAGTGAGATCAACTCTCCCAATGTTATAAATCCACTTCATCAATTAAGGGGCGGATTAATTCCCTTAACAGCTATCATGATCCCCAAGTTCCCTTGGGAGTGAGATCAACTCTCCCAATGTTATAAATCCACTTCATCAATTAAGGGGCGGATTAATTCCCTTAACAGCTATCATGATCCCCAAGTTCCCTTGGGAGTGAGATCAACTCTCCCAATGTTATAAATCCACTTCATCAATTAAGGGGCGGATTAATTCCCTTAACAGCTATCATGATCCCCAAGTTCCCTTGGGAGTGAGATCAACTCTCCCAATGTTATAAATCCACTTCATCAATTAAGGGGCGGATTAATTCCCTTAACAGCTATCATGATCCCCAAGTTCCCTTGGGAGTGAGATCAACTCTCCCAATGTTATAAATCCACTTCATCAATTAAGGGGCGGATTAATTCCCTTAACAGCTATCATGATCCCCAAGTTCCCTTGGGAGTGAGATCAACTCTCCCAATGTTATAAATCCACTTCATCAATTAAGGGGCGGATTAATTCCCTTAACAGCTATCATGATCCCCAAGTTCCCTTGGGAGTGAGATCAACTCTCCCAATGTTATAAATCCACTTCATCAATTAAGGGGCGGATTAATTCCCTTAACAGCTATCATGATCCCCAAGTTCTCTTGGGAGTGTGATCAACTCTCACAATGTTATAAATCCACTTCATCAATTAAGGGGCGGATTAATTCCCTTAACAGCTATCATGATCCCCAAGTTCCCTTGGGAGTGAGATCAACTCTCCCAATGTTATAAATTCACTTCATCAATTAAGGGGCGGATTAATTCCCTTAACAGCTATCATGATCCCCAAGGAGTGAGATCAACTCTCCCAAAAGTCATAAATCCTCTTCATCAATTAGGGGCGATTATTCCCTTAACAGCTATCATGATCCCTAAGTTCTCTTGGAGTGTGATCAACTCTCACAATGTTAGAAAATCCACTTCATCAATTAAGGGGCGGATTAATTCCCTTAACAGCTATCATGATCCCCAAGTTCCCTGGGAGTGAGATCAACTCTCCCAATGTTATAAATTCACTTCATCAATTAAGGGGAGGATAATTCCTTTAACGCTATTATGATCCCCAGGTTCCCTTGGGAGTGAGATCAACTCTCCCAATGTTATAAATCCACTTCATCAATTAAGAGGCGGATTAATTCCCTTAACAGCTATCATAATACGTTCTGTTCATGCCTTACCATACATTTCATGTAAATTCATTTTCGTATTCTTTCAAAACATGATGCATGACCAAACTGAAAACATTTAATATGCAGAAAACCTACTGTTTTGTGATGTAGGCCCGAGGGCACAAGCACACTTCACTTACCTGGCTCTCCTGGAAATGCTCGTGTTGCAAACAACTTTGGGAGCTTACTCAACCTAAAACCATGGACAGATTATCGATTAGATTTTACTAAACCTTATTCTACACTATCCAGAAGCCTAAGGAAACTAGTTTAGGAGCTTAGTTCGTTATACATCTCCGATTACCACAAAACCCGAACTAGTTCGCTCACAGCATTCTCGAAACTCACATTTATCCACTCCCCAAATCATCGATAGTTACCAATGCAGTAAGGAATCGAAATAGAACTCACCTAGTTTGAAGAAAATCAAATGGAAGAATCGCCTAGAGAGCTCTGCTGCTTGAGCTGAATACCGAGAGAGGAGAGTAGGGAAAGAGTGGCAGCTACAGTGCATTTAATCACAAAGCCTCTTTCCTTAAATAGGTTATCCATTATAAGTTCTCAATTTACCACTATGCCCTTACTTAGTCACTCATTAACCTAATTAATATTTTCCTCAATTTTCTCCACAACATGCTTACTATTAAATAACGGAATAGAAATTGGTTTAATAGAACCGGGTGCTACATGTTCTGAAGGTAATCGGCTTGTAGGTGAAGGTTGATGCTATTGTTTCTAGAGAGAAGGCTGTTGATATCATTAATCTTGTTCCGGCCGATGAGAATGATATACAGAGTTTAGAAGATGACCACGCCGAAAAGGAGACTGCACTGGAGAATGACGAATCGACTAACGGTGAGGATACCGATTCAGGATCTGATCGAATGCAGCCCCTTGAACTAGGCGATGGCCTGTGTACCAATCACCAAAACTACGAAGCACGTCCTGCTCAAATCAAGTTGACAAAAGGTTTTTCAGCCACGGAGTTAGTAAAAGGAAAAATGGTGAATGTTTATGGTAAAATGGGTATGCCTTGGAATAAGATTCTTGTTCTTGTCGATGGTATGAAGACTGCAGGGATTGCTCCTGATTTGTATACGTATAACACATTTATTAGTTGTTGTCGACGAGGATCTTTATACCAAGAAGCTGCTCAGATTTTTGAAGAGATGAAAGAGAATCCTTATGTTTTTACCGTCATCACTGTACTGGATGGTGTTCCTGAAATTGATATGCTTGGTTTTCTTCCTTATTTCCTTGATAGTTTGTTTGATATGCTAAGTGATAATAGCCATGAAATATGGCAACAAGCTGATTCTGCACCGATAGAATTTCTCCAAGAGATAACAAACTCCCCATCTGTAGATTGTGGTCGAATGGATGAAATATTGGTACAGAGGGCTGGTTGTGCAGATGAGTTTACTCGCTTGACGGCTATCACTTGGATTCACAAGTTTGTAAAGCTTGACGGGGACCAATTAGTACCATATTATGCAAATCTTCTGGGAGTAATTTTACCTGGCATATCTGATAAAGAAGAGAAAATTGGAGTGGTTGCTGGAGAAACCATTGAAGAGCTTAGATGTAATACCCGGCTGTACGGAATATTAATATTTTAATGTAAATGACATTTTTGTTAATATGTCAAATCAAGTCCATTTTGCAAAAAAAAGCGTTATTACGATCCTAATAATTAATAGGAATTTTGAGAAAATTTTGGGAATTTTAAGAGTTTAACGCTAATTTTACGAGAATTACGTTTATCGTAATATAAAGGATACTCTGGTAAAAATAGTAAACGTAATCCGTTTTGCGAACGGACAATTTTAATAGAACCTTGATAATAAGTTGAAGTTATTGGTGAAATAAGAAAATTTGGAGAAACCGAATCGTTAACTAAATAACGAAACAAATAGAAAATCAAAGGAAGGGCAAAACGATCATTTGACAAGTCAAAATTATAAAATAAAACAAAGCTTTTTTCTCTTCTCCCTCATTCACGATTCTCTGGTTTTCTCATCTCTCTCCCGCAGAGACATTTTCTTCCTCCGGCGATTTCTCATGCCAACGTCTGATTTCTCTTCCGTTCGTCTTCCGTTCTTCGTGATTTCTACTCCTCTCGCAACCCTAGGTATGAATCTATAGTTTTAGAGCGTTATATTTCAGTTTTGGCGAAGTTTCACAGTTAGGATTTTGTCTAGGTTTTGTTAAAAACGTGATTTAGAGTTCAAAATCGATAGTTTTACCGTATTTGTGAATATAATGGACGTATTGAGCGTTATTGGACGAAGTTGATTGATTCGTTGAGAAACATTAGGGTTTGAGAATTTTTTAGGTTTTGGAAAACTCCGTTAATAAAGGTTTCGAGGTGTCGAACGTGAAAGGCTCAACGAAATGCCTTACTGTAGTATTCTAGATGTAATAACCCAAAAATTTTACCTAGTAAATTAAAAATTTTGTTAGAATTTCCATGATAGATTTTAACGGGTTAGCTAGTTTATTAAAACTTAAGATTTTATTTGAAAGAGGATTTCTAAAATTTTAGTTCAAGGGGGGGGGGGGGGGGGGACGTGAACTTAACGGAAATACGAAAGTTCAAACATGTGAGGGCGATTTAGTAATTAAGTTAACTAAAAATAAAATTAATTAAAAAAAAATTAATAGAAAACTGAATGGCTTCACAAAGAAGCCATTCAGTTTCTACAACCCGAGTGCCCAAGAAGAGGAGCCCGAGCGACGATCCTTCTCCGGCGACCACGCAGTTTCGGCCACCGTTCAGAGGAGTGAGCTCCGGCGAGTAGAAATTTCTTTCTCCCTCTTTGATTGCGTGCTCAAGTCTTGACGAAAAGTGGTGAGTTTCTCGTCCCTGTTTTCCTCTCTGTCAATCGGCCGAGGTGTAGTCTGAGTGATGAGCGAATTAAGGTTATTTCTTGGTTGTTTTGTGACGAAAATTTGGGAGATTTAGAGGTGTGAGAGTGGTGATCCTCGGTAGACTGTGGTACCTCGATTTTCAGAGAGAAAACTGTGAAGAGGGAGTTATGTGATTTCGGATTTCTGGATTGGGAAGCCTTAATTTGTGCTAAATTATGCTTAATAGGCTAGAATGTGATAGATTAGTGAGGAATTGAGAAAAATTGGTTGAAAAATCGAAAGGGGAAAATTTGGCTTTAAAAACCGGTTTTGATTTTAGGGTTTTTGGCCTAGCCATGACTAATAGTTTTAAAATTTCTTTTGGTATGTTAAACTAGGTTGTTAGAGGAGTACGTGGTCACTGGAATCGTTCGATTCTGATAACCGACGCGAAAATTGTGTGTGATCTAAGTTTCGGGTTGGTTTTTAATCGGACCAAGTTAGTGACCCGTTTAGTTAGTTGTGAGTTGGGTTAAGTTAGAAATGTTAGTTTTAGGATAAATTGGCGAGTTTAAGCCTATGTACTAACGTGGATTTTGAATTGTGCTAGGTGAAGCCGTAGGTGACGTGACATGCCAAACCCGAGCTCGCTAGGGCGATTTCGAGTGAGACTCGGGGCTGGAGGTGATGTGCTCTGCGATTCCGAGTGGGACTCGGCCGGAGGTGATGTACTACGGCGAATTCCGAGTGAGACTCTGGCCGAGGTGATGTGCTCCGTGAATTCCGAGTGGGACTTCGGGCCTGAGGTGAGGTGCGCCGCGAATTCCGAGTGGTGACTCGGGCCGAAGGGTGAGGTGCTCCGCAATTTCGAGTGGGGACTCGGGCCGGAGGTTATGTGCTCCGCAAATTTCGAGTGGGGACTCGGCCGGAGGTGATGTGCTCCGTGAATTCCGAGTGAGACTCATCCGTAGGTGATGTGCTCCGCGAATTCCCGAGTGAGACTCGGGGCCGGAGGTAATGTGCTCCTTGAATTCCGAGTGGGACTCGGGCCGGAGGTGAGGTGCTCCGCGAATTCCGAGTGGGACTCGGGCCGGAGGTGAGGTGCTTCGCGAATTTCGAGTGAGACTCGGGCCGGAGGTGATGTGCTTCCGAGAATTCTGAGTGGGAGCCAGGTAAGTAGTAGTGTGGGTGTAAATGTCTGAGAGTCGCCCATAAGGGCCTACACCACAGTTGTTCGCATGTTGTGAGTCGTGTGTATGTCGTGAGTATGTCATGAGTAAGCTATATGTGACGTGAAGGTGCAGTCGTCGTTAGTGGTATGTTATGTGACTTGTGCAGGGTGTGGGTTAGTTGTATGCAGGTTGTGAGTCGTAAGTACGCGTGTGAAGTGATGGGGATGTGGAGTTGTCGTCAGTTGGTCATGGTACACCACCGTTGTTTGCATGTTGTGAGTCGTAAACACGTTTTGAGTAGTCTGTATGTGATGTGCTCTGCAAATTTCGAGTGGGACTCGGGCCGGAGGTGATGTGCTCCGCGAATTCCGAGTGGGACTCGGGCCGGAGGTGATGTGCTCCGCGAATTCCGAGTGGGACTCGGGCGGAGGTGATGTGCTCCGCGAATTCGAGTGGGACTCGGGCCGGAGGTGAGGTGCTCCGCGAATTCGAGTGAGACTCGGGCGGAGGTGATGTGCTCCGTGAATTCCGAGTGGGACTCGGGCGGAGGTGAGGTGCTCCGCGAATTCCGAGTGGGACTCGGGCCGGAGGTGATGTGCTCCGCGAATTCCGAGTGGGACTCGGGCCGGAGGTGATGTGCTCCGCGAATTCGAGTGGGACTCGGGCCGGAGGTGATGTGCTCCGCAAAATTTCGAGTGGGACCGGGCGGCGGTGATGTGCTCCGTGAATTCGAGTGAGACTCAGTCCGTAGGTGATGGCTCCGCGAATCGAGTGAGACTCGGGCCGGAGTAATGTGCTCCGTGAATTCCGAGTGGGAACTCGGGCCGGAGGTGAGGTGCTCGCGAATTCCGAGTGGGACTCGGGCCGGAGGTGAGGTGCTTCGCGAATTTCGAGTGAGACTCGGGCCGGAGGTGATGTGCTCCGAGAATTCTGAGTGGGACTCGGGCCGGAGGTGAGGTGCTCCGCGAATTCCGAGTGAGACTCGGGCCGGGGGTGTTGTGCTCCGCAAATTCCGAGTGAGACTCGGGCCGGAGGAGGTATGCAGGTTAAGGGTCGTAGATACGTATGTGATGGGAAGTCATCGGTAGTTGGTCAGTATGTAGGCAGTGAGTTTTGTGAGGGTTGTGGGAATAGGTAGTGAGCCTTGTGAGGGTTGTTGGACGGTTGTACGTAGATGGAGAGCCTTGTGAGGGTTGTGGGACGGTTGTACGTAGATGGAGAGCCTTGTGAGGGTTGTGGGACGGTTGTACGTAGATGGAGAGCCTTGTGAGGGTTATGGGACGGTTGTATGTAAGCAGTGAGCTTTGGGAGCGTTGTGGGGACGGTTGTATGTAAGCAGTGAGCTTTGTGAGGGTTGTGGGAGTAGATAGTGAGCCTTGTGAGGGTTGTGGGACGGTTGTACGTAGGTAGTGAGTCTTGGGAGGGTTGTGGGACGGTTGTACGTAGATGGAGAGCCTTGTGAGGGTTGTGGGACGGTTGTACGTAGATGAAGAGCCTTGTGAGGGTTGTGGGACGGTTGTTTGTAAGCAGTGAGCTTTGTGAGGGTTGTGGGAGTAGGTAGTGAGCCTTGTGAGGGTTGTGGGACGGTTGTACGTAGGTAGTGAGCCTTGGGAGGGTTGTGGGATGGTTGTACGTAGATGGTGAGCCTTGTGGGGGTTGTGGGACGGTTGTATGTAGGCAGTGAGTTTTGTGAGGGTTGTGGGAGTAGGTAGTGAGCCTTGTGAGGGTTGTGGGACGATTGTACGTAGGTAGTGAGCCTTGGGAGGGTTGTGGGACGGTTGTACATAGATGGTGAGCCTTGTGAGGGTTGTGGGACGGTTGTATGTAGGCAGTGAGCCTGGTGAGGGTTGTGGGACAGTCGTACGTATGTGGTGGGCCTTGTGAGGGTTGTGAGATAGTTGTACGTAGGTAGTGAGCTTTGTGGGGATTTTGGAACGGTTGTATGTAGGTGGTGAGTCTGGCGGGTTTATGGGTAAGTTGTGCGTAGGTGGAGAGTCGGTCATGCGTAGGTTGTAAGTTTAGTGAGGTTGTGGGTCATGGTATGTAAGTTGTGAGTCTTGCATACGTGGTGAGTCGTAAGTACGGATTTGGACGAGAAGCTGTCGATAGTTGGTCATAGTGTAGGATGTGAGTCTTGTGTGTGTTGTGGCCATAGGTACGTATGTGTATTGTGTAGTCATTGTTAGTTGTACGTTGTGAGTCTTGCATACGTGGCTGGTTGTGGGTATGAGTTGTGAGTTCTGTGTAGGTTGTGGGATAGTTTTGTGTAGGTTGTGAATCTTGTGTGGGTCGCGGCCTAGTTGTGTGTATGTTATGAGTCTTGTGCAGGTTATGGGTTGTAGGCACATTTGTGATGCGATGCGGTGAGATCACGACAACGTGTGTAGAGACCTGCATGTGTTAGGATTGCATAACCAGTTTTCATGCTTCACGTTTATTTTTCAGCACTTTACTTGCTAAGCTTTGAGCTTACGGTGTGTTCTGTGGTGTAGGTACTGCTGAGCTGGTGGGCGTGTACTTAGAGTCTGACTAAGAGTAGGTGGCAGTTGGTGGCGTGCGACCAGGGCCCCGGTTGATGACAGTGTTAGGGCGACCCAACCCAGGAAGAGCTGTAGCATGGTGTTGATGGGGGGTATGACTTTTGCCTTTTGTGGGGGTATTTGTATTTGTTGTATATAGTCATAGTTAAGGGTGATATGTCACCCTATACTGTGAACTTTCTTCGTTTTGGTCGATAACATTGTCGTTCTGTTATGATGATTGTTTGGAGATTTCATAGACTGGATAGTTTTATGGGAGTATTCTGGATTGGTTGGGATTTATTCGTTTGCAGGTACTTAGCATTTTGGGGGTGCCATTTTCAGGCGTTACTCTGCCGAAATTTTCGGGGAGGACACCGTGGTGCTTAATGGTTAGGAATAAGGAAAACTAGTGAGTTGTTTAGCTCAGAGTAGTCCCTGTAGCGAACCGGGAATCTGGGTGGGTTTTCGGGGCGTTACACTAGAGTTTAGGAGAATTTCTTTAGTTAAGAGTTTTGTAAGTTTAGACGTTTAATAGTTTAAACGCATTTTAACGGCGATTATTGTGAATTTGCCTTAGGTAAACAACGCTCGTGGACGGAGCTAGAAATGCAACGGACGCGAGGTAAGTTCTCGTGACTTACTGTGGCCGATTGGCCTACACCATAAACCGGAGTTTATTGTTGAGGATACGTTGGTGCATTGTTTGTTTAAGTTGGTCATTGTTTCGTCTAATTGTTTCGGTTGGGTAGTTTAGGTTCGGTTGTTCTATAGGTTGTTTGCTATAGTGTTTTGATGGTATGCTCTTTATGTATGTTTATGTTTATATTGAACTGTTCATGCATCATGGTTTTAAAAACGTCATGAAAATGAATTTACGCACGGATTTCATGAAAAGAACATGCATGTAAAGGCAAGTAAAGTATCACAGTAAACAACCATGACATGGGGTGATCGGGGATAAGGTTCAGACTTGGCGTTCCGTGGTGAGCGGGTTTTCCTCCCTTTAGATAATGTGGGCTGTCTAACCGCTGGACGTGCCCTATCTATCTGTCGAGCGTTTCTGATAACCATAGATTGACACGTACTGATATATGAAATGACATGGACGATTTTTATAGTATCGAGCATACATGATCATGCATTAGCATTTACGTAGAGCTTGCTGAGATTTTTATATCATAGGTGTTTTATGGTGTAGGTGATCTTGACATAGGTGAGGACGAGATCCCTCCACCCGCGGAATGATGCAGTTGAAGGAGGATGGCCCGTGGGAGTGCGCTGGGCAGTCGATGCTCCTTTTGACCCGTGGGGGAAGTAAACGTATGTTTTGGGAACACGGTAGATAGAATAATTGTATAGTTAGAACATTTTAGGATGTTTGGAATCTGGATAGTGGATAGGTTTATGTTTTGATGTCTTAAACGTTTTGGTAAACTTGTTTTATAAAATGTTTTGTTAAACCGCTAATTTAATTCGTTGATGAACTGCTTGGTGATTTTTACCAGGAAGAAATGTTTAGTTTTTAAACCGAACCACGCAGTTCGTTTTTATGAAATCAGATTATGTTTTAAATGTGTTTTGAGTCGTTTATTGGGTGAGCGACGAAATGTGAAAAGGGGTGAGGTTTGAGCTATTGTATGTTACACGCTTACGGAGTGATTTATGTTGAAGTCTAAGGGGTTTATATGATGAGAAATGTGTGCAGGGGAAGAGGAAAGAAAGAAAGAATTGAGGGAGGCAACTCCCTGGAATTTTCGGATTCCAGGGAGGGTGGCGATCGATCTCCTAAGGAGGAGATCGATCGCCTTAAAGGTTCGCCACTCTCTGGAAAAATCCAGAGAGTGTGGCGACCGATCGCCCAAAAAGGGGCGATCGATCGCCTGACCATCGATCGTTTGGCGATTGATGGTCACAATGAGGGGCGATCTGATCGCCCTTCCCATTTTGATGATGGCGATCGATCGCCGGTTTTGGGCGATCGATCGCCCCTTTACAATTCAGGACAATGTCCCTTTTTGCTCTCCGCCGTTGATTAAATGATTTTAATTGTTTTAAATATTTGTTTTAATTGTTTTAAATTTTATTTAAATTGTTTTTAAGCAAATAGTTTTCGAACGGTTTTAACAATTTACTCTACGATTTAAATTCCGCATAAATACTACAAAGTTTAAGAATAAAAGATAAAATGAAAAATTTATACGGTAAAATTAGGATACGAGTAAGGGTCGCTACAACTTATGGTATCAGAGCCCCCGGATTTTAAAAACGGTTCTGTAGACTGCTCGACTGCACAGCCACTACGCAGACATCCTTCCTCAACTGTAAGTATGTTTATATGTTTTCTTTAAGTTCGGTTTCTTAGAGTTATTTGCTTTTAACCTTTATAGGAATTATATAAATATGGTGCGTCGAGGAAATGACTGAGGTGACCGAGATAATACGATAGACCACCTTAAGGATTTTATTGCCCAACAGTCCCAACACATGGAGCTACAGGCCCAACAAATGGAGAGACAGTCTCAGCAGTTATGTACCCTGATAGATCACGAGGGTGCTAGAGCTAGGGAGACAGCGACTTCGGGTAATCGAGGGATGGAGATATTTCAGAAGCTCCAACCTCCGGTGTTCAACGGATAGTCTACGGATCTCTCTTCAGCCGAGGAGTGGATTCAAACCATGGAGGACATGCTGGCCTATGCAAGCATTGAGGACGAAGAGAAGGTTGCATTGGTTAGCTACCACTTAGTACTGGATGCCCAATTCTGGTGGGATTCTATCAAGGCAACCACTGATGTGACGGTTATGAGTTGGGAGCGTTTCAAGATGATATTCTACGACAAGTACTTCAGCCATACGGTGCGGGAGGCGAAGATGGTAGAGTTTATGTAGTTGCAACAGATAGGTTCGATTGCCGAGTATGTGAGGAAGTTTGAGGCTCTGTCTCGATTTGCGCCACGTCAAGTCAGTGTTAATGAAGACAAGGTGCGCAGATTTATACAGGGACTTAGTTAGGAAATCCGGAAAAGTCTTACCGTATCAGGGGTGCAGAATGTGTCCTACGATGAGATTGTGACCAGGGCACTGGAGATTGAGGCTGTAGATCAGAGTTCAGTTAGACTAAGGGAGCCAGCTAAGGGCTTCTTTCGTGAGATCCATCCACAGCTCAAAAATAAAGGCTGGCAACCGAGAGGACAACCACAACAACAACAACGGGGAGTTAAAAGGCCCTTAGAAGGGGGAAATGATCGGGGGAAAGGCAAGCAAGTTCAAGGGGCTACGCAGAAACCTGTTTGTCCTAAGTGCCAGAAG
Organism: Begonia masoniana; assembly: GCA_022432975.1. Lineage (NCBI taxonomy): Eukaryota > Viridiplantae > Streptophyta > Magnoliopsida > Cucurbitales > Begoniaceae > Begonia > Begonia masoniana. Next base: position 10,623,851 of record CM039516.1, read on the forward strand.
GAACACTGTGGCGCTTGTCGATTGGGCACGAACAGTTGCTACAGATGTGAAGAGATCAGCCATTTTGCTCAGAATTGTCCGAGGGCGGCTACTGATCAGAGAAGAGTGACCCCGAGGATATTTGCCTTTATTGAGCCTGGCGATGTTGATGACGAGGCTCAGCCCTCAGTGATAGTAGGTACTATTTTGATTATGGGCGTAGCAGTATTTTCTTTGATAGACACGGGGGCTACACACTCTTTTGTTTCCTCTGCTTGTGTGTCTAGACTGAAGCTTGTGCTTGAGTTAGCAGAATGCGAGTATAGTGTGATGCTACCTTCAGGAGAGCGTATCCAGTCAGGTTATGTTGTCCAGGGCAATGTTGTCTCGATTGGGAACAACACCCTTTATGCTCGTCTGATTGTTATGGGCATAGAGATCTACGATCTTATTTTAGGGATGGACTGGGTATCGCAGCACTTCGCCACCATCGATTGTTGATCCGGGATTGTGACCTTTCGACCCCCGGGTAAAGCAAAGTTTTCTTATCAGGCGATAAACCGATTGAGTGGATCGCCTATCTCTTATTCCATGAAGGTCAACAAGCAGTTTAAAGGTGAGTGCTCTATTTATTTGGCCACAGTACTTGTATTCAGTTGGTCAGCGGAGTAAAGTCGAGTGACATTCCCATAGTCAGAGAATTCTCTGAGATATTCCTTAATGATTGACAGAAAAATGGGGAGGAAACAGAACAAAATAAAATGGAGGTGAAATGGAATGTGGAAAACCCTTGGCTGACCGAGAAGCTATCTTATGTTATGCTTCTCGGTGCATGCCTTCCCGAGGAAAGGCAACAACTGCTGGGCCCGGTTAACATCCTCAACCTTTGAAACTCCGATAACAGAGAGGGAGGGAAGATAAGAGATCACAGCCACCGTAAGACTGATGATCAATGGAGGCACACTCCTCACGGCAGAACCGCCGTGGCTTACCTTGACGGCAACCAGAAATCCTTCTGGATTTTCAAAGAGGGAAAATAGGTTTATATTGATCAAAAATTGCGTACAAACACTAAAAGCGATGCTTAAATACCTAAGGTGGCTAGGGTTGGAAATGCCCAGAGGAGAAAATTAGCCGTTGGAAGGCTTCTGCCAGGCATTCACGGAATGGGAACTCAAAGCTGACGAGGCTGCTTGCTTGGAGCAAGGAAGGGCTTCGACTGGTCAGCTCATCCAGGTGGGCAATCTGTGCGCTCGCGGAGTGATCACCGTCGATTTCTGAAGCTCGTGGTCGCTCGCTGTGCGATCGTCTGAAGATCGCTTCTCTCTCGCTGAACTACTCGCTGGACTTCGTCGTGGCTGGACTTCGTCGTGGATTGAAGAACAAGCTGCAATGGACTGATTTGTTATTTGGGCTGGGCTGCTTTAGTGTTTAAGTGTGTGTGGGCTAAAGCAAATGGGCTGGAATTTATGCCATAAATTTTGTGTGGGCTTGAAGGCTATACCCAATGTTGCAACCCAACCTTAAAGCCACCTACTAATCCTAACCACACAATCTACTCCTAAATGCCTAATTATGCATGACTAAATATAAGGACTAAATGTTTGTCCAAATTACATAAAAGGCCATTGTTTGCCAAATTAAAGTTAAACTAAAAGTTATGCAATTAGCTTGGTTACACAATTGATGAAGGGAAGACAAATTCTCTCTTTAAAATTCCAAGCTTTAAGTAAACTATTTTTCATACAAAATTCACAAACCAATTAGTAAATAAAAATAATAAAAATACATACATTGGCTTGCGTTTGACGATTAGGAATCGTAGGCACATCATCCTCTCCGGGTGAATGAAGATTTGACCACAAATCTAATGGTTGGTCCGCCCGAAGTAGGTTTTCTTCAAAATTAGAACTAACTATTTTGAATTTAAAAAGGGTTAAAAAGTAAACATTCATCAATGCAAATAACTGTAAGCCCTTTAACCACCAATAATATTCAATCCACATTAATAACAAAAGGGTATTTCTCTTCCTAGTTCTTTTCATAATTTCATAATCATGCTTCGATAAATGACATTTAAAATTGCATTTAATATTATCAAGAATAAGAAGAGCTTGATCACAAACATCCAAAGTAATAACACGAATAAAATAATCATCTAACCATCCAATCCTAAGTAACCAAGTGATTAAGTGATTAGATAAAACATTCCGAGAGATAAAATAAGAGTCATAGCTTGGCAAGTGAAACTTACGGAACATGGGTGAGTCAAGTATGGATTCGTCAAAAATAAACTCCCAAGTAATCCAAACAACATCATTATCGTCATAATTCTCTATCTCAATGGTTTTAAATTTATCCAATAGCCTCATGTCATTTAAGCAGAGAATAATCTTTACGAAACTAGAGGAATGTCGCAAGGTAAGATGAATGCAAGAAAGATCCAAATTTATATAGTTATCCCAACCATTATGCAAAATATGAGGAACCTTTAATGCACTATCAAAATAATTTTCCATCCAATTAATTTTAAATAACCAATCAAGTAGATGGTCAAGAGATACATACATTGTATCAGTCATAATAATTGGCTCACCTGTGGCCCCTTGGCTGGCATCTTCCGTTAGAGGTTTGGGAAACCATGAGGTTCTCCAAAAATTTTCTTTAATTTTAGTACTCAAAACAGAAAAATACTCATTTTCTACAACATATGGATCAAGTTCGATTAACAAGTTATCACCAATAAATCGAAAAGTAAAATATTCATTATCAATGCCAAACCAACATAACAAATTCTTCCCTACGAAAATGTACAAATAAGCTTCAATCAAGACTTTAAATTCACTATTTTTCCAAAAATAGGTAGTTATGAACTCAAAAAGTTTAACTTCAATAATAAGTCTCATACCACAAAAAGGTAAAACAAATTTTATGAACTTTTTAAAATGATACCACATATTGTTGAAGCACGAAGTCTCATACCACAAAAAGGTAAAAACAAATTTTATGAACTTTTAAAATGATACCACATATTGTTGAAGCACGGAAGATTCATCCTCATAAAGTTCAATAAGTCATAATTTTGCTTACTAAGGCATTTGAAAAATCAAGAGATGACATAATAGAAGCTCTATTTTTAACAAGTCAAAGAGATTAATTTGTTCACTAATATTACGCAACCAAGATAAATTAGCACTCTTATCCAAATAACTTTCAACCATCCAATTTAAACACCAAGAAATTAAGTATCTAAATGTACACACCTTGGGTTTATAGTGCTTACCATGATTGTGCCTTGTTGGGTTGGAGATCCGACATACCTTTAGCCACAAGTTGGAGGGGTTCCTCTTTAGCTATGGGCAACTCAAGAAAGTCTTCCCTAGGGTCGTCATAAAATGGGTTATACCACATGATACCTCATGAGCTATTCGATTTTGTATGGCAAAACATTTCACCCAGCAATGAGTTCTTCCTTTTGGGGAGGAAACTCTTCCACAACTTTACTGCAATTAGTTAGTTCTTCCACACAAACTAATTCATCAACAAATTCCAATTCATATAAATTATAGAAATTTTCACAAAATAAATTCAGAAGTGGTGATTCATCAAAAACATCTTTCAACAATACACTTTTAACATCTTGTTCCTTAAAACTATCATTCATGGCATTTTCTAATTCTAAAAAATGCATATACTCATGGTACAAATTAGGAAACCATTCAATGTTTTCTTCAAGAAAAAGTACATAGTTTTTAACCCATAATCTTTCGGTTCGGAAATAATTTGCAACAAATTTATTTGTTGATTGACAATCAAACTCAGGATCAATTTGTTCACAATTGAAATGATTTTGTCTAACCATTTTTGATAAACAACCAACACAATTAAGAAACAGGAAGCGGAGGAGTGCAACAGAGCAGAAAATATTTCACCAGCAAAATATAACAGAAATTTTCACATACTTAAACACCAATGCTACCTAGCAGATGATTAGATAATTATGCATGGCATTGTCTTCAATTACGTTGAAATATTAATGCAAATGAGCAATAATACTGAATAGTCCAAACAGAAATTTTATGCAAATTTAACATTCGAAATTATCTTACGTTTCTGTCAACTTTAACCAAACAGAATCACAATATTAACAAGCTGAAAATATCCTCGCAAATAAACAGATCATGAGAGCTAGTTTCAATAATGCACAATCTGCCGACAAAACTAGTTATTCATATAATCATGGGTAATCAGTTAAGTAAAAGAACTAGAACATACTAAAGAAAACAGAAAACAAGACGCAAGAAACCGAACAAAAGTCAAAGAAAATCACAGAAAGCTCTAAATACTACTCTGGGTAGATTACAGAAACAAAATTTGTGAAATTATAACCAAGAAATTTCCAAGTCACTACACCACAACAGAACACAACACAACAACCAATGAAAACAACAGTTTTGACAAACATGAAGACACAGAACATGAAAACAGAATAACACTAACCTTTCTTAATCACTTATAAAATGCTGCTTTATTTTACTTATGGTCTAGGTGAAGTTATGCTATTTTGCTGTAAAATATGTTGAACCAATAAGCAAATAACAATAGCAAAATAACAGCAATACTCGGCTACAACAACAAAACAGATTAATACCCAAACCTGATTATCAACTTGCAGCAACAATCTAGCTTATCACCCCAACAAAAATAATACCAACAATCTGATCAATCAATAACAAGAGAAAAGACAGTTCAGATTTTGGAAAGCAGAGAAACAACACAAATGCAAATTGGCAACTATTCAGTGAAGCAGAAAGTGGAACCAGAAGGTGCCTTCAATAAAAAATAAAATAAACTTTGTTTTGCAATGCACCAACTCAGCTTAATCACCAAACAAATACCACAATAACAACTGGGTACAATCAAACAAATGCAATAACTAATCCTTATAATTGATTACTAAACAGAAAGCAATTTGATTCAAATGATGTAGAATAGAAGTTCATGCGACGTGGGATAATTTAGTTTAATCGGAATAGAAACAACACTTATTAATGAAAGTATTCCTGCAAATTTAAATGATGCTATTCAGGTGTTTAATGAAGATAAAAGCAAACTAGCATGCTAATAATTTTGGATATTTGAAATACGTGCATGCAAATGATAACAGAGAATGATCACCAGAGAGAAAAGATAATCAACAGAGCAGAATTTATACTTCCAAACAGCAAAATTCTGCAGCCAAGATTCAGCAATTTCTTCAAGCAGTAAACTAGGATTCAGCACATTAAGATCACCCAAATGTTTATCAACTCAGCACAAAAACAGGATTTTAAACAACCCAATTATGAACTAGATATACAGTAAATAGAGCAACAGATTTTTAGAATTTTGCAAACCAGTTCTGTATGGAATTCAATAAATAGAAACAACAAGGTTTGCAATCAACAAAAGTCTAATTTCATATATGATGCTGCTTAACAGATAAGAGAACAATATATGAATTAAGTAAGCAATTCAGCAAGTGATAAACCAAAAAGAACCAGCAGTAAAATATTTCAGATTTCATCATTAAACATGGTCAGATTGTAACATTAGACAATTGATAATCAGACTTGCTAAATATGTTCAAGTGAATATTTCATGCTGGAAATAGATTAGTAGCAATGATAATGCAGAACAGCAGTAAATTAAGAACCTGACAGCGATAGTAATACAGCAGACAAACCCAGCAAGAAATCCAGAAAAGATAGAGCAATTCAACAGCAAAATGGGTTGGAAATGTAAATAGTCATGCTGTCAAATTTCGGCAAATGAAACTCAGCATAATCCTTGGTGATTATTGACTCTCAAACGGGCAGAACAAGCTGCAGAGACACACAGAAAGAAGGAATAATCTGCTGCAGAAAACTACAACAAACTGAAATAGAGATTTAAGCAAATTCAACTCCTAAACATGTAACAATAGCAGTAAACGCCAACAATTCAACATACTCTACTGTGGAAATGAAGAACAGCACACTTAAACATTCTTAAACAATTATTTTGTGAAACAGAATTTGTTTGGCCAAAAAGAAAATTACTTTGTAGCAACTAACTCAGCTTATCATCCAAACAAATTACTACCACAAAAGATCATTAATTCCGAAGAAACTTAATGGACAATACAAAACAAAGAACAAAACAGTTTTTATAAAGAACAAACAGAGCAGTGGAAAACAGCTAAACAACTTAAGAAAATTTTTAGGTTTCCAGCTAGCACTTCTCGGCTAGGCTATTCAACAAACAGTTTGCAAACTTCCTTTAGAAAACAGCAAGTTTATAACAGCAGATTCTGGTTTTTTTTTTTTTTTTTTTTAGCGATCTATACTACTACTAAATTAAACAGAACAATAAAACCAGAAAGGAAACAGAACATGATATAGACAGGAAATGTTATCGGTTATGAACACACAAAACAGTCTTTCCTTCTTTTGTTTTTAAACGATTTAATCTACTAAATAACAGAATAGATAACTACTTTTAAAGCTATAAAACAGAACCAAACTAATATAATAAGAATAGCAATAAGTTTAACGTGCTGGAAATGAAAAACACCAGAACAAACCAAAAACAATAAAACAACAGACAAAATAAAAACAGACTCCAAAAAAAAAAAAAATTAAAAGAGACAGAAATATCACAAGAAGAAAACAAACACTAAAGAAACATGATGACCATTGAAAACATCCTAGAACAGAGATGAAACATGACAGAACAGAAAACAAACGACAACAACACAGACCTGAAAACAGAGAAACACAAAACAGAGAAATGACAACACACAAAGCCAGATTCGGCTTTGATACCACTTGACAGAAAAATGGGGAGGAAACAGAACAAAATAAAATGGAGGTGAAATGGAATGTGGAAAACCCTTGGCTGACCGAGAAGCTATCTTATGTTATGCTTCTCGGTGCATGCCTTCCCGAGGAAAGGCAACAACTGCTGGGCCCGGTTAACATCCTCAACCTTTGAAACTCCGATAACAGAGAGGGAGGGAAGATAAGAGATCACAGCCACCGTAAGACTGATGATCAATGGAGGCACACTCCTCACGGCAGAACCGCCGTGGCTTACCTTGACGGCAACCAGAAATCCTTCTGGATTTTCAGAGAGGGAAAATAGGTTTATATTGATCAAAAATTGCGTACAAACACTAAAAGCGATGCTTAAATACCTAAGGTGGCTAGGGTTGGAAATGCCCAGAGGAGAAAATTAGCCGTTGGAAGGCTTCTGCCAGGCATTCACGGAATGGGAACTCAAAGCTGACGAGGCTGCTTGCTTTGAGCAAGGAAGGGCTTCGACTGGTCAGCTCATCCAGGTGGGCAATCTGTGCGCTCGCGGAGTGATCACCGTCGATTTCTGAAGCTCGTGGTCGCTCGCTGTGCGATCGTCTGAAGATCGCTTCTCTCTCGCTGAACTACTCGCTGGACTTCGTCGTGGCTGGACTTCGTCGTGGATTGAAGAACAAGCTACAATGGACTGATTTGTTATTTGGGCTGGGCTGGGCTGCTTTAGTGTTTAAGTGTGTGTGGGCTAAAGCTAATGGGCTGGAATTTATGCCATAAATTTTGTGTGGGCTTGAAGGCTATACCCAATGTTGCAACCCAACCTTAAAGCCACCACTAATCCTAACCACACAATCTACTCCTAAATGCCTAATTATGCATGACTAAATATAAGGACTAAATGTTTGTCCAAATTACATAAAAGGCCATTGTTTGCCAAATTAAAGTTAAACTAAAAATTATGCAATTAGCTTGGTTACACAATTGATGAAGGGAAGACAAATTCTCTCTTTAAAATTCCAAGCTTTAAGTAAACATTTTTCATACAAAATTCACAAACCAATTAGTAAATAAAAATAATAAAAATACATACCTTGGCTTGCGTTTGACGATTAGGAATCGTAGGCACATCAATGATCTTCCCAGATTACCGCCGGACAGGGAGATCGAATTTGTCATTGATGTATATCTGAGCTCCGCACCAGTGTCTAAGAATCCATACAGATTGGCGCCTGTTGAATTGAGAGAGTTGAAAACTCAGCTAGAGGAGTTGCTAGATAAGGGTTTCATCCGGCCCAGTTTTTCACCCTGGGGTGCGCTCGTTCTATTCGTTAAGAAGAAAGACGGGACTCCCAGGATGTGCGTGGATTACAGGGACCTGAATAAGCTTACGGTGAAGAATAAGTAGCCACTGCCTTGGATCGATGATTTGTTTGACCAACTGCAGGGTGCCCGAGTGTTCTCCAGAATTGACCTACGCTCGGGTTATTATCAGTTGAAGGTTTGGAAGGAAGATGTTCAGAAAACGGCGTTCCGAATGAGATACGGGCATTATGAGTTCCTAGTTATGTCTTTTGGACTTACTAATGCCCCTGCAGCGTTTATGGACTTGATGAACCGTGTATTCAAGGAGTACTTGGACAGGTTCGTTGTGGTTTTTATCGACGATATTCTAATATATTCTAAAACGAAAAGAGGAGCATGAAGAGCAATAGAGGATTGTTCTCAGAATTTTACAACGACACCAGCTTTATCCAAAGTTCTCTAAATGCAAGTTTTGGCTGGATAGGGTCAGTTTTCTAGGCCATATCATATCTCAGGAAGGAATTTCTGTGGATCCAGCTAAAATTGAGGTTGTCAGGGATTGGCCACAGCCTAAGAACGTGCGAGAGGTGCGAGGATTTCTCGGGTTGGCTGGCTATTATCGAAAGTTTATTGAGGGATTTTCGAAGATTTCAGTTCCCCTTTCACGATTGACTCGAAAGAATGAGAAATTTATATAGTTGGCTGCTTGTGACAACAGTTTTATGGAGTTGAAGCAGAAGTTGACCACAGCTCTAGTACTGACACTACCTGTTGAAGGTGACAAATTTAGTATTTATTGTGATGCATCTGGAGTTGGACTCGGTTATGTATTGATGCAGGAAGGAAAGGTTATTGCGTATGCTTCTCGGTAGTTGAAGCCGTATGAGCAGAACTATCTCACGCATGATCTGGAGTTAGCAGCAATGGTCATTCGCACTGAAGATTTGGAGACATTATTTATATGGGCAGCAGTGCGAGATATTTTCTGACCACAAAAGTTTGAAGTATTTATTTACGCAGAAGGATCTTAATATGCGACAGAGAAGGTGACTAGAGTTCGTCAAAGATTATGATTTCGATATTAAATACCACCCAGGAAAGGCGAACAAGGTCGTTGATGCTTTAAGCCGAGTGCCTTCTGCGAGTCAGCCTTCACTTGCAGCGATGTCGGTTACATTGCGGTCTGAGATTGAGAGGTTCGATGTGGAGATTGTGACAGAGTTGTCCAGTATGCTCACCAACATTTCTCTCAGGCCGACTATTCTAGATAAGATACGTGAAGCTCAGCAGAATGATATGGAGTGTGAGGAGCTTCGATCGAGTATGACATTTGGAGACTTATCTGAAATTTAATTTGTCGGACGATGGTATTTTAAAGTTCAGGCATAGGTGGTACATGCTTAACGATGAGGAGCTGAAGAAAGAAATTTTGGCCGAGGCACATTCTTCAGCTTATTCTGTGCACCCTGGGAAGTACCAAGATGTACCGGGATTTAAAACAACACTTTTGGTGGCCGAACATGAAGAGGGAAGTGGCGAAATATGTTGAAACCTGTTTAGTTTGTCAATAGGTAAAAGTAGAACACCAGAGGCCGGCCGGAACATTACAGCCACTGCCGATTCCGGAGTGGAAATGAGAGCAGATCTCCATAGATTTTATTGTGGGGCTCCCGAGGACGACGAAGGGTCATGATGGCATCTGGGTGATTGTGGACCGATTGACAAAGTCAGATCACTTCTTATCTGTGAAGATGGCATCTTCTATGGATCAGCTCGCCGAGCTTTATGTGCAGGAGATTGTTAGACTGCATGGAGTGCCAGCTTCTATTGTCTCAGAGAAAGATCCGAGATTCACTTCTAAGTTCTGGAAGAGTCTGCACAAAGCAATGAGGACTCAGCTAAATTTCAGCACGGCTTTTCATCCTCAGACTGATGGTCAGAAAGAGAGGACAAATCAGATTCTTGAGGATATGCTCAGAGCTTGTGTGTTGGAATTTCAGGGATCGTGGAGCAGGTATTTGCCATTGATCGAGTTCTCTTACAATAACAGCTTCCAGGCTACCATCAGTATGGCTCCGTACGAGGCTTTGTATGGGCGAAAGTGTAGATCTCCATTATATTGGGACAAGGTTGGTGAAGCCAGTATGGTTGGTCTCGAGATTCTACAACAAACGGCAGAGAAAATTGTCGTTATCCGACAGCGTATTGAGATAAGCTTAGAGTCGACAGAAGAGCTATGCTGACACGAGACGGAGAGAACTAGAATTCGAAGAGGGCGATGAAGTTTATATGAAGGTTTCTCCGTTTAAAGGTGTGATACGATTCGGAAGGAAGGACAAGTTAAACCCTCGTTACGTGGGGCCCTTTCCTATTTTGAAGAAGATCGGGAAGATGGCGTATCGACTGCAGCTTCCGGTTTCAATGGAAGGCATCCACGACGTATTCCACATGTCTATGCTTCGGAAGTGTTTGCGCGATCCATCGCATATCGTGGAGGCGAGAGAGACATCGAGGTACAACCTACTTTGACTTATGTGGAGAGGCCTGTACGCATTTTGGAGTCTTCGATCAAAATATTGCGCAACAAAGAGATTCCGCTAGTTAAAGTCCTATGGCGGAACCACGAGGTTGAAGAAGCGACTTGGGAGTGACAGCAGGATATGATGACTAAGTATCCTGAGTTGTTTGTATAATCAAATTTTTAGGACAAAATTTTAAATAAGGTGGATGGATTGTAATAACCGGCTGTACGAAATATTAATATTTTAATGTAAATGGTATTTTTGTTAATATGTCAAATCAAGTCCATTTTGTAAAAAGAAAGCGTTATTACGATCCTAATAATTAATAGGGATTTTGAGAAAATTTTGGGAATTTTAAGAGTTTAACGCTAATTTTACGAGAATTACGTTTATCGTAATATAAAGGATACTCTGGTAAAAATAGTAAACGTAATCCGTTTTGTGAACGGACAGTTTTAATAGAACCCTGATAATAAGTTGAAGTTATTGGTGAAATAAGGAAATTTGGAGAAACCGAATCGTTAACTAAATAACGAAACAAATAGAAAATCAAAGGAAGGGCAAAACGGTCATTTGACAAGTCAAAATTATAAAATAAAACAAAGCTTTTTTCTCTTCTCCCTCATTCACGATTCTTTGGTTTTCTCTTCTCTCTCCCGCGGCGACATTTTCTTCCTCCGGCGATTTCTCACGCCAACGTCTAATTTCTCTTCCGTTCGTCTTCTGTTCTTCTTGATTTCTACTCCTCTCGCAACCCTAGGTAAGAATCTATGGTTTTATAGCGTTATATTTCAGTTTTCGCGAAGTTTCACGGTTAGGGTGTTGTTTAGGTTTTGTTAAAAACGTGATTTAGGGTTCAAAATCGATAGCTTTACCGTATTTGTGAATATAATGGACGTATTGGGCGTTATTGGACGAAGTTAATTGATTCGTTGAGAAACATTAGGGTTTGAGAATTTTTGAGGTTTTGGAAAACTTCGTTAATAGAGGTTTTGAGGTGTCGAACGTGAAAGGTTCAACGAAATGCCTCAATGTAGTATTCTAGAGTTTAGGAGAATTTCTTTAGTTAAGAGTTTTGTAAGTTTAGACGTTTAATAGTTTAAACGCGTTTTAACGGCGATTATTGTGAATTTGTCTTAGGTAAACAACGCTCGTGGACGGAGCTAGAAGTGCAACGGACGCGAGGTAAGTTCTCGTGACTTACTGTGGCCGATTGGCCTACACCATAAGCCGGAGTTTATTGTTGAGGATACGTTGGTGCATTGTTTGTTTAAGTTGGTCATTGTTTCGTCTAATTGTTTCGGTTGGGTAGTTTAGGTTCGGTTGTTCTATAGGTTGTTTGCTATAGTGTTTTGATGGTATGCTCTTTATCTATGTTTATGTTTATATTGAACTGTTCATACATCATGGTTTTAAAAACGTCATGAAAATGAATTTACGCACGGATTTCATGAAAAGAACATGCATGTAAAGGCAAGTAAAGTATCACAGTAAACAACCATGACATGGGGTTATCGGGGATGAGGTTCAGACTTGGCGTTCCGTGGTGAGTGGGTTTTCCTCCCTTCAGATGATGTGGGCTGTCTAACCGCTGAACGTGCCCTATCTATCTGTCGAGCGTTTCCAATAACCATAGACTGACACGTACTGATATATGAAATGACATGGACGGTTTTCATAGCATCGAACATACATGATCATGCATTAGCATTTACGTAGAGCTTGCTGAGATTTTTATCTCATAGGTGTCTTTATGGTGTAGGTGATCTTGATATAGGTGAGGACGAGATCCCTCCACCCGAGGAATGATGCAGTTGAAGGAGGATGGCTCGTGGGAGTGCGCTAGGCAGTCGATGCTCCTTTTGACCCGTGGGGGAAGTAAGCGTATGTTTTGGGAACACGGTAGATAGAATAATTGTATAGTTAGAACATTTTAGGATGTTTGGAATCTGGATAGTGGATAGATTTATGTTTTGATGTCTTAAACGTTTTGGTAAACTTGTTTTATAAAATGTTTTGTTAAACCGCTAATTTAATTCGTTGATGAACTGCTTGGTGATTTTTAGCAGGAGGAAATGTTTAGTTTTTAAACCGAACCACGCAGTTCGTTTTTATGAAATCGGGTTATGTTTCAAATGTGTTTTGAGTCGTTTATTGGGTGAGCGACGAAATGTGAAAAGGGGTGAGGTTTGAGCTATTGTATGTTACACGCTTACGGAGTGATTTATATTGAAGTCTAAGGGGTTTATGTGGTGAGAAATGTGTGTAGGTGAAGAGGAAAGAAAGAAAGAATTGAGGGAGGCAACTCCCTTGAATTTTTGGATTCCAGGGAGGGTGGCGATCGATCTCCTAAGGAGGAGATCGATCGCCCTAAAGGTTCGCCACTCTCTGGAAAAATCCAGAGAGTGTGGCGACCGATCGCCCAAAAAGGGGCGATCGATCGCCTGACTATCGATCGCTTGGCGATCGATGGTCACAATGAGGGGCGATCTGATCGCCCCTCCCATTTTGATGATGGCGATCGATCCCCGGTTTTGGGCGATCGATCGCCCCTTTACACTTCGGGACAATGTCCCTTTTTGCCCTCCGCCGTTGATTAAATGATTTTAATTGTTTTAAATATTTGTTTTAATTAATTGTTTTAAGTTTTATTTAAATTATTTTTAAGCAAATAGTTTTCGAACGGTTTTAACAATTTAGTCTACGACTTAAATTCCGCATAAATACTACAAAGTTTAAGAATAAAAGATAAAATGAAAAATTTATACGGTAAAATTAGGATATGGGTAAGGGTCGCTACATTAGAAATATCAAGGCTAGTCGACCTGAAGGATTTGACATTGGGGCCATACTTTCCATTGCAAGGAGGCAAATATCGAGTGAATATGAGGCCACTAGAATTGAAGCATTGCTATGGATATTGGCACTATTAAGTAGACATCGCGGCGAGGTCTTGACTTTTTCGCATGTCCTATTTGACACGCTACTTAAAGCACTATCAGATTCATCTAATGAGGTGGTGCTCCTTGTCCTTGAGGATCTTGCATGCATCTAAAAAGATGATCAACATTTCAGTCAGCTTGTTGTCTTCCTTGTTCATAATTTCCGTGTGGATAATTCTCTTTTGGAGGGGCATGGAGCTTTAATAATTTGCAGACTCAGTGTACTTTTAGATGCGGAAAGAGTCTACAGAGAGTTCTCAAAAATATTGAAAGGAGCATCATGCCTGGATTTTGCCTCTAATATGGTTCAGGCATGGAATTTGATTTTATTGACTTCCTCTGAAGTTTTAATTCGTAAACTTCTAAACTATAAATCGACAAAGAAAATATTATGTTATAAGCCAGCGCGATTTACTCGTCCTGGTGGAAAGCTCCCAAAAGGTGTTTTACTCGTTGGTCCTCCAGGCACAGGCAAGACAAAGTTGGCGAGGGCTATTGCTGGAGAAACTGTGGTTCCTTTTTTCTCGTGCAGTGGCAGTGGGTTCGAAGAGATGGATGTTGGTGTTGGAGCCAGGAGAGTTGGTGATTTATTTTCTGCTGCAAAGAAGCGGTCACCTTGCATTATCTTCATTGATGAAATTGTCCATCAGAGCTAGTTGCCCGCATTGTTTCTCTCAAGCTTGGCGGCACTTACATGGTCGTGAAGAATTACTGAAACATAAGCTATTGCTCCATGACTTTTTATCCTTGTTTACATCGCCCGGAATGCTTTGTTTAGAAATTAGCTTGGTTGCCTTTCTACTCCAAGAAAATTATGCTATAGGGCAGAAATCTTTAGCTCATAATTTCATTATATCAGGGATTATTGTTGGAGTAGATCTTGTCCTTAAGGCCATATATATTTTGAATTTGGGATTCCATTGTTCATGGATGGCGAAAGTACGCACAGAGCAAAGTGGAGCTTGTGGCTCATTTATCAGCTATTGCTTACAACAGTTTATGGCTTCATCCTGTTCTTTCATTTCTCGAAATGGAGAGAGAAGCTTTCACCCCGACCAGCATTCTACAACTACGTCGTTGTGATGTTTGTCGTCAGCGTGCTGTCCTCGTTTACTTGTCTCAGCTTGTTGCTAGAATGCTAGTGGATTTACAGGGAAGGATCAGATGCGGAAGGATCAGATGCAGAAGGAAACGATGCAGGTTTTGGAAGTAGATATTGACTGTGATTCAGATTCTAACGTTGAAGAGGCTGATTGTCGAAGAGCATATGATTCTGTTGTTGTCCAAATTTTTATCCTTGAGGACAAGGATCTATTAAGGGGGAGGACTGTCATGGAAGAGACCTCTTCCATGATGGGCTGCAGAGCTGGACTACTAAGTGGGTTGCAGAGCTGGACTACCAAGTGGGCTGCAGTAAACTAAGATGAGCCCAAGCCCAAGTAGAAGTGAAGCAGATATAACCAGGAGGGGTGGAGCGTGAGCAAGGCGTGGAATGAATGATCTTTTTTCTTAGTTTATTTTTTCCTTTTTCCATTTCCTCTCTGTAAACGTTTGGAAGCTATTATTGAAGAGCAACTTTGCTCATTTATGAGTTGTGAACTCTGAGTTACACAACATGACCCCTAAATTCATCTTCCCTCCGAAGATTTTGAAGGCCTGCAAGTAGCACAAATCTTCATTGCTGTCTTCTTCATCTACTTCGTTTTCTTTCTCTTTCTTCTCCTGATCGAATTTGTCGTTTTTGCACTTTCTTGAGCTACTTTTTTTGTTTCTCTCCACTCTGTTTGATTCTTGTTCGGATGTTTCCCACAGTAAATCCATTCCTTCACTGCCTTCTTCCACACTGCCTCTCTCCACGTATAGTTTGCATGCTTGTGTTCTTCTCCACTCTCTCTCCTTTCTTATTGAACTAGGACTCCCATTGATGGTTCTTGAAGAGGTCGGACCTAAATTCGGCTTCTCTTTCGCTTCGACTGGATTTTCTGTCACGTGCATTTTTTTCTCTTCTTCTTCGTCTTTCTTGAATTCTGAAATCTGGGTACTCTCTGGCTCTTTGTTTTCTTGAAAGCTCTTAGTCAATGGCAGAAAACTTGTCGGAAGAAAAAAATCAGCTCTTTCTTCATCTTTTTCTTCGCCAAATCCATCTCGGTTTTCACCATTCTCATTCTTACACTCTTCGAAATCCTCAAAAAATTGCTGAAAAGCAAAGAAATGTCGTGGAACCCGATTCTATATAGTCAGATTATTCTACTTTTACTTAAGAGAACTTGTTGTGTAACCCAAGGTTCACAACTCAGAAACAGGTAAAGATTTCAGAAATCTCCGATAATAGGCATTCAATCGTCAACTCGTTCGTAGAGTTTTACAAAGAAAACGTAAATACAGAAAAAGAAATAGCAAAATAGGAAAATAACAAAATGACAGACAATTCATTCCCCACTTCTCACGCCTCTCTCGTCTGCATTTATCTGCTTCCCTTCCTAACAGAATGGACACGTCGGTAATAGACACGTCAACAGCTTGCATCTCTTGTATTTTGGGTTTGGGCTCGCTTGCTGGGTTTGCTACAGCCTTTCATGGAAACTCCTTTCATGACATAACTATTGGAATTTCTCAATCGGAATCCATAATCGGTAAAATCCAAGTTCTCACAGAGAATCTACGTAAATTGAAAAACTAACAGAATTGGAAAACAACGACAAAAACATGCCCTTCTCTCCTCTCCCTTTGCTTCCTTTATCCTCCCATTCTCTAACGGCTTCAGATTCCCTCTTCTTCCTCAATTGGGCTTTGTTCTCCGAACTTTACTCCGAGCCTTCCTGTTAGCCCAGCTCCTGAGTCCAAGCTTGAGTCCAATTGATCCTTGGCTCTCCTGACAAGAAAACTCCCACGTTGGACTCAGAAAAGTGAGAAACGTCATAGTGTTCTTGATGAAGGGGTGGAGAAAGAGTGTAGAGAGCCAGAAGGAGAAGAGAGGTGGCGACGAAAAGAGGAAAGAGAAAGGAAAAGAGGTTGATGATGTAGGGAAAGAAGAAGAAGATGAAATAAGACAAATACAGGGGATGGGAGAAAGTGGAAATGCAGAGGTGGAGAGAGAGTGAGAGGAGGCGTGAAGAAGCAGAAAGCTCAGACATTTTTTGCTTCCATGGAAGAACGAGCAGTTGAAGATTGTAGAATCTGCAAAATGAATGAAGAGAACAGTCCCAACTCGACCTCGTAACTGTCTACTGGGAAGAACAGTTAATTAAAACCGAACCAAATTGAAATTTTTGGTTCGACCCGTTCCAAGGGCTAGTTGAGTTCACGCCGAAGAATTGAATTTTACCCGAAGTTATAAAGTGCATAATATTGATTAAATATAGGAATAAATAAATGGGATTTGAGTGGCTTAGAATCAAGAAAAGCTCCACTCGATGAGAAAAGAAAAATCTCTAGAAGTGAAAAGCTTCAAGCTCTTGAACGAACAAGTTGTTTCAAATGTACCGATCCTTTTTTCAAAACTGTTGTGCAGTGTAGCCATTTAAATGGATACAGCAAGGTAAGTAGCTACCGCAGTTAAATATGCATCTGCTTGCTTTGATTTCAATGTGGCTGCTTTGCTACCAAAGGAATTTCATTTATAAGCAGTTTATTCCACTCGACTTTGCCCGGAAGTTCTTCCTCATCAAGAAGAATGGCCACTGCAATTTTAGTAACCCAAATGGGAGAATTTGGCGTGCTACCTATAGCTATGGCGGTCCACAAGCACAAGTGAGATTACACTCTGGTTGGAATGAATTTGCAGGAGACAATCACTTGAAAATTGGGGATGTTTGCTGTCTTTGAGCTGATAAAAAAGGAACATCTTTCGTTCAAAGTTTCAATATTGGCACTTGGCAGTCAGAGAAGACCAAGATCGTCGATCCATCTGTCATAGTAAGAACATCTTTTTTCTATTATTTAACAGATCGAGCGTCGTTTGCCTGGTCCAACACTTTCAAAATGAACTGAAACAGGTCAACGAAGGGAAGTTATAGCAAATGAGAGTGTTGAAAAGGCTTTTAAAGAAGCCAAATTTTCATGGTTCTGCCAAGGAAAGAGCTCTCAAATTCACTTCACAAATCCATTTTCCATAGGTTCTTGCCATGAAAAAGATGGACGATTGGTAGCAACTTCATCAAAAACATGAAATTCTTTTTCAAATCAAACTATGCCATGTCTTAGCTTTCTCATTTTTTCATTCTACAAACTTCAGATGGGGAGAAAATTGGTTGTTCCCCTGTTTGTGCCGAATAATAATTTAGAAAGTAATGATTTTGTGGAGGAGAATGTGTGCGAGGGAGAGTCGGATTCCCAAACCCGCAATATGGATGTAATTTCCCCACTACATAATCATGGTAACATTAGAAGAAAGTGCATTCAACTAAGACCGCGAGCAGCATAAGAGATGTTAGTTCTAGCATATCACAGGCTACGATAGTTACAATTCATCTCGACTACGGACTCATCAATCGCAGAATCTGAAAGTCGAAACTTTAAAAACACTTTCTCGTCAATGAGTTCAAATATGCATATATCATCTACCTCCAAACAATTGTCCTTGGCAAATGCAGTCTATCCGACAGAGAAACTTACACTCAATCCATGTCGTTTCAACTTTACAACCCATGCTCTATCCCCAACCACGAGCTTTGCCCTCTCTGCCTCTTCTACCAACTTCTTTACTTTAGCCAAAAAATTCTGCACAAAGTTAACTACATTCATCTTTCTTTGTATGCAAATGACATATCTGTTGGGAATAATGTGCCCAACAAGCAAATGTTATGAACATTTTTATTGCTGTAATTAATAAATAACTTTTAAGATTAATTTTTATGTTTGCATTATTCGATATGCTTTATAAATTCAAAGAAAAATCTTTGATTATTTATGCAATTTTAAATTTACATATATGCTGATATATGTGGGATTAAATTTAAAAAGAAATAATCACAATAGTCCATGACTTATATTTGAAGTAAAAGATCTTCAAATTAATAAAGGCATAAATACAGTTCACTTCGTTGAGAACGTGTAGTCATATCCCGACTATATATGTAGTGACATAAAGTGATTGTATTTTATATAATATGATTATATAGGACTGGACCAGATGAAATTATATTGTTCTTATAATATCCGTTGAATGAAGAACAATTAATTTTATCATAATGATGGTCATATATGTATGATCTTAATTCATTGTATTTAGTAGACTCCTATTTCATTATAATTTATTCTTTAATTTACTCGGTACAGTTTTGTATGAGTTACATTACATAAACCTTGTATTTTGGGAATAAATTAAATGAGTAGCTGAGAATGCTAACATTGATACAATGAAATCCATAATACAAGATTCCCTTGTTTGTTAGTTCAGGGATTGAATAATTAGCGCGCAAATTCATAAATGTTATGAATTAATTATTCAATCAAGAACTAATGGTAGTCAAGGATAAAGATATAATATGAGAGGTTAACGGATTTTATACCTAGCTCTATTACGAATCTTAATGGAGGATTAATACATATGTAATGACTATATCAATGGACATTACTGTAACACCCGGCATTTTTGCCATGTAATAGTTTTCCTAGATCATTTAATCGGGATTAATATTATATTAATACAATATATGTTTTGGTTGTAATGATGGAATGTTTAAGGGAAAACCAAACTAAGTGTAATCAAAACAAGTCAATTAGGTTAAAAGCTAAAGGAAGGGTAAATGTGGAAGTGATTAGGGTAGGTGGAAGCAAACCAATGGATGAGTGCCAAGTGGCAACTTGTTGAAGAAGATATGTCTTCTCTTCCTCCTACGTGAAGCTCACTTCTACCTCCCCTTCTGTTTTCTCTTTTCCAGGCGACCAGCAACGATTTTTAACCTTAATCCTTTTCCTGATTTCTTTCTGTCTCTCCAGCAAAGGTAATCACCTACTAAGGTTATCGATTTTGGACAAGTTTAATGCGGGTTTTCACTGAGGTTTAGGAATATTGTTTCTGTGAAAACTCTCTGTTTTGGATGAAAACATGTTAGTGTGTTTTCTAATGAGTTGACATAAGCTTGCTGCATATCCAACAAGTTGTTTGTTAGCTTTTGCAGCTTATTTAATTCTTTTACATGCATACTACAGGTCAGAGCACTCCAGGAACATTCGAGCATCAGACACCGCCGCAAACAGGTAAGTTCATAACCGTAGGTTGGCCCTTAAGGCCCTACATCACAGAGGTACTAGGATCCCAGTTCTGTCGGGTAGTTTTGGGTAGAAATGTTATAGCTTCTGTTCAGTTTGTGTTTTATGTTGTCTGTTCAGCTCATGTCCCGAGTTGTCTGTTTTCTGTTTCACAATATGCCCTGTTATTTCTGATGTCTGCTGTTATAGGTTCAGGCACTGAGACTGTCATGCATACACGTTTTACTGAAAATCCATGCAAAACTGATTTCTGTACACTGTTTGAGACTAAACAAGATAAAATCTGACTGTCTGTAATGTACTGGTTAAGTGCGGGACGGGGACTGGCCCCTCTGGTTTTATCCCTCCCTGGGAATCTGAAAATTTGTCCCTAGCAAGGACCCTCTGGTTTTATCCCTCCCTGGGAATCTGAAAACTGCTGTGCCTGATAGTGCACGTACTGAACCAGTTCCCCTATAAGCCCCACTTAATTCTTCTGCCACTGTAACGTAAAGTTCTGATCTGTCACTGTATTCTGAAAACTGCATGCATAGCATTTTGCATCACTGCATCTGTATTATGTCCTTACTGAGTTTTAGACTCATAGGTGAACTCTCTGGTGTAGGTACTGAACCCGAATCTGAGGACTGTGTGCCTCAATCTGACGATTTGATGTAGTTGATGGCTCGAGCTCTCTGGGTGGTTGCTGCAGCCAGACAATATTTTCTGTCCCGAGGTTTAAGTCTTAGTTTGCAAAGTAAAGTTCATATCTGTAGACTCTTCTGGAATTCTGTTGTGGTTGTTTTAAAACTCTGTTAAGGTTCTGTGTTTTGCTTTAAAAACTCTGTAGGAGATTTTGTTAGGTATATATATAATGTATCAGTTCTGATGTTCGAGTTTTAAATCTCTGTTGACAGTTGATAGTTGTCTCCAGAAATATTCTGTATTAATGCCTTGAAATGTTTAGAAAACATTCTGAAACTGCTTGAGTTCTCCCTTTTCAGGTCATGCATGGATGGTCTCGAGTTTTAGAGCCATCCATGCAGTTTGTTTACTTGAACCCCTGTCACTTGTAGAGCATGATTCAAAACTTTGTTCGAAATCGGGTTTTGAAGGTTTGAAACCTTTATGCCTTCTGTTTTGAAGTTTTCTGTTTTGATGCTCCCTGCCCGTTCGTCTTTCCGTTAAAAGTTGTCAAGTCTTATCTTAAAAACTGCATCTTCCGATCCCCCTTAGAAATTTCATCCACCGATGTCACTGTACACGTTTTGTTTCATTCACATCCACCGCCAAATAGTAGTTCTGTTATAGGTTTCCTTCTGCCGATTTCGTTTATCGTCTGCATCTTCCGGCTGACGTCACCATCTTCTGCCGACTTCGTTTACTACCTTTATCTGCCGATGGCGTCATCACATCTTCTGATGACGTCATCATATATTCCGATTAAGCTCACTGCCCATATCTGCCGATGACGTCATCACATCTTCTGATGATGTCATACGATGATTTCTGCCTATATCTTCCACCCAGTTTTACTCGTCTTCAGTTTCTCTTCTTCTGACGATTACGTTTAATGCTTGCATCTTCCGGTTGACGTCATCCATCTTCCGGCTGACGTCATCACCTTATCCGATCTCAGCTGCTGTCTGCCTCTTCCGGCTGACGTCACCTACTGTTTACTTCTTCTGATTTCTGCCTTTTTAAATTTAGTCTTCCGCCATCTTCCGTTCAATTTTATTTCACATCCTTCGCCAGCCTTATACCATGTTTTCTGTTTTGATTCTGTCATTTAAGTGTGAAGTCTGTTTTCAATATTAATATGTCTTCCCGTTTTAATTCTGCCATGCATTTCTGGGATCCGATTCCAATGTCGTTGTCTACCGTTTCCTGCATCTCCGTTTTCAAAAAAAAAATAGTCACCCTTTTCTGTTAACTGTCCCGGAGTGACGGCTCCGATCCCGGACCCCGATCGGGTTTGGTTTTGGGTTGTCATAGTTATGGTATCAGAGAGACAAAGTTTTAAAATCGATTCTGTGAAATGTCTGCTGCGCAGCCCGCCATGTGAGATCGCTCCATCGACTGTAAGTGGTCAAAGTTCCAGTAAAAGTTCTGTTATTAAATTAGGTTATTTTGTTTATAGGATTTCTTAGAAATGGTGAGAGGACATCAGGAAGAATCAAGTGAAAGTTCTCGGGCCATTGACAGGCTAACCAAATTGGTGGGGGTACAGTCACGCATGGTTGAGCGCATGATGGCTCGGGAAGATGATAGGAACAATAACCATGGGATTAATGATAACCATGCAAACGCTCCGCGAGACAACAGTGGAGATAGATTCCGGCGACTCCAGCCGCCTTCGTTTGATGGAATGTCTACAGACCCGACCCGTGCTGAAACTTGGATTCGAGCTATGGAGAAGATGTTCAGTTATGCAGACGTGGAGGACAACAAGAAGGTTATTTGTGCCACGTTCTATCTCACCGAAAGTGCTGGATTCTGGTGGGACACAGTGCAAGCGACTACAATGGCATTAAGCTGGGAAGGGTTCAAGAAAATATTCTACGAAAAGTACTTTGACCATGGAGTAAGGAAGGAGAAATTGCTTGAATTCTCTCGGCTACGACAATATGGCTCAGTGGCTGAATACGTCCAGAAATTCGAGTCCTTATCCCGATATGCAGAACACATGGTGGCTACCGATGAGAACAAGGTACATCAGTTCATTCAAGGACTGAAGATGGATTTGTTACGTGGAATTACAACTGGGGGATTCGATGAGGCACCGTATGTGAAGGTGGTGGCCAAGGCTTACCAATTAGAGGCCTTAGAAATGAAGTCCCAGAGACAGAGAGATCCACCAAGAGGAATTATTAGAAATGTTCCTCAACAGCAGAGAGGCCAGAATTTTCAACCTCAACAGCAACAAAACAGGGGCGTTAAGAGGCCCAACGAGGCCCTTACTTACCAGGACAAGGGAAAGAGACCGATGGGAGCTCCTCAGCCCACTATATGTCCACATTGCCAGAAGCCTCACAAAGGAGAATGCAGGCTTGCTACCGGCCAATGTTTCCGATGTGGCAAAGGAGGCCATCTTGTTCGGGATTGCCCAATACCCGACACCAGAGCAGGTCAAGCCGTACCGAGAGTGTTTGCAATGATGGAAGATGTTGATGATGCTGATCTGCACATGGCAATTACTGGTACGATTTTAATAAGTAACGCGCCTGCTTATACTTTGTGGGACATGGGGGCCACCCATTCCTTCGTGGCTATGGATTTTGTGGTTAGAGAAAAGCTTTTTAGTACGTCGTCAGATCAGCCCTATAGCATTATGCTACCGTCCGGAGGGTTTATGCACTCCGAGCAGGTTGTAAGGGGTGATATACTGTCAGTAGGAAACCAGAAGTTGTACGCCGACCTTATCGTCATCGGTATGAAAGGGTACGATGTCATTCTGGGGATGGACTGGCTGTTTAGACATCATGCCACCATCGACTGTAGGTCCGGGCTAGTGTCATTTAAACGCCCGAATAAAGTGGAATTCTCTTATCAGGCAGTACCGGAGAAACGCCGTATGCCTGTTATATCTTCCTTAAAAGCTCAACGGCTAATGAAGTCAGGGTGCATAGGATTTCTAGCCCATGTAATAGACATACGAAGGCAAGGTGAGGTGGAACTTCAAAATATTCCGGTAGTCCGAGACTTTCCTGAGGTTTTCTTAGATGACTTACCGGGGTTACCACCTGATCGCGAAATCGAGTTTGAAATTGACGTATACCCAGGTGCGGAACCAGTGTCGAAGAATCCGTACCGTATGGCACCAATCGAGCTGAAGGAATTGAAGACTCAACTGAAAGAGTTAGTGGACAAGGGTTTTGTACGCCCTAGCTTCTCTCCGTGGGGTGCTCCCGTATTATTTGTTAAGAAGAAGGATGGGTCCCTACGGATGTGTATTGACTACCGTGAGTTGAACAAGTTGACGATTAAGAATAAGTACCCGTTGCCAAGAATCGACGATTTATTTGACCAGCTACAAGGGGCTCGGGTATTCTCAAAGATTGACTTGCGCTCCGGATATTACCAGTTGAAGGTCAGAGCAAATGATATTCCAAAGACTGCCTTCAGGACCCGGTACGGGCATTACGAGTTCTTGGTGATGTCGTTCGGGTTGACTAATGCCCCCGCGGCATTTATGGACTTGATGAATAGGGTATTCCAGGAGTTCTTGGACAAATTCGTAATCGTCTTCATCGACGACATCCTGGTTTATTCTCGGACTGAAGAGGAACATGAGGAGCACTTGGCTATTGTGCTGTCAACTCTAAAACAGCATCAATTGTTTGCCAAACTATCAAAGTGTGAATTCTGGTTGGACAAGATTAATTTCCTAGGCCACGTGGTGTCTGCGGAAGGAGTATCTGTGGACCCGGCCAAGATTGAGGCTGTAAGAGACTGGCCAAGGCCGGGGAATGCAAGCGAGGTACAGAGCTTTATCGGACTAGCTGGTTATTACAGGAAATTCATCGAGGGATTTTCTGTGATAGCTAAGCCTATGACCAGCTTAACAAAGAAGGACATCAAGTTCAGGTGGTCTGAAGCATGTGAAGGAAGCTTTCAGACACTCAAGCGAAAATTAACCACGGCTCCTCTACTAGTGTTGCCAACCGAAGACGGCAAATTCAGCGTATATTGTGATGCGTCCAAGATTGGATTGAGATGTGTATTAATGCAAGAAGGGAAAGTGGTGGCTTACGCATCCCGACAATTGAAAAACCACGAGCAAAACTACCCTACTCATGACCTTGAATTAGCGGCAGTTGTGTTTGCGTTGAAGGTATGGAGACACCACCTATATGGACAATCTTGCGAGGTGTTTTCTGATCACAAGAGTTTGAAGTACATCTTTACTCAGAAAGAGTTGAATATGAGGCAAAGGCGGTGGTTAGAATTCATGAAAGATTACGATGTTGAGATTAAATACCACCCGAGGAAAGCCAATGTGGTAGCCGATGCGTTGAGCAGGACGCCGTCTACTATACAACCGGCCTTGGCTACCATCTCACTGCCTTTGAGGGCAGAGATCCAGAAGTTTGAACTGGAGGTAGTTTCTAAACTATCGGCCATACTGGCAAATCTAACGTTACGGCCAACCGTTCTGGACCGAATTAAAGAGGCCCAGAAGACCAATTCAAAAGAGATGGCTGATATTGTAAGCAAGTTACCTATGGCCTCTTCCGATTTCAGTTACTCGGGAGACGGTATTCTGAAGTTCAAAGATAGGTGGTATGTTCCGAAAGATGAAGAGTTACGGAAGGACATCTTGTCGGAAGCCCACTCATTTTCTTTCTCTGTACATCCTGGTAGCACGAAGATGTACCAAGACTTGAAACTTCACTTCTGGTGGCCGAATATGAAGAATGAAGTGGCCAAGTATGTGGAGTCTTGTATGATATGTCAACAGGTCAAAGCTGAGCATCAACGACCAAGTGGAACGCTTCAGCCTCTTCCGATTCCCGAATGGAAGTGGGAGAATATAACGATGGATTTTGTTGTTGGCCTTCCAAGAACAGCAAAAGGCCATAATAGCATTTGGGTCATAGTGGACAGATTGACGAAGTCAGCCCACTTTCTACCTGTAAAGACAACGTACTCCATGGATCAGTACGCAGAACTATATATTAGTGAGATTGTCAAGCTGCATGGTATTCCGGTGTCAATCATTTCGGACCGAGATCCTAGATTCACTTCCAGGTTTTGGAAAAGCTTGCAAAGCTCCTTGGGCACTAGACTGGACTTCAGCACGGCGTTTCACCCACAGACGGATGGACAATCTGAGAGAACGATTCAGACATTGGAGGATATGTTAAGGGCGTGCGTGCTGGAACTTAATGCTTCTTGGAGTAGATATTTGCCACTTGTGGAGTTTGCCTACAACAATAGCTATCAGGCTACCATCGGCATGGCTCCATATGAAGCACTTTATGGCAGAAAGTGTAGATCTCCATTGTGTTGGGATGAAGTTGGGGAAACCAAGATTATCGGCCCCGAGATACTACAAAAGATGTCTGGAGTAATAACGGCAATCAAGCAAAGAATCCAAGCTGCACAAAGTCGACAGAAGAGCTATGCAGACCATCGGAGAAGAGACTTGGAGTTTGCCGAAGGTGATGAAGTGTTTTTAAAGGTGTCACCTTTCAAAGGCGTGATGAGGTTTGGCAAGAAAGGGAAGTTAAGCCCAAGGTTTATTGGGCCTTTTCCCATTTTGAAGAGGATTGGGAACATGGCCTACAGACTACAACTACCAGCGTCAATGGATGGAGTTCACAATGTCTTCCATGTTTCGATGCTGAGAAAATGTGTACGAGATCCAACTCAGATCGTGAAACAGGTGGATTTTGATATCATGCCGACGCTGACATATGAAGAAAGGCCTATACAGATATTGGATATGTCACTCAAAGTATTGCGCAACAGAGTAGTCCCGTTGGTGAAAGTTTTATGGCGCAATCATGGTGTGGAGGAAGCCACATGGGAAAGACAAGAAGATGTCAGGGCCCAATATCCTGACCTCTTTGCATAGGCAAATTTTGAGGACAAAATTTCTGTTAAGGTGGGTGGAATGTAACACCCGGCATTTTTGCCATGTAATAGTTTTCCCGGATCATTTAATCAGGATTAATATTATATTAATACAATATATGTTTTGGTTGTAATGATGGAATGTTTAAGGGAAAACCAAACTAAGTGTAATCAAAACAAGTCAATTAGGTTAAAAGCTAATGGAAGGGTAAATGTGGAAGTGATTAGGGTAGGTGGAAGCAAACCAATGGATGAGTGCCAAGTGGCAACTTGTTGAAGAAGATATGTCTTCTCTTCCTCCTACGTGAAGCTCACTTCTACCTCCCCTTCTGTTTTCTCTTTTCCAGGTGACCAGCAACGATTTTTAACCTTAATCCTTTTCCTGATTTCTTTCTGTCTCTCCAGCAAAGGTAATCACCTACTAAGGTTATCGATTTTGGACAAGTTTAATGCGGGTTTTCACTGAGGTTTAGGAATATTGTTTCTGTGAAAACTCTTTGTTTTGGATGAAAACACGTTAGTGTGTTTTCTAATGAGTTGACATGAGCTTGCTGCATATCCAACAAGTTGTTTGTTAGCTTTTGCAGCTTATTTAATTCTTTTACATGCATACTACAGGTCAGAGCACTCCAGGAACATTCGAGCATCAGACACCGCCGCAAACAGGTAAGTTCATAACCGTAGGTTGGCCCTTAAGGCCCTACATCACAGAGGTACTAGGATCCCAGTTCTGTCGGGTAGTTTTGGGTAGAAATGTTATAGCTTCTGTTCAGTTTGTGTTTTATGTTGTCTGTTCAGCTCATGTCCCGAGTTGTCTGTTTTCTGTTTCACAATATGCCCTGTTATTTCTGATGTCTGCTGTTATAGGTTCAGGCACTGAGACTGTCATGCATACACGTTTTACTGAAAATCCATGCAAAACTGATTTCTGTACACTGTTTGAGACTAAACAAGATAAAATCTGACTGTCTGTAATGTACTGGTTAAGTGCGGGACGGGGACTGGCCCCTCTGGTTTTATCCCTCCCTGGGAATCTGAAAATTTGTCCCTAGCAAGGACCCTCTGGTTTTATCCCTCCCTGGGAATCTGAAAACTGCTGTGCCTGATAGTGCACATACTGAACCAGTTCCCCTATAAGCCCCACTTAATTCTTCTGCCACTGTAACGTAAAGTTCTGATCTGTCACTGTATTCTGAAAACTGCATGCATAGCATTTTGCATCACTGCATCTGTATTATGTCCTTACTGAGTTTTAGACTCATAGGTGAACTCTCTGGTGTAGGTACTGAACCCGAATCTGAGGACTGTGTGCCTCAATCTGACGATTTGATGTAGTTGATGGCTCGAGCTCTCGGGGTGGTTGCTGCAGCCAGACAATATTTTCTGTCCCGAGGTTTAAGTCTTAGTTTGCAAAGTAAAGTTCATATCTGTAGACTCTTCTGGAATTCTGTTGTGGTTGTTTTAAAACTCTGTTAAGGTTCTGTGTTTTGCTTTAAAAACTCTGTAGGAGATTTTGTTAGGTATATATATAATGTATCAGTTCTGATGTTCGAGTTTTAAATCTCTGTTGACAGTTGATAGTTGTCTCCAGAAATATTCTGTATTAATGCCTTGAAATGTTTAGAAAACATTCTGAAACTGCTTGAGTTCTCCCTTTTCAGGTCATGCATGGATGGTCTCGAGTTTTAGAGCCATCCATGCAGTTTGTTTACTTGAACCCCTGTCACTTGTAGAGCATGATTCAAAACTTTGTTCGAAATCGGGTTTTGAAGGTTTGAAACCTTTATGCCTTCTGTTTTGAAGTTTTCTGTTTTGATGCTCCCTGCCCGTTCGTCTTTCCGTTAAAAGTTGTCAAGTCTTATCTTAAAAACTGCATCTTCCGATCCCCCTTAGAAATTTCATCCACCGATGTCACTGTACACGTTTTGTTTCATTCACATCCATCGCCAAATAGTAGTTCTGTTATAGGTTTCCTTCTGCCGATTTCGTTTATCGTCTGCATCTTCCGGCTGACGTCACCATCTTCTGCCGACTTCGTTTACAACCTTTATCTGCCGATGGCGTCATCACATCTTCCGATGACGTCATCACATATTCCGATTAAGCTCACTGCCCATATCTGCCGATGACGTCATCACATCTTTCGATGACGTCATACGATGATTTCTGCCTATATCTTCCGCCCAGTTTTACTCGTCTTCAGTTTCTCTTCTTCTGACGATTACGTTTAATGCTTGCATCTTCCGATTGACGTCATCTGTGACAGCCCGAAATCGGAACCCGATCGGAGTCCGGGATCGGAGCCATCACTCCGGGACAGATAACAGGAAACGGTGACTATTTTTTTTTTAAAAAAAAAACAGGACAGTCAAAAGAAACAGTGAACAGAATATTTACAAACTTTAAAACTTCGCAGAGAGAGAGTTCTCTGGAGTTGGAAGCGAAACAAGTTTCAGTAATGGACAATATAAGAGAAGAGACGGGGCGAAGAAAATAATTAAACAAAATAAACAGGTAAAAACAAAAAACATAACGTAGGGCTAGCGGAAGACTCAGTTTAAAAGATCGTCGGTAGATTGAATAAAACAAAATAGATGACGTCAGCCGGAAGAGAAGATGACGTCAACCGGAAGATAAAAACAGCAGCTCACACCGGATGAGGTGATGATGTCATCGGAAGATGTGATGATGTCATCGGAAGAAACATGCAATAAACAGACTTTAAACCAAATCGGCAGAAGGTGATGACGTCAGCCGGTAGATGAATGACGTCACCGGTAGATGCTGAGTAAAGCTGGATCGGATGTGTGATGACGTCATCGGAAGATGTGATGACGTCATCGGCAGATATATGCAGCAGAAAGAATCGGATGAGACGATGATGTCAGCCGGAAGAATGGATGACGTCAACCGGAAGACAAAAACAGAAACTCTGAATAAACTGGGCGGAAGACTTATGCTGACGTCAACCGGAAGACATATTTACACTAGGCGGAGGACTTGATTTTAAAGACAGAATTGGACCACTTTTTAACAGGAGGACATTTCAACAGGAAACTTTAAAACAGAAGGTATAAGGCTTCAAACCTTCAAACCCGATTCAAAATTTACAGATTTCTAAGAAAAACAAACTGCATGGTTAGTTCTAAATTTCGAGACTATCCATGCATGACCTGAAAAATGGAGAACTCAGCAGTTCCAGAATGTTTTCAAAACATTTAAAATATATGGATACAATCTGTCAAATACAGAGGTTTAAAATACACCACCATTAAAACCTATACATCGATTATAATTTACAACAGAACTAAACAGACAAGACCTACATTCCAAAATTTCACAACAAGAGTTTTGAAGACATAAAGATACAGATTTCACATTGGTTTTAAAGTTTCAAAAGCTATACAGGACTTGACCTAACATAAAAAAATGCAATCTCACAGGGATGACATTGGTCCGACTGCAGCAACCAACCCCAGTGAGCTCAATCCTCCAACTACATCAGCTCGTCATTTTGAGGCACAAGGTCCTCATCAAGAATATCCGTACCTACAACAGGGAGTTCACCTATGAGCCTAGAGCTCAATAAGAACATGAGATGCAATGGTGCATATGCTGTGCATGAACGTTTCAAATACATGAACATTACGTCACTTCACATTTAGTTTCACTGGACAGGAAGGTATAAGTGGGAGGAGGAGCTAGCGCAACAGGATGTACATGCCACTTTCAGGACATAACAGGAGTACTTGACAGGATGCCAGTCCTCGTCCACACTTAACCATACATTTTCTTTACAGGATTTTATCTTACTTACTTCAAAACCGGTGCAGAAAACATTTGCATGATTTTACAGAAAACGTGTATGCATGAATAAGTATGATACTCAACTTGACATTCATAATGACAGAATAAATGTAACAGGGAGAATAGAATGTAACAGGAACAGGTTTAACATAGAACATAACCTAAAACCTATCTACCCGAACCAGGCTTAGTACCTCCAAGTTGTAGGGCCTTAAGGGCCAACGTAGATGCATGAACTTACCTGTTTGCAGCAATGCAGTGTGCTCGAACGCCCCTGGAAAGCTCGGATCTGTAAATGGATGTACAGAATTCAAACACGCTACAAATGCTAACTAATATCTCGTAGGAAATGCAGCAAACACGTTTCAACACTTTAGAAAACACACCAACGTGTTTTCATCCAAAAACAGTGAGTTTTCTCTAAAATAATAACCCTAAATCTCAGTGAAAACTCACATTAAACTTGTCCAAATTCGTTAGCATTCAACCAGACATTTACCTCAGCGGGAAAACAGAAAGGAGCCGAGGAGATCGAAGTAACTTTGATGGTTGTTCGTCGACTGGAAGAGAGAAAACAGGAGGGAGTTTCACGCCAGAATGAAGAGAAGAACGGGAGGGAAGGAAGAAGACATGGCTTCTTCAACAAGTTGCCAGATGGCATTCATCCATAGGCTATTTCCCACCAACCTTAATTCCTCTCTATTTTACCCTTCCATTGGTCTTTAACTAATTTGCTATTTAGTTTCACCATTTGGTTTCATGAATCATTCATATTCAACTGGAAACATTAGCAAATTAATAAAAACAAACCTTGCATGATTATTCCCATTAATCCCGTTGAATAATTTAAGGAATATCTACATGGCAAAAATGCCGGGTGTTACATTCCACCCACCTTAACAGAAATTTTGTCCTCAAAATTTGACTAAGCGAATAGGTTTGGATATTGTGCTCTAACATCCGCTTCTCTTTCCCATGTGGCTTCTTCCACATTGTGATTACGCCACAAAACTTTCACCAACGGGACCACTCCATTGCGCAACACTTTGAGTGACATATCCAATATCTTTATAGGTCTTTCTTCATATGTCAGCGTCGGCATGATATCAAAGTCCACATGTTCCACTATTTGGGTTGGATCTCGTACGCACTTTCTCAGCATCAAAACATGGAAGACATTATGAACTCCATCCATAGACGCTGGCAACTGTAGCTTGTAAGCCACGCTTCCCACACGATTTAGAATGGGAAAAGGTCCAATGAACCGTGGGCTGAGCTTCCCTTTCTTGCCAAATCTCATTACACCTTTGAAAGGCGACACCTTCAGGAATACTTCATCGCCTTCAGCGAACTCCAAGTCTCTCCGTCTCCGATCTGCATAACTTTTCTGTCTACTCATAGCAGTGTTGATTCGTTGTTTGATAACAGCAATCACCTCAGACATCTGTTGTAATATCTCAGGGCCAATAAGCTTAGTTTCTCCGACCTCATCCCAACATAACGGGGATCTACACTTCCTGCCGTAAAGTGCTTCATATGGAGCCATACCAATTGTAGCCTGATAGCTATTGTTGTATGCAAACTCCACAAGGGGTAAATATCTACTCCAAGGAGCATGAAGTTCCAGCACGCACGCTCTTAACATATCCTCCAAGGTCTGAATCGTTCTCTCAGATTGCCCATCTGTCTGTGGATGAAATGCCATGCTGAAGTCCAATCTAGTGCCCAAGGAGCTTTGCAAGCTTTTCCAGAACCTGGAAGTGAATCTAGGATCCCGGTCAGATACAATTGACACAGGAATACCATGCAACTTGACAATCTCATTGTACAGCTCAGCATACTGATCCATGGAGAATGTCGTCTTCACAGGTAGAAAATGGGCCGACTTCGTCAATCTGTCCACTATGACCCATATGCTATTGTGGCCTTTAACTGTTCTTGGCAGACCAACAACGAAGTCCATTGTAACGTTCTCCCATTTCCATTCGGGAATCGGAAGAGGTTGAAGCGTTCCACTTGGTCGTTGATGTTCAGCTTTGACCTATTGGCATATCATACAAGACTCCACATATTTTGCCACTTCATTCTTCATATTCGGCCACCAGAAGTGACGTTTCAAATCCTGGTACATCTTCGTGCTTCCAGGATGCACAGAGAAAGGAGATGAGTGGGCTTCCGATAAGATGTGCTTCTGTAGCTCTTCGTCTTTCGGAACATACCATCTGTTTTTGAACTTTAGAACTCCATCTCCCGAATAACTGAAATCGGAAGAAGCCATTGGTACTTTGCTCACCATATCAGCCATCTCTTTTGAATTGGTCTTCTGAGCTTCTTTAATTCGGTCCAGGACGGTGGGTCGTAGCGTCAAATCTGCTAGTATGGCCGATAGCCCAGAAACCATCTCCATATCGAACTTCTGTATCTCCGTCCTCAAAGGCATTGATACGGCCGACATAACTGGTTGCATGGTAGCTGGCATCCTGCTCAGTGCATCAGCTACCACATTAGCTTTACCAGGATGGTATTTGATCTCAACATCATAATCTTTCACAAATTCTAACCACCGCCTTTGTCTCATATTCAACTCTTTCTGAGTAAAGAGGTGCTTCAAACTCTTGTGGTCAGAAAACACCTCACATGACTGTCCATATAGGTGGTGTCTCCATACTTTCAGCGCAAATACAACTGCCGCTAACTCAAGGTCGTGAGTAGGGTAGTTTTCCTCATGGCTCTTCAATTGTCTGGACGCGTATGCTACCACTTTCCCTTCTTGCATCAATACGCATCCCAAGCCAATTTTCGATGCATCACAATATACGCTGAATTTGCCATCTTCAACTGGCAATACTAACAGAGGAGCAGTGGTTAACTTCTGCTTAAGTGTCTGAAAGCTTACCTCACATGCTTCAGACCACCTGAATTTGATGTCCTTCCTTGTTAAGCTGGTCATAGGCTTTGCTATCACAGAAAATCCCTTGATGAATTTCCTATAATAACCAGCTAGTCCGACAAAGCTCCGTACCTCACTTGCATTCCTCGGCCTGGGCCAATCCCTCACAGCCTGAATCTTGGCCGGGTCCACAGATACTCCTTCAGCAGACACCACGTGGCCCAAGAAATTAATCTTGCTTAACCAGAACACACACTTTGACAGCTTGGCATACAATTGATGCTGCTTTAGGATTGACAGTACCATAGCCAAGTGTTTCTCATGCTCGGCCTCACTCCTGGAATAGACCAGAATGTCATCGATGAAAACAATTACAAATTTATCCAGAAAGTCCTGGAATATCCTGTTCATTAGGTCCATAAATGCTGCCGGAGCATTAGTCAACCCGAACGACATCACCAAGAACTCGTAGTGTCCGTACCGGGTTCTGAAGGCAGTCTTTGGAATATCCTCAGCTCTGACCTTCAACTGGTAATAGCCGGAGCGTAAGTCAATCTTAGAAAATACCTGAGCCCCCTGTAGCTGATCAAACAAATCGTCAATTCTTGGCAACGGGTACTTATTCTTGATAGTCAACTTGTTCAGCTCACGGTAGTCAATACACATCCGTAGGGATCCATCCTTCTTTTTAACGAACAAGACGGGAGCACCCCACGGAGAGAAACCAGGGCGCACAAAACCCTTGTCCACCAATTCTTTTAGCTGAGTCTTCAACTCCCTCAGTTCAATTGGCGCCATACGATAAGGATTCTTCGATACTGGTTCAGCGCCAGGATATACCTCGATTTCGAACTCGATCTCACGATCAGGTGGCAATCCTGGTAAGTCATCTAGGAAGACCTCTGAGAAGTCTCGAACTACAGGAATATTTTGAAGTTCCACCTCACCTTGTCTTTGAACATCTACTACGTGGGCAAGGAATCCGACACATCCTGACCTCATCAGCTATTGAGCTTTCAAGGTGGATACAACAGTCATACTATACTTATTTGGTATTGCCTGATAGGAGAACTCTACTTCGTTCGGGCGCTTAAACGACACTAGCCCGGACCTACAGTTGATGGTGGCATAATGTCTAAATAGCCAGTCCATCCCCAGAATGACATCGTACCCTTTCATACCGATGACGATAAGATCGGCATAAAATTTCTGGTCTCCCACTGACACTATATCACCCCGTACAACCTGCTCAGAGTGCATAAACTCTCCGGACGGTAGCATAACGCTGTAGGGCTGATCTGAGGACGTACCACAAAATTTTTGTCTAACTACAAAGTCTATGGCCACAAACGAATGTGTGGCCCCCGTGTCCCACAAGGTATAAGCAGGCACATTACATACTAATATTGTACCTGTAATTGCTGTGTGCTGATCAGCATTATCGACGTCCTCCATCATTGCAAACACTCTAGGCATAGCACCAACCGGCCTTGTGTCAGGCACCGGACAATTCCGGACTTGATGGCCTTCTTTACCACACCGGAAACATTGACCAGTAAAGAGCCTGCAGTCTCCTGTATGATTCTTCTGGCAACGTGGGCAGACAGGAGGCTGAGGAGCTCCCATAGGTCTCTTCCCTTTGTCCTGGTAAGTAAGGGTCTCATTGGGCCTTTTAATGCCCCTGTTCTGTTGCTGTTGAGGATGTACATTCTGAGTCTTTTGTTGCTGTTGTTGAGGAGTATTTCTTATAATTCCTCTTGGTGGTTTTCTCTGTCTCTGGGACTTTATTTCTAAGGCCTCCAGTTGATAAGCCTTGGCCACCACTTTCACATATGGTGCCTCGTCAAAACCTCCAGTTGTGATTCCTCGTAAAAGGTCCATCTTTAAACCTTGAATAAACTGGTGCACCTTGTTCTCATCAGTGGCCACCATGTGTGTTGCATATCGGGATAGCGACTCAAATTTCTGAACATACTCGGCCACAGATCCATACTGTCGCAGCCGAGAAAACTCAAGTAACTTCTCCTTTCTCACTCCTCGGTCAAAGTACTTCTCGTAGAAAATCCCCTTGAACCCTTCCCAGCTCAATGCCACTGTAGACGACTGTACTGCATCCCACCAGAATCCAGCACTTTCAGAGAGATGGAACATGGCACAAGTAACCTTCTTGTTGTCTTCTACTTCTGCATAACTGAACATCTTCTCCATAGTTCGAATCCAGGTTTCAGCACGGGTCGGGTCTGTAGACAACCCATCAAATGAGGGTGGCTGAAGTCGCCGGAATCTGTCTCCACTATTTTCTCGCGGTGCATTATCACGATTGATATTTCCATGGTTATTGTTTCTGTCATCTTCTCTGGCCATCATTCGATCAACCATGCGAGATTGTACCCCCACCAGCTCTGTCAATCGGTCTATGGCCCGAGAGCTTTCACTGGATTCTTCCTGATGTCCTCTCACCATTTCTAAGATAGTCCTATAAGCAGAATAACAGAATAACCTAATTTTAAATAAACAGGACAGTTACAGTAATCTAAATACTTACAGTTGGTGGAGCGATCTCACGTGGCGGGTTGCGCAGTCAGACACTTCACAGAATCGGTTTTAAAACCGTGTCTCTCTGATACCATAACTGTGACAGCCCGAAACCGGAACCCGATCGGAGTCCGGGATCGGAGCCATCACTCCGGGACAGATAACAGGAAACGGTGACTATTTTTTTTAAAAAAAAAAACAGGACAGTCAGAAGAAACAGTGAACAGAATATTTACAAACTTTAAAACTTCGCAGAGAGAGAGTTCTCTGGAGTTGGAAGCGAAACAGGTTTCAGTAATGGACAATATAAGAGAAGAGACGGGGCGAAGAAAATAATTAAACAAAATAAACAGGTAAAAACAGAAAACATAACGTAGGGCTGGCGGAAGACTCAGTTTAAAAGATCGTCGATAGATTGAATAAAACAAAACAGATGACGTCAGCCGGAAGAGAAGATGACGTCAACCGGAAGATAAAAACAGCAGCTCACACCGGATGAGGTGATGACGTCATCGGAAGATGTGATGACGTCATCGGAAGAAACATGCAATAAACAGACTTTAAACCAAATCGGCAGAAGGTGATGACGTCAGCCGGTAGATGAATGACGTCACCGGTAGATGCTGAGTAAAGCTGGATCGGATGTGTGATGACGTCATCGGAAGATGTGATGACGTCATCGGCAGATATATGCAGCAGAAAGAATCGGATGAGACGATGACGTCAGCCGGAAGAATGGATGACGTCAATCGGAAGACAAAAACAGAAACTCTGAATAAACTGGGCGGAAGACTTATGCTGACGTCAACCGGAAGACATATTTACACTAGGCGGAGGACTTGATTTTAAAGACAGAATTGGACCACTTTTTAACAGGAGGACATTTCAACAGGAAACTTTAAAACAGAAGGTATAAGGCTTCAAACCTTCAAACCCGATTCAAAATTTACAGATTTCTAAGAAAAACAAACTGCATGGTTAGTTCTAAATTTCGAGACTATCCATGCATGACCTGAAAAATGGAGAACTCAGCAGTTCCAGAATGTTTTCAAAACATTTAAAATATATGGATACAATCTGTCAAATACAGAGGTTTAAAATACACCACCATTAAAACCTATACATCGATTATAATTTACAACAGAACTAAACAGACAGGACCTACATTCCAAAATTTCACAACAAGAGTTTTGAAGACATAAAGATACAGATTTTACATTGGTTTTAAAGTTTCAAAAGCTATACAGGACTTGACCTAACATAAAAAAATGCAATCTCACAGGGATGACATTGGTCCGACTGCAGCAACCAACCCCAGTGAGCTCAATCCTCCAACTACATCAGCTCGTCATTTTGAGGCACAAGGTCCTCATCAAGAATATCCGTACCTACAACAGGGAGTTCACCTATGAGCCTAGAGCTCAATAAGAACATGAGATGCAATGGTGCATATGCTGTGCATGAACGTTTCAAATACATGAACATTACGTCACTTCACATTTAGTTTCACTAGACAGGAAGGTATAAGTGGGAGGAGGAGCTGGCGCAACAGGATGTACATGCCACTTTCAGGACATAACAGGAGTACTTGACAGGATGCCAGTCCTCGTCCACACTTAACCATACATTTTCTTTACAGGATTTTATCTTACTTACTTCAAAACCGGTGCAGAAAACATTTGCATGATTTTACAGAAAACGTGTATGCATGAATAAGTATGATACTCAACTTGACATTCATAATGACAGAATAAATGTAACAGGGAGAATAGAATGTAACAGGAACAGGTTTAACATAGAACATAACCTAAAACCTATCTACCCGAACCAGGCTTAGTACCTCCAAGTTGTAGGGCCTTAAGGGCCAACGTAGATGCATGAACTTACCTGTTTGCAGCAATGCAGTGTGCTCGAACGCCCCTGGAAAGCTCGGATCTGTAAATGGATGTACAGAATTCAAACACGCTACAAATGCTAACTAATATCTCGTAGGAAATGCAGCAAACACGTTTCAACACTTTAGAAAACACACCAACGTGTTTTCATCCAAAAACAGTGAGTTTTCTCTAAAATAATAACCCTAAATCTAAGTGAAAACTCGCATTAAACTTGTCCAAATTCGTTAGCATTCAACCAGACATTTACCTCAGCGGAAAAACAGAAAGGAGCCGAGGAGATCGAAGTAACTTCGATGGTTGTTCGTCGACTGGAAGAGAGAAAACAGGAGGGAGTTTCACGCCAGAATGAAGAGAAGAACGGGAGGGAAGGAAGAAGACATGGCTTCTTCAACAAGTTGCCAGATGGCATTCATCCATAGGCTATTTCCCACCAACCTTAATTCCTCTCTATTTTACCCTTCCATTGGTCTTTAACTAATTTGCTATTTAGTTTCACCATTTGGTTTCATGAATCATTCATATTCAACTGGAAACATTAGCAAATTAATAAAAACAAACCTTGCATGATTATTCCCATTAATCCCGTTGAATAATTTAAGGAATATCTACATGGCAAAAATGCCGGGTGTTACATCATCCATCTTCCGGCTGACGTCATCACCTTATCCGATCTCAGCTGCTGTCTGCCTCTTCCGGCTGACGTCACCTACTGTTTACTTCTTCTGATTTCTGCCTTTTTAAATTTAGTCTTCCGCCATCTTCCGTTCAATTTTATTTCACATCCTTCGCCAGCCTTATACCATGTTTTCTGTTTTGATTCTGTCATTTAAGTGTGAAGTCTGTTTTCAATATTAATATGTCTTCCCGTTTTAATTCTGCCATGCATTTCTGGGATCCGATTCCAATGTCGTTGTCTACCGTTTCCTGCATCTCCGTTTTAAAAAAAAAAATAGTCACCCTTTTCTGTTAACTGTCCCGGAGTGACGGCTCCGATCCCGGACCCCGATCGGGTTCGGTTTTGGGTTGTCACAATTACTTTGAGTAAATATACTCTATAGTTCTAAGAGTGCAACTCTAAGTATTTAGTGGAATTACTCTAGAGTTAATAATTGTGTTATTTAATATAAAGAGTTTATATTAATTAACAAATATTATTGGAGCTTAGAACTATAGGTCCATCGGTCCCTCTGTTATCTTATATCACTATTTAATTTCCATGTTATAAGAATAAATATATAAATGATTAATAAGGATTAATCATTTATAAACACTCAAATGAATATATTGTTATTCAAAATATATAAATAGTTTTTATATTTTGAATTCAAAATAAAATATCTCATTAGATGAGATATTTTTAAGGGATTTGAATTAGATTTGAAGAATCTCATTAGATGAGATTTAATCTTCAAATTTAAAGTGGTTATGTAACAAACTATAAAATCAGATTTTTTGAAATTTGAATAAAATTAGATCTGGAAAATCTGATCAAATTAGATTTGATCTACAGTTGACTTATAGTTTGTTTACTATTTAAAAGTAGATCTGAAGAATCTCATGAGATGAGATTATCTTGAAAAGTAGTTTTCAAAAATATATTCTAAAAACTGTTTTTAGATTATATGATTAATTGATAAATTGATTTATTAGATAAATCAACTTCTAATCAAATTAGATTTGATTAGATAAGATTTATTTTTTAAAAATTAGTTTTTATTAAAATAAATCTAAAAAAATTAATTTTAAACAGATCTATAAAAATTGTCAAATATGATTTGACAAAATAACGAACCAAAAAGAACGAAGAACAACTGAGAGAGCAAATCCCTAGAGAGAAAATGTGTGACTTTTTCCGTATTCGATTTTAGAAAAACGTTTTCTAAGATCGAAGAGAGACGTCTCATGTGTTGAGAACACGTCTTTCCAGAAATATAAGAGTGTATTGTTCTTATAAGAGAGACGCCCACACGTCAGGAGATTTAAGTGTAAAGATCTTCAGAGAAGACTCGACGGTATCAAAGTCTTCGAGAATAACACCTGATCCTGAGTTAAAGCTGTTAAGATCTGACGGGAGTACCTGAGTAAAAGCGTTGCTCCAAAATTGAATTTCCTTTTATTATTTTCCAATCTAAATTCTAATAATTTTTCTCAATGTAAATTGTTTACATTTTGAAAAATTACATATTTCTCAAAAATAATTTCTTTTAGACTAACGATCCAACTTATGGTTTTTACTAATTTTAAAATAGTTTTAAAGTCACAAGGTAACGCATGTCACTATTATTATGAATAATAGTGAATGCCGCCATGCGTAGGGACCTAGAAAACCAACAAATGGTATCAAAACCAGGTTTTATTAGTCTAAAAATATTTTTGAGAATACAATTTAATGTAAATTGTGATATGTGTTAGAATTAAATTTTATGCATTATATATTTATGAATATATATTGTGGATGTATGTTTCGCATGACATAAATAGTGATCGAAATTAAGTCGGTTGTTTGGGTTAGGATTTATTTGATTTATGCATTTTTCATTACTGTCAAATTTGTAATCTTGCGATGGAGATCTGAGACTACAAGGACATGGATGGACTTTTCGTCAAAGATTTGATCTATTAACGAAAACAGATGATGTTGCCCAATCGAATATGAATTCACAAATTTGATTTGTGAATTTGTGACGACGATCTTTTGGATGAGGCAGTTACGAAGACGACGAAGATTTAGAATCTTATTTTTTTATTTTAATTTTGAGGTTGTAATTTTAGAAATACCCAAAGGTCAACCCGGTCACTATTTCATTTATTTTTATGTTGATATAATTTGTTATATTGTCATGCATTCACATGTCATATAGATTATGCATGTTTAGGTTTATTTTAAATTTATCACATGTCATGCATTTAAATATATATTAAATTACATATTGATTTAATAAAGAGTTTATTAAATAAATTAGTTTTAATTTGATTAAAACTAA
This sequence comes from Begonia masoniana, assembly GCA_022432975.1. Taxonomy (NCBI): domain Eukaryota; kingdom Viridiplantae; phylum Streptophyta; class Magnoliopsida; order Cucurbitales; family Begoniaceae; genus Begonia; species Begonia masoniana. Next base: position 10,664,311 of record CM039516.1, read on the forward strand.
TATTAATTCATTTTATTGAATGATGTGAGAATAAAAAATAAAATAATTTTTAATTTGTTAAAAATTTATTTTATTTTAGAAAATTAAAATAATTTGATTATTTGAAATTATTAATTTTATAATATGATTATAAAATTAATAATTAAGTATTGATAAATTAATATCATTAATTTATCGATATCAGGGAATATTTGATATTCGATAATCATTAATTCAAAATAATGAGTGGGAGCGGGAAGTTAGGCGTAACATCTCATGGTCTCCACTGTTGGCACAATACCATGAGATCTAAGTGGGGCTCCGAGATGGCTTTGATTTTCATCCTCGCTAAGGAGAGTGTTCACTTAGGTCAATACCAAGGTTGGTCTCCTAGAGATAGGATATGTGAAATGTATTTTATAGTTGTCCGACCCTAAGGCGGCGACTATAAGTTAAGTTTCATAAATCCAAAACAGTGGGTCACACTCATGAAAATATAACTAAATGTGTTAGTTATATTTTGACCAAAATTTTCGGTAAGTTAATAAATTTCGAAAATATGAGATATTTTGAGTAAATTTATTAATTGATAATATTTCTACCCTAAGGTGATTTATTATGTTATCGAGGCTATAAGTAGCATTTACATATTTTTGTGATTAGCATGTTCATGCATTATACTAGCATGCCATAACATTTTGAATTTTATAGTATAAAATTGATTATAATTTTATTTATTTATTACAGCATCATGTCTCAATTAATGATAAATTTGCTTGCGATTGAAAAGTTAGACGGCGACAATTTTGTTAAGTGGAAAAAGAATTTGAATCTCATTCTCGTGCATGACAACTTGAAATGTGTACTGATGGAGAAATGTCCTCCTACTCCTGTGACTAATACTCAAAGAGTTAAGAATCTCAAGAAAAAGAACAAGTCAAACAAGAAAGGCTCAGGTCCTCTAAAGCCCAAAGGAAAATGTTTCCATTGTGGGATAGATGGTCATCGGATGAGAAACTGCAAGCAGTATCTTGAGGAGCTTAAAAAGAAAAAGAGTAAATTTGATTTACTAGTTACTGAATCTTGTTTGGTAGAAAGTGGTTTACCACCTTGGATAATTGATTCAGGAGCGACTAATCAAGTTTGTTGTTCTTTACATATGCTAAACTCCTACAGGAGACTAGCTGATGGAGAGTTCACTCTCAGAGTTGGTAACGGAGCAGTAGTTTCGGCTTCAGCAGTGGGAGAAACCAAAATTTATTTCGAGAACAATAAATATTTGTTTTTAGAAAACATTTATTTTATTCCGGGGTTTACTAGAAATCTCATTTCTGTTTCTCGAATAATTGAACAATTATATGCTATTTCTTTTAATAATAATGCAGTTATTATTTCTCGAAATGGTTTGAATATTTGTTCAGGCTCAATGGAAAATGGGCTTTATATGATAAGGCCCATCATAAGTTCATCACTGTTGAATACTGAAATGTTCAAAGTTGAATTGCCGAAATCCGAGAAGCAAAAGATTTCTTATACTGATGATACATATCTTTGGCACCTAAGACTTGGTCATATTGATATTGATAGAATTAACAGACTTGTTAAGGATGGTCCTTTAAAAGATCTAACCGTTGGATCTTTACCTTATCTGTGAATCATGTCTAGAAGGTAAAATGACCAAGAGGTCCTTTATTGGAAAGGGCCAATGGGCTCAAGAAACACTTGAGCTAATACATTCAGATGTATGTGGCCCAATATCAACACGGGCCAGAGGTGGCTATGAGTACTTTGTGACATTCATAGATAATTACTCAAGATATGGATATACTTACCTGATTCAGCTTAAATCAGAAACTTTTAGAAAGTTTCAAGATTTTAAAGCTGAAGTTGAGAACCAATTAGGTAAGACAATAGAGTGTCTTTGATCAGATCGAGATGGTGAGTACCTTGATAGTGAATTCAAGGATTATCTGTTAGAAAATGGGATAGTATCTCAACTAACAGCACCAGGCACACCTCAGCAAAATGGTGTTGCTGAAAGAAGAAATCGAACATTGCTTAATATGGTAAGATCCATGATGAGCTACTCCTCTCTTCCAAAATCGTTTTGGGGATATGCTATACAAACAGCAACCTACATACTTAATGTAGTTCCATCTAAGTCTATACCTAAAACACCCTTAGAGTTGTAGAGTGGTCACAAACCTAGTTTGAGACACTTTCGCATATGGGGTTGTCCAGCACATGTGCTAGTAGGTAAGACCGGAAAGTTGGAACCAAGAACTGAGGTTTGTTTGTTTGTTGGATATGCGGTAGGCACGAGAGGAGGTTTGTTTTATAGTCCTCAGGATAATAAGGTATTTGTATCGACAAATGCCACATTTCTTGAACATGACTATATAACAAATTACAAACCTCATAGTAAGTAGGGGTGGGCACGGGCCGGTTCGGTCCGGTCCCGAGCCCGGACCGAACCAGCCCAAACGGTTTCGGGATTCTTATTCTGGAACCTGGACCGGTCCGGTCCGGTCCGGCACCGGGACCAAACCTGGACCGCACCTGAAATTCTGGTCGGTCCCGGTCCGATCCCGGTTCCGGACAGGCGCCATTTTCTTTTTTTTTTTACATGAAATTTCTAATTTTATCAACTAAAATTTTCAATTTTCTGATAATTGATAAGCATTAACAGTAATGCTTATCAATGCTTATCAATTATAAAGTCAATTATCAATAATGCTATTATAAAGTTAAAAGCAATATAGCTATTAACTTTATCAACCTTATAATATTAATCTCCTTTGCTTATAAATCCATCTATCGCTCCCACAAACTAGTAAAAACACAGTCTCACATGTTTCTTTGCGAAGGAAAAAAAAAAAGAAGCATTATAATTAAGAATACCTGTAATCTACCAACACAATTCAGGAAAAAAAAGGGGGTTGGATTAGAATACCTGTTAAAATTGTTTGCTCTGTTAAAGTGAAGGCAACAATTTAACCAAAAGTTTAATATTATCAATTCTCTACACACCCATAACACCGATGATCCTCCTAGAGAGATAGAGACAGAGTGGAGAGAGAGGAGAGAGAAAATACAGCTGAAAACTTGAGAACAAAGATAGATGGCCACATTGTTTTGCTGGAAATGGTACACATTTTGTAGCTCCATTCTTGTTTGTACAGAAAACTTGAGCATTGCAGAAGGAAATAATGAACCAAACTTCAAAGGACACCTCACCTCCAAGTACATAGTCAAATTCATCATAGTAACCAAGCAATCAATCATCGACATCAAGTCATCGATAAATCATCTTGTACTTCTAGAAAATTATCATCGGAAGTGTCAATTTCAACGACATCTGTAAAATGACAAATTGAAGACATTAGTTAATGTTTAATTTAGAAATACACTTGGAAAACAAATAAATATTATAATGTTCGAACCTTCTTTTATCGGTGTCAATGTCGTAGTACTACTATCTTGTAAATCATCCGGAGAAACTTTAAAAGGATTGAAAGTTTTGATCCAACTCTGTGTGCATATCAAAGCTTCAACACTTTGTGGGCTTAGAGAACTGCGAAAAATGTCAAGAACACGACCACCACAACTAAAAGCAGACTCTGACGCCACCGTAGAAATTGGAATGATCAATATATCTTTGGCAATGACACTCAAAATTCGATATTTCTCGGAGTGTCTCTTCCACCACGATAAAATGTCAGAACTATCTTGAACAATCTCTAACTTCTCAGACAAATATAGCTCAATCTCTGACTCAGTAGTTTCATTCCCCATCTCAAAAGAATTCTCCGGAGCATAAAACATGGAGTACACTGTACTTGAACGAGCTTCCGCCAAAAAACTATTTGACTTTGGAGACCTTTGTTGTCTACTACTGCTAGGAGGCTGGTCTTCATTGGTTGTATCACCTTTATATTCTGTATACAACCTTTGAATTACATTCTCTACTTGCTTTACGTATTCTGCTGCTCTTTCACTTCCAAACAAAATGTTTAAACAATGCCGTAGAAATTTTGTTTTGCAGCTTGGATCAAGAACAACTGCAACATAGGCAAACATGTTTATTTTTTCGAAAGATCCCCAATATTTGTCAAATTTTTTGATCATCTCGTTGGCCATTCTCCTCAGCATTATATTCTCACTGCTACCATAGTTCTCAACTGGCAATCTTCAAATTTCAGACTTCTCCTACATACATATTTGCTGTAATATGCAAAGAAGCAGAAACATGAAGTGTCATTTTATAGAATGTTTCTAAGAATTTAATAAATTCTCGAATGCATCCCCAATCTTCCATTTTGGGTGCACCTTCTACTCCCATTTCGTGTACAAAAGAGCTTTCATTCTGTGAAAGTTTTTCAAACGCCGCTTCAAACTTTTCAGCGTTTGCCAACATCAAATATGTTGAGTTCCAACGAGTGGGAACGTCAAATTACACTTGCAAGTAATTTTCACTGCATCAACGCATGCTTTAAACTGTTGCAATCTTGCCGGAGAAGACCTGACATACTTGACAACTTTTCTTACTCTGGCTATGGACGTTTGATGTTCTTTCAAACTGTCAGAAACAATCAAATTGAGGACATGTGCAAAACAACGCATGTGTATATGCTCGCCATCTAAAATCAACCCCTTCCAATTTCTAATTGTCCTCGTCAAATAAGAGATAGCGACGTCGTTGGAAGATGCATTGTCAACTGTGATGGTGGTAATATTTTCAAGCTCCCACTTTAGCAAACAATTTTCAACTTCTTTACCAATGGTCTCACCCTTATGGTTCGGTATCAAACAAAAATTCAAAATTTTCTTTTGCACATGCCAGTCTTGATCAATGAAATGGCATGTCAACACCATATAATTCAAATTCTGGATAGAAGTCCACGTGTCAGTGGTCAAACACAGTCTCTGTGATGTTGAAAAAAAATACTCCTTCAACTTTTGTTTTTCTTTCTGAAATATCCCTCGAATATCTCGTGCTATTGTCCTTCGAGATGGCATAATAAACTTCGGATTTAGATACAGACAAAATGTCTTGAAACCAATTCCTTCTACCACTTTCAATGCCAATTCATCAATTACAATCATCTTAGCTAGAAATTCTCTAGCCCCCATCATAGTAAATATAGGTGTACTAACACTCTTGCCCTCAACAGCTTTAAAGGACAAAGTTGGTTGCCTACTATCCAAATTTCGTGAATACCTTTTGCATACTTTGATATGCTTTATCATACTTGAAGTCCCATTCTTCGTCGGATGTGCTGCATATGTTTGCCCACAATAATTACATTTAGCTTGATCTATTCCCGGTACCTTACTGAAGTGAAGCCAAGCTATAGATTTAGATTTTTTCGAATCCACGTGAGAACTTTCACTTTCTGAAGGATCCATCCTACCATAAAACAAAATCACATTGAACAAACAACCACAACATTAATTAACAACCAACAAATAGCACATGAATCAACAGCCAACATACTAGACATACAATTAAACAACCACTAAATTAATTAACAGAATCTTTAATTTGATTTGGATTCACAGCAAGACAATCTAACAAAGTCACAAGCATAAAAGTACACAATAAAAACAATCTAAAATTCTAAACAACAAACAAAAATCACAATGCTCTCGGTCAACAGTTCCGAAGAGTCTCCCACCAGACCTATTTTTAACTAATACAAAAATTACATAAATAAATAATAAACACATACAGTGAGGTGAAATGAGCAAATTTCAAAATTAGAGCGGCCGAGTGGCGAGCAGGGAGCAGTGAACAATTAAGCACCTACACAAGTTAATTTCAAGATTACATAAGTTAATTTTACAATTCATAAACATACAATTTGCAATAAGCAAGATTGCCTTAAGCATTACACAAGTTAATTTCACAATTTACGGACAAAAACATACAGTTTAGTCTTTACACTAACAGTGAGCAGTCACTTACAGTGAGCAGGCAGAGGAGCCAGCCAGCCAGGAGGGTCAGCGACTGGCGAGGTTCTCTAGCAATATGTTTGGAGCTGCTGTCTGCTGAGCCGTGGATTGTGAGTGGACAGAGGCCCCTTGGTTCGCACTTCGCTGGTTTGGGGATACTTGAAAGTGGACGCCGACGGATCAGGGACTTTCAATGGGGTGAAGAATCCGGCCCTCAGAATAGCCGAACAGGGGGGAGACAGAAACTCTGTGGTCGGAGTTTCGTTCGCGCAGGGGAGACCGACAAATCAGAGTTTCGATCACAGTTCGGGGCTCGGAGTTTCGTTCGCCGTTCGGTGCTCGGTTCGACTTCTCACTTCGCCGTTCGGTGCTCGGTTCGACTTCTCACTTCGCCGTTCGGGCCAAAACTTTGACGTTAAATGAAATCTTCGCCGTTCGGGACTGGTAGTTCTCGACTTCGAGTTCGAGCAGAGAGAGGCAGAGATCGAGCTCGGCTAGGTTGAGAGTCGGGATTGGGAGAGGGAGACTCGGGGTAGGGAGAGTAATCAGAGAAGATTGTTTTAATTTTTAGGGCTTCGGTCCGGTCCGGTTCTTCGGGAATTCCAGGCGCTGGACCGGGACTGGACCGAAGCTCCTCGGTTCCTAGTGCTTTGGACCGAGGACTGGACCACGGTCCAGCACCTATGGACCGAACCTGGACCGAACCCGCCGGTCCAGTCCTGTTCCCGGTCCGCGGTCCGGTCCTGCCCACCCCTAATAGTAAGATTGTCTTAGAAGAGATTCAATCTGACCAGGTTAGACCGGTTACAACAACAGTTGTTGATCCACAAGTTACAAGAAACACCACTCTTTCTAGTCAACCTATCATTACACTTCGTCGTAGCGATAGGGTAGTGCGACTACCATCTCGATATCGACACGATGGTGAAGCACAAGTTGCTATCACCGATGATGGGAATGATGATCCATTGACATATAGATGTGCAATGGAAGACTCTGACAAAGAAGCATGGCTTGAAGCTATGAAACTTGAGATGGAATCTATATATTCCAACTCAGTCTGGGATCTTGTAGATTTACATGAAGGGATAAAGCCCATTGGATGTAAATGGATCTACAAGAGGAAACTTGGAATAGACGGGAATGTAGAGACATTCAAAGCTAGACTGGTGGCTAAGGGTTATACCCAAAAAGAAGGGATTGACTATGAAGAAACCTTCTCACCAGTAGCAATGCTTAAGTTTATTCGTATTCTACTTTCCATAGCTGCTCATTATGATTATGAGATTTGGCAGATGGACGTCAAGACAGCTTTTTTGAATGGCTATCTTGAGGAGACTATCTACATGAAGCAGCCAGAGGGTTTCATAGCACAGGATGCAAAACAAAAGGTTTGTAAATTGCATAGGTCTATTTATGGACTCAAGCAAGCATCCAGGTCATGGAATATGAGATTTGATGATGCGATCAAATCTTATGGATTTGTTCAATGTCTTGATGAGTCTTGTGTATACAAGTTCTTCAAGGAGAAGCAAGTGGTTTTTCTAATTCTTTATGTCGATGATATTCTACTTATTGGGAATAATGTAGGATTATTATCAGACATAAAAGCTTGGTTGGCTAAGCAATTCCAAATGAAAGATTTGGGAGAAGCGAGCTATATTCTTGGGATTCGTCTATTTAGAGATCGCAAGAATAAGTTGTTAGCCTTGTCTCAAGCATTGTATATTGACAAGATGCTCGTCAGATATTCAATGCACAACTCTAAGAAGGGTAATTTACCTTCTCGTCATGGAGTTACTCTTTCTAAGAAGCAGTGTCCTGACACGCCTAAAAAAGAAGAGGATATGAGACGCTATCCATATGCATCAGCAGTTGGTAGCTTGATGTATACTATGTTATGCACAAGACCTGACATTTGCTATGCTGTAGGGATAGTTAGCCGTTTTCAGTCCAATCCAGGATTAGATCACTGGATAGCAGTCAAGCACATTCTCAAGTATCTTAGGAGAACGAGAAATTATATGCTTGTATATTCTGGTAGGGATTTGATTCCTACAGGATATACGGATTCTGATTTTCAATCTGATATAGATGATCAAAAGTCGATATCTGGATCAGTATTTATTCTTGGTGGTGGAGCTATCGTTTGGAGAAGTACCAAACAAGGAGGAGTTTCTGTCTCGACTATGGAAGCCAAGTACGTAGCTGCTTCAGAAAGCAGCTAAAGAAGCTGTTTGGCTCCGTAAGTTCTTTAGTGATCTGGAAGTTGTTCCAGATATGAATAAACCACTCACACTTTATTGTGATAATAGTGGTGAAGTGGCAAATTCTAAAGAACCGAGAAGCCACAAATGATTAAAGAATATAGAAAGAAATCCCTTCACCAAGACGTTGTCTGCAAAGAGTTTTGATAAACATCTTGAAGTACTAGAGATTAGAGACATGTCTCATTTGCTTTAGGGCAAGTGGGAGATTGTTGGGAATAATGTGCCCAACAAGCAAATGTTATGAATATTTTTATTGTTGTAATTAATAAATAAATTTTATGATTAATTTTTATATTTGCATTATTCGATATGCTTTATAAATTCAAAGAAAAATCTTTGATTATTTATGCAATTTTAAATTTACATATATGCTGATATATGTGGGATTAAATTTAAAAAGAAATAATCACAATAGTCCATGACTTATATTTGAAGTAAAGGATCTTCAAATTAATAAAGGCATAAATACAGTTCACTTCGTTGAGAACGTGTAGTCATATCCCGACTATATATGTAGTGACATAAAGTGATTGTATTTTATATAATATGATTATATAGGACTGGACCAGATGAAATTATATTGTTCTTATAATATCCGTTGAATGAAGAACAATTAATTTTATCATAATGATGGTCATATATGTATGATCTTAATTCATTGTATTTAGTAGACTCCTATTTCATTATAATTTATTCTTTGATTTACTCGGTACAGTTTTGTATGAGTTACATTACATAAACCTTGTATTTTGGGAATAAATTAAATGAGTAGCTGAGAATGCTAACATTGATACAATGAAATCCATAATACAAGATTCCCTTGTTTGTTAGTTCAGGGATTGAATAATTAGCGCGCAAATTCATAAATGTTATGAATTAATTATTCAATCAAGAACAAATGGTAGTCAAGGATAAAGATATAATATGAGAGGTTAACGGATTTTATACCTAGCTCTATTACGAATCTTAATGGAGGATTAATACATATGTAATGACTATATCAATGGACATTACTTTGAGTAAATATACTCTATAGTTCTAAGAGTGCAACTCTAAGTATTTAGTGGAATTATTCTAGAGTAAATAATTGTGTTATTTAATATAAAGAGTTTATATTAATTAACAAATATTATTGGAGCTTAGAACTATAGGTCCATCGGTCCCTCTGTTATCTTATATCACTATTTAATTTTCATGTTATAAGAATAAATATATAAATGATTAATAAGGATTAATCATTTATAAACACTCAAATGAATATATTGTTATTCAAAATATATAAATAATTTTTATATTTTGAATTCAAAATAAAATATCTCATTAGATGAGATATTTTTAAGGGATTTGAATTAGATTTGAAGAATCTCATCAGATGAGATTTGATCTTCAAATTTAAAGTGGTTATGTAACAAACTATAAAATCAGATTTTTTGAAATTTGAATAAAAGTAGATCTGGAAAATCTGATCAAATTAGATTTGATCTACAGTTGACTTATAGTTTGTTTACTATTTAAAAGTAGATCTGAAGAATCTCATGAGATGAGATTATCTTGAAAAATAGTTTTCAAAAATATATTCTAAAAACTGTTTTTAGATTATATGATTAAATGATAAATTGATTTATTAGATAAATCAACTTCTAATCAAATTAGATTTGATTAGATAAGATTTATTTTTTAAAAATTAGTTTTTATTAAAATAAATATAAAAAAATTAATTTTAAACAGATCTATAAAAATTGTCAATTGTGATTTGACAAAATAACGAACCAAAAAGAACGAAGAACAACTGAGAGAGCAAATCCCTAGAGAGAAAAGGTGTGACTTTTTCCGTATTCGATTTTAGAAAAACATTTTTTAAGATCGAAGAGTGTAGCACCCGGTTTCAATCGCAATTTCATGGTAGAATTAAGAGAGAGTTATTGGCTAGGTTAACGGGTGGCTAAGCAAGGGCATTTATGTAAAAGGGCAATTTAAAAGTGGATAACGTATTTAAAGAAAGAGAGATTGGGTTTAATGAACTGTAGCCGCCACCATTTCACATTTCTTTTCTCTTCCTCTTCAGGTTTTCAGCGAGCAGTAGAGCTCTCTTGGCGATTTTCTCGCTCAATTCTTCTTCAACCTAGGTAAGCTCTCTTAGTTTGTCTGTGAGTTTAACAACTAGATAGCTGAGGGAGTACAATGTGTGAAGTTTCGAGGAATACTGTGTGAGAGTCGAGCTCGGGTGTAGTGTTGAATCGGAAATGCACAATGAACTAAGCTTCCAAGCTAGTTTCCCTTGATTTCCCGAACAGATTAGAATGAGGTTTAGTAGAAATCTAATTGACATCCTTTCTATGACCTAGGTGAGCAGACTTCTGAAGTAGATTGAAACTGTGCATTTCCAGAGGAGCCAGGTAAGTAAAGTTTGTTTGTTTGCCTTCGGGCCTACATCACAAAACGTTAGGGTTGTTTTTACTTGGATGTGTCTGTGTGTGTGTGTTATGCATCATGTTTTAAAAGTATACGAAAATGAATTTGAATGCAAGTTGGCATGGTAAGGAATGAACATATTGAAACAGTGAATCAGCTTTACTGTTAAGGGAGCTAATCCAACCCTTAATGAGACAATGGATATTTATACTTTGGGAGAGTTGATCCAACTCCCAATTTCACAGGGGGATCTGAACAGTGAATCAGCTTTACTATTAAGGGAGCTAATCCAACCCTTAATGAGATAGTGGATATTTATACTTTGGGAGAGTTGATCCAACTCCCAATTTCACAGGGGGATCTGAACAGTGAATCAGCTTTACTGTTAAGGGAGCTAATCCAACCCTTAATGAGACAGTGGATATTTATACTTTGGGAGAGTTGATCCAACTCCCAATTTCACAGGGGGATCTGAACAGTGAATCAGCTTTACTGTTAAGGGAGCTAATCCAACCCTTAATGAGACAGTGGATATTTATACTTTGGGAGAGTTGATCCAACTCCCAATTTCACAGGGGGATCTGAACAGAAACAACGCATGAACAACTGAGAGGAGAAAGTAGAAATTGCACGTCTAGGAATTTATGTTCCAGCATTTCATTCTTTCCTTTACATCATTTCTTTGCTTACTTAGCATTAGGCTAATAGATGAGTTTTGTGATGTAGGTGAAGAAGTGACAGCAGGTGATTCTTCTGAGTTCATTGAGGGATAGACTGGTTGGGGGAGCACACTCATGCCACGAACCTGGTGAACTGATGAGGCGATTTAACTGATATCTGTTTGGTGAGAAGGTTTAGTTGACAGTGATTAAAACTTAGAAATGCTAAGTTTCCGTAGCAGTAATGGTTTCAGTATTTTAAACACGTTTTGAGATTTTTCTAATAACGATGATTTGTTGTGTTTTAAATGTTATTTTTCTGGATTTGATTAATGTAGCGGGTTGAGCTGTTTTTGAATGGTCTTGGAAAAATAAGCAAATTCCGTTCTGTAATCAGTGTTGTGTATGTTTTGTGAAGAGTCGTTGAAATGTACTCAGTTTTCTACCGGTAATTGATGAGTTATATTGTCTATCGGCAGATGTGTGCTAACGTCATCGGTAGATGTAGGTATAAATCTATCGGCTGATGTCTCAGTAAACTCATCGGCAGATGCGTGCTGACGTCATCGATAGATGTAGGTATAAATCTATCGGCTGATGTCTCAGTAAACTCATTGGCAGATGCGTGCTAACGTCATCGGTAGATGTAGATTTAAGTCCATCGGTTGATGTCTCAGTAAACTCATCGGCAGATGTGTGCTGACGTCATCGGAAGATGTAGGAAGCAAATTGTCGTTTAGGCATCGGCAGATACAGTCTACCGAGAGATGTCTTTGGTTTTTCATTCGGGTGACGTCATCGGCAGGAGTTTTCTATTTTTCCTGTTTTCTGCTTCTTCCGTTGACTTTGCTCATCGGCAGGTGCTTTTGACTTCTGCAACTTTTAAAGTGTTTTCACGGTTCAAACTTCTATTTCTTTTGACCGATTAGTTCTTAATATTTCAAATGATTTCCGCTGCAAGTTTTAAAAATATATGGTAGAAATTTTAGTCATGTACGGGCTTTTGGGTAACGGACCGGGTTTTGATAACTCGGGGCGTTACAGTATGGTATCAGAGACATTCAGTTAAACCGTTCAAAAGATCACTCATCAGCGCCAATCGTTGCATGGGAGTACTCCAACAACTGTAAGTGTTTATATTAGCCTTAGTAATTAGATATTTATAGAAATAGTTAATCCTACGCAGGAATATAGCAAAAATGTCTCGACGACCAGGAAGGCCAAGAGTGCAGAGAGAGACACCAACCCCAGGAAGCGCAGAAGATTCTAGTGTAATCGGACAGTTGACAGATCTAGTGCGACAGCAGGCAGAGTTAATGCGCTAGCAATCCGATCAACTAGGGGTACTGCTGAACCGAGAGGTGCAAGGAAGTGCAAACTCGGGTTCTAGCAATGAGCATTCCGGAGATAGATTTCGGAGACTAAGACCACCCACGTTTGATGGTCAGTCATCTGATCCTGTTGTAGCTGAAGGGTGGCTTAGAAAGATAGAGAGCATGTTTAGGTGCGCCAGCATAGAAGAAGGAGATAAGGTCACGTTAGCAACATTTCACTTGGCTGGCGAAGCACAACTCTGGTGGGAGACAATGGAGACCACCACCGACGTTTTAGCAATGCCCTGGTCTCGATTCAAAGACATTTTCTATCAGAAGTATTTCAACAGCACGGTCCAGACCGCGAAGAAGTTAGAATTTCTGAACCTGAAGCAGACCGGGTCTGTGGCCGAGTATAGTAGGCAGTTCGAGTCCCTGTCCAGGTTTGCTGGGTATTTTGCTCACAAGGACGGGGATAAGGTGTTTAAGTTTGTGCATGGACTGAAGCCAGAAATTTACCGTGGGGTTAAGTTCTGTGGAATCAAGGGCTTGACTTTCAGTGAGGTTGTGTCCACTGCCCTGGAAGTGGAAGAAGCTGAAGGAAAGTGTGTTAGACCAAAGGAGGTCCCGCAAAGGTTTAACCAGCCACACCAACAAAGAGGGACGAAGAGGCCAAGTGAAGGCCATAATAGCCAAGGAGTAGGGGGAAAGGTGCAGAATGTTAGGAAATTTCCCCAGTGTCCTAAGTGTTTGAAGAATCACCCGGGGGAGTGCAGACTGGGCTTTGGGAAGTGTTTCAACTGTGAGGAGATTGGACACACATTCAAAGAGTGCTCGAAACCTAGGGTCACCAGATGCTACAGTTGTAACAAGGTCGGCCACATTAGCAGGGATTGTCCGGTTCCCAAGAGTGGCCCTGCGATGATTAAACCAAGGATATTCTCCATGACAGAGTCGGGTGAGGAACAGCCTGCTGTGGTGTCAGGTACTATATTGATCAACTCTGTGCCCGCTTTTACTTTAATAGATTCTGGTGCCACACATTCATTTATAGCATCTGCTTTTGCTATAAAGTTAGATGTACAGTTTACCCCTTCCATGCATGTGTTTAATGTTGCATTGCCTTCTGGTGAACGCATGCACTCTAACCAAGTGATGCTTGACAGTGAAGTGTTAGTAGGAAATGTAAGTCTATCTGTTGACCTTATAGTTATGGATATAATAGGATTTGATGTAATCCTAGGAATGGATTGGTTGTTTAAACATCACGCCACAATAGATTGTAGGACTGGAACAGTTAGCTTCCAACCCCCTGGTAGTTTGAAGCATACCTTTCAAGCCTCAAAGAAGAGTAAGGGAATGTCTGTGATGACTTCTATTAACACAAGGCCTTCCCTGTGTGGAGAGTATTTGTGCTTCTTAGCTAGCGTTTTAGACACACAGCTTGTAGGAAAAGCAAACCCTCAGAACGTCCTGATTGTCCAAGACTTCCCCGAAGTATTCTTGGATGACCTTCCTGGTTTGCCACCAGATAGGGAAATTGAATTTGTTGTAGATATTTACCCCGGAGTCGAGCCTGTGTCTAAAAATCCATATAGACTGGCACCAACAGAACTTAAAGAATTAAAGAAACAGTTGGAGGAATTGTTGGATAAATGGTTCATACGCCCTAGCTTTTCACCATGGGGTGCACCAGTCCTTTTTGTTAAAAAGAAAGATGGATCAATGCGTATGTGCATAGATTACAGAGAATTGAATAAGTTAACTGTCAAAAACAAATACCTTTTACCGAGAATTGATGATTTATTTGACCAGCTTAGGGGTGCAAGAGTTTTCTCCAAGATTGACTTGAGGTCTGGTTATTACCAGCTAAAGGTTAAAACTGAAGATATCCCAAAGACTGCTTTTCGCACAAGGTATGGACATTATGAGTTTTTGGTTATGTCTTTTGGTCTGACAAATGCTCCAGCAGCCTTCATGGACCTCATGAATAGGGTGTTTCACGAGTTTTTGGACAAATTTGTCATAGTATTCATAGACGACATTCTAATCTATTCTAGAACCAAGGATGAGCATGCAGGGCACTTGAGCTTGGTGTTAGGATTACTGAGGCAACACCAACTCTATGCCAAATTTTCTAAGTGTGAGTTTTGGTTGGACAGAGTTCACTTTCTTGGTCATGTGATCTCTGGAGATGGATATCTGTTGATCCAGCCAAGGTTCAAGCAGTTAGGGAGTGACCCCAACCGAAGAGTGCTACTGATATTCGAAGTTTTCTTGGACTAGCAGGGTATTACAGAAAGTTCATTGAAGGATTTTCAAAGATTGCTACACCCCTTACTAAGTTAACCAGGAAAAATGTGAAGTATACATGGACCGATGAATGTGAACATAGTTTCATGACCTTGAAACAGAAACTAACCAACGCTCCAATTTTAACCCTTCCAACTGAGGATGGTAAATTTAGTATTTACTGTGATGCTTCCAAGATTGGTCTTGGATGTGTGTTAATGCAAGATGGTAAGGTCATAGCCTATGCCTCTTAGACAGTTGAAAACCCATGAGAAGAATTACTCTACCCATGATTTAGAATTAGCTGCTGTAGTATTTGCACTTAAGATTTGGAGGCATTACTTGTATGGACAATCTTGTGAGATATTTTCAGATCACAAGAGTCTGAAGTATATCTTCACACAGAAGGAACTAAACATGAGGCAACGACGATGGTTGGAATTTGTTAAGGACTATGATTTCGAGATTAAATATCATCCTGGCAAGGCAAATGTTGTGGCAGATGCCTTGAGTAGAGTAACAACATCAACCCCAACTATGAATTTCAGTATGCCATTAGCTTTGGAGGCTGAATTTCAAAAGTTCAATCTTGAAGCAGTATCCAGTGTAACAGCTATACTTTCAGCCATAACCTTAAAACCTACCATTCTAGAGAAAATAAGGGAAGCTCAGGCGAATGATGATGAGTGTAACAAGTACAAGTCAAGCATGGATTCTACAGACAAGTAGGATTTTAACTATTCTGCTAATGGAATCCTTAAGTTTAGAAGTAGATGGTTTGTTCCTGCCATTAAGGAACTTCGGGATGAGATTCTTTCCGAAGCGTATTCTTCCAGATTTTCTGTCCACCCTGGGAGTACCAAGATGTACAAGGATCTTAAACAGCATTACTGGTGGCCAGGCATGAAACGAAGTGTGGCAGAATACGTTGGATCGTGTTTGTGTTGTCAACGGATTAAAGCCGAGCATCAGAGACCCTCAGGAACATTGCAACCTTTACCAGTTCCTGAATGGAAATGGGAACAAATAACAATGGATTTTGTCGTTGGATTACCTAGGACAGCTAAGGGACGTGATGCAATTTGGGTTATAGTCGACTGTCTAACCAAATCTGCTCATTTTCTGCCTATTAAGGTAACTTACTCAATGGATCAGCTTGCTGAATTGTACATGCAAGAGATTGTCAGATTGCATGGAGTTCCAAGTTCTATAGTTTCAGACCGAGACTCCAGATTTACATCAAAGTTTTGGAAGAGTTTGCACAAGACCATGGGAACACAACTTAGTTTTAGCACAGCCTTTCATCCTCAAACTGATGGACAATCCGAGAGAACTATCCAAACGTTGGAGGATATGCTTCGTGCATGTGTGCTGGAATTTCAAGGTTCTTGGAGTAAGTTTATACCATTGGTTGAATTCTCTTATAATAACAGTTTTCAAGCAACAATAGGCATGGCACCATACGAGGCATTATATGGACGAAAATACAGATCTCCTTTATATTGGGATGAAGTTGGTGAAGCACAGTTGCTTGGTCCTGACATGGTGCAACAAACTTTTGAGAAGGTTGCCCTCATCCGACAGAGAATTTTGGCAGCTCAGAGTCAACAGAAGAGTTATGCGGATTGCAGGCGTAGAGAATTGGAATTTATGATTGGTGATGAAGTTTTTCTCAAGGTGTCACCATTCAAAGGAGTTGTGAGATTTGGGAAGAGAGGAAAGTTGAACCCCAGATACATTGGACCATTCTTAATTTTGAAAAGGGTTGGAAGTGCAGCCTACATGTTGCAGTTACCGGCTTCTATGGAAGGAATCCACAATGTATTCCATGTTTCTATGTTAAAGAAATGTGTAAGAGATCCATATCAGATTGTGGGACAGCAGGACATTGAAGTTCTTCCTACTCTCGCATATGAGGAGAAACCTGTAAGGATCTTGGACTATGCAGTGAAGGTATTGCGCAACAGGGAAGTTCAATTAGTGAAAGTCTTATGGCACAATCAGAACATAGAGGAGACAACTTGGGAGCGCCAGCAAGACATGATGGACCAACATCCAGAACTATTCAGGTACTGAATTTTGAGGACAAAATTCTTTTAAGGAGGGTAGATTGTAGCACCCGGTTTCAATCGCAATTTCATGGTAGAATTAAGAGAGAGTTATTGGCTAGGTTAACGGGTGGCTAAGCAAGGGCATTTATGTAAAAGGGCAATTTAAAAGTGGATAACGTATTTAAAGAAAGAGAGATTGGGTTTAATAAACTGTAGCCGCCACCATTTCACATTTCTTTTCTCTTCCTCTTCGGGTTTTCAGCGAGCAGTAGAGCTCTCTTGGCGATTTTCTCGCTCGATTCTTCTTCAACCTAGGTAAGCTCTCTTAGTTTGTCTGTGAGTTTAACAACTAGATAGCTGAGGGAGTACAATGTGTGAAGTTTCGAGGAATACTGTGTGAGAGTCGAGCTCGGGTGTAGTGTTGAATCGGAAATGCACAATGAATTAAGCTTCCAAGCTAGTTTCCCTTGATTTCCCGAACAGATTAGAATGAGATTTAGTAGAAATCTAATTGACATCCTTTCTATGACCTAGGTGAGCAGACTTCTGAAGTAGATTGAAACTGTGCATTTCCAGAGGAGCCAGGTAAGTAAAGTTTGTTTGTTTGCCTTCGGGCCTACATCACAAAACGTTAGGGTTGTTTTTACTTGGATGTGTCTGTGTGTGTGTGTTATGCATCATGTTTTAAAAGTATACGAAAATGAATTTGAATGCAAGTTGGCATGGTAAGGAATGAACATATTGAAACAGTGAATCAGCTTTACTGTTAAGGGAGCTAATCCAACCCTTAATGAGACAGTGGATATTTATACTTTGGGAGAGTTGATCCAACTCCCAATTTCACAGGGGGATCTGAACAGTGAATCAGCTTTACTATTAAGGGAGCTAATCCAACCCTTAATGAGACAGTGGATATTTATACTTTGGGAGAGTTGATCCAACTCCCAATTTCACAGAGGGATCTGAACAGTGAATCAGCTTTACTGTTAAGGGAGCTAATCCAACCCTTAATGAGACAGTGGATATTTATACTTTGGGAGAGTTGATCCAACTCCCAATTTCACAGGGGGATCTGAACAGAAACAACGCATGAACAACTGAGAGGAGAAAGTAGAAATTGCACGTCTAGGAATTTATGTTCCAGCATTTCATTCTTTCCTTTACATCATTTCTTTGTTTACTTAGCATTAGGCTAATAGATGAGTTTTGTGATGTAGGTGAAGAAGTGACAGCAGGTGATTCTTCTGAGTTCATTGAGGGATAGACTGGTTGGGGGAGCACACTCATGCCACGAACCTGGTGAACTGATGAGGCGATTTAACTGATGTCTGTTTGGTGAGAAGGTTTAGTTGACAGTGATTAAAACTTAGAAATGCTAAGTTTCCGTAGCAGTAATGGTTTCAGTATTTTAAACACATTTTGAGATTTTTCTAATAACGATGATCTGTTGTGTTTTAAATGTTATTTTTCTGGATTTGATTAATGTAGCGGGTTGAGCTGTTTCTGAATGGTCTTGGAAAAATAAGCAAATTCCGTTCTGTAATCAGTGTTGTTTATGTTTTGTGAAGAGTCGTTGAAATGTACTCAGTTTTCTACCGGTAATTGATGAGTTATATTGTCTATCGGCAGATGTGTGCTGACGTCATCGGTAGATGTAGGTATAAATCTATCGGCTGATGTCTCAGTAAACTCATCGGCAGATGCGTGCTGACGTCATCGATAGATGTAGGTATAAATCTATCAGCTGATGTCTCAGTAAACTCATCGGCAGATGCGTGCTGACGTCATCGGTAGATGTAGATTTAAGTCCATCGGTTGATGTCTCAGTAAACTCATCGGCAGATGTGTGCTGACGTCATCGGAAGATGTAGGAAGCGAATTGTCGTTTAGGCATCGGCAGATACAGTCTACCGAGAGATGTCTTTGGTTTTTCATTCGGGTGACGTCATCGGCAGGAGTCTTCTATTTTTCCTGTTTTCTGCTTCTTCCGTTGACTTTGCTCATCGGCAGGTGCTTTTGACTTCTGCAACTTTTAAAGTGTTTTCACGGTTCAAACTTCTATTTCTTTTGACCGATTAGTTCTTAATATTTCAAATGATTTCTGCTGCAAGTTTTAAAAATATATGGTAGAAATTTTAGTCATGTACGGGCTTTTGGGTAACGGACCGGGTTCTGATAACTCGGGGCGTTACAAAGAGAGACGTCTCATGTGTTGAGAACACGTCTTTCCAGAAATATAAGAGTGTATTGTTCTTATAAGAGAGATGTCCACACGTCAGGAGATTTAAGTGTAAAGATCTTCAGAGAAGACTCGACGGTATCAAAGTCTTCGGGAATAACACCTGATCCTGAGTTAAAGCTGTTAAGATCTGACGGGAGTACCTGAGTAAAAGCGTTGCTCCAAAATTGAATTTTCTTTTATTATTTTCCAATCTAAATTCTAATAATTTTTCTCAATGTAAATTGTTTACATTTTGAAAAATTACATATTTCTCAAAAATAATTTCTTTTAGACTAACAATCCAACTTATGGTTTTTAATGATTTTAAAATAGTTTTAAAGTCACAGGGTAACGCATGTCACTATTATTATGAATAATAGTGAATTCCGCCATGCGTAGGGACCTAGAAAACCAACAATATCAAAGTACGAGACGATTAACTCGTCATCTTTGCACAAATTACAAATAGACGAATAAATCTCACTCGTATGAATCTTGTGTTTGTATATATAGAAAGTTGTATCACTGAACTTACCATGCAGCCATGATTAAAGTTATAAGAGCGTATCGGGACTTTGAAAAAGGGATTTCTAATCAAGTATTAGGTCTGACACCAATTATCTTGGTTGCTCGGACACTGCATGTGACGACCCCGATCCCATCAGGGCCGCCACTGCCTAGCCGTGACATTCATTACATTTAACCCTCATTCATTCGTATAAAATTTTTCATTTTTCTCTTTAACATAATAATGAATGAGCTTAGACAAACGATTCTCCTCTATTGACAGTTAGGGTCTAACTTAAAATGTAGACCCTAAATGAAAAATTTTTTCATTGCGTGCCAACCGTGCGCCTCACCACGCACCACTGCACGCCAACCGTGCGCCTCACCACGCGCCTACCCACGCCTCGCCGTGCGCCTACCCGCACCTGGCGCACGCACTGCGCTATGTGCCTAGTGCCTAGCGAAGGCCGATCGATCGACGATTGCTCTGGTTTTTTTCACCAGAGTGAACAGTGTTTTGTCGATCGATCGGCCATGGGCACCGATCGATTGGCGATCGTTTTGCCTTGCGTCAAATTTCTAGGGGTTTCACCGATCAATCGGCCATCATGCGCCGATCAATTGGCCATCATTCGCCGATCGATCAGTAAATGCAGGGCAACGCGCCCCTACGCGCCCTGCTCGCCCCGTCTGCGTGCCAGCTGCGCGCCCAACACTTCTTTTTCCTCATTTTCTCATTCCTTTGCCATTTTCTCCAATATTTCCCTACAAACATCAATCATATACATCCTCAAATCATCCATAAACCAATCTACCTAAAATAAACATTCATTGGTTTGAAAACTTCGTCCTAAAATCATCAATTTAGACTCTAAGATCAAAATCGAATCCAAAACTTAATCTATTTCATCAATAACAACACATGCAGCGGAAACTCATGAAGACTTCTCAAAAGCAAACTCATCTATAAAACCATCCAGAAAACCATTATCAACATCATTATCTTCAAACTAGTTGCTAATCATACCTAAATAAGCTTTCTATACATTGTGCATATCATATCTACCTAATATACCCAAAATACCTATACGTTCGTTCCCATAGGTCAAAATCGCTCCAACTGCACAACGCACTCCCACGGGCATCATTCTTTAGTTTGTTCGTTCATCTTGTAAGGGAACATCTTCCTCACCTTCTTCAAGTTTACCTACACCATAGAGACGCCTATGAGATAAAACTCAGTAAGCCTACGTAAATGACAATGCGTGAACGTGCATATGCAATTTTATGAATTCAGTCCATTTATTCATTTTTCAGTCCGTGACAGTCTTTGGTTATCGTGGCATCACTCGGCAGATGGATATGGCACATTAAGCAGTTAGATAGCTCGCACCATCTGAAGGGAGAAAAACTCGCTCACCACGGAACGCCAGGTCTGAACCTCTCCTTGATAACCACCTTGGGGGTTGTTTACATGATACTTTCATACTTGCATTTCCTTTTCATGAAATCAATGCGTAAATTCGTTTTCATGTCATTTCATAAAGCAATGATGCATGGACAATTAAAATGCATAACGTAAAGCATAGATAACGTAGGTACCATCAAAACAACACATAAACATAACCTATAAAACAACTAAACCTATGCTACCCATCCAAAAGCATATAAATATTCCATTGCACCAAGTTTCCTCAATAAGCAAAACCGACATATGATGTAGGTCTATCGGCTACAGTAAGTCACTAAAACTTACCTCGGGTCTGTCGCAATCAAGCCTTGAAAATCCTTGAATTTGTTTTGTTCACCTAAGACAATTCCACAATTCTTGGCATTAAAACCGATCCTAAATAAACAATTTTCAAAACTAAACGAAACTTCTAGCTAAGGTAATTTCCTACAAATTTCAACTTACCTCTCTCGAGCATTTCATCAAGCAATTCGCGCTCACAATTTCTATAACCTCCATTAATGGCTTGTTCAACCTCTCAACCACAAAAAATTCAAACAACAACCATTAATTCCACCTAACTATCACCAATAATCATAAATACTCCATCAATGGGCATTAATATGGTAAACCTAACAATTTCTAACATAAACTTATAATTTTAACAAAACCCTAACCGCTAACAACCCTAAAACAAGAAACTAACCGTCCAAGATACTAAAATCTTACTTAGAGCGTTGATTGTAGAAGAGCAAATGGGAAGAATCGGCATCGGAGGAGGAACGTCGATTAGCCGAAGGAAGAACGCAGGGGGAGGGGTGAAAAATCGCTAAGGGAGTGCTCTGGAGATTTTCTTCTTCACGAATGAAGAAACTGATTTTTTTTTTTTTTTTTTGGGGGGGGGGGGGGTATTTGTTAAATATAAAAATTATTATAACTTAATTATAAGGTTGCCCCTCGACTCATTATTCTACCTATTTCGCCTGTCAATTTAGATTCTTCAAAATTTCATTATTTCTCCAAATATTCCAATTAATTACAAGGGTTCCAATAAAACTTTATGTTCACAAAACAGGTTTAATTTGCTGTATTTATGAATATATCATTATATAACGGAAAATCCAAAAACCCAAAAATCTGAGTGTTACACTGCAGCCAAGAACAACTAGAGTCCAACACTGGAAGGTTCAAATAGCGTGAGCAAATTCAGCCCATCGGGCGTGCATCTACATTAGTCTAAAATGAAATACCATGCACATGTAATTTAAAGGTGGAAACATACGTACATATACATAAAAAATGACGTGCTCACGACCAGACCTTGTCTGGGTTTTTCCTAGGTGTCACCCACCAAAATAAGTTTTATTTTAAAAATTGTGCAATTCAATGCAATAAAAACCATACAATATAGAAACCTCTATCTAGATGACGATAACCGCTTACTCTTACTGACTAGCCGAGACTCGCTACTAGGAGGCAAGCACTAGGACAAGAGTATCGTCGGAACCTACAACCAATATGACATAAGAAATTCTAAACAGTACGAGATGACAAGAAGGGACTCCTAAACGAGACTATGAACCCAAATTCATCATAACTCACGATTTACCAAACGAATTGTTGATTGACACGCTCAACATCGACAAAGATCCCAAGTTTTCATGTTGCAAGCTCGACTCTTGAAATCCCATAAATTTTCTTTTTAAAAATCTCAAATCCGCCCAAAAACGATGCACACCAACCCAAGTAGAATCATTCTAACTTATACACTTGACGATAGAGTTTAAGGGTTTTACCTTAATTTACGTGCAAAACGATCAAGATGGAATTTCAACTAATTGAGGACTGCCATCGCGTTTAGAACGGCGAAACGAGTTAGAAGACATGGTCCTGGAAATTTTTTGACATCGTTTGGTAGTCCAAATATGCGGTCAAAGTTTTTGCCAAAATTGTCCAAAAAACAATAAGATACCCTCGTTAAGAATCAGAAAAAGAAGAAGAAAAAGAAAAACACAAAAAAAATTGGACCAGGGCTCGGTTCGGTTCGGTTTGGCTTGGGTCGGCCAGGTCTTGCGCAGACCGGTTCAAGCTTGCTTGGTTCAGCCCATTTGGACCTGGCCACGTCTTGCGAGTCAAGAGAGGGATCGACTTGGGCCTTGGCCTGACCCACTGGTTTCCTTAGAGTATTGATATGAATCGAACCTCTTCTTGGTTAGAATCGAAGATGAAATAGGAAATTAGTTGATTTACGTTTAATTCCTTACGCTAGATTTTTGAAATGAGCCACAACCGAGGTTGATTTCATTCCATAGGTGGGTAATTAATACCAATTCTTGATTATTGCCTAACGTTGCAGCATGAGTTTAGGGTTGATTAAATCACTTTTAATTTAGGATTGAGAATTGGGAAAGAATTTGATAGAATGTTAATTAGAGTTTTAATTGGAATAATTGCAGCAATCAAATTCTTAATTCATAAAAATTTGAGAGAAAATTTTGATATGTTACAGCCATGAACATCCTCAATTGTTATTTGCGTGGAGCAACTAGTAATTGCAGTAACAAAAGGGTTATATTCACTACCTAATCTGCCAAGAAAATAAATGAGCTGGTTTTAGAAAAAGACAGATCCACCAATTGCTGCCAGATTGTTACAAATAGATAAAAATGGCTAAACATATTCAATGTGCGAGAGACCATCTTTGCAAATTTGTTGAAGTTTGTTATGTAACTCAGTAATACGCACAAGAGAAGTAGATGAATAAAGACAAACGAGGAGGAAAATACATGGGTGGATGCAAGGGATCAACAATAGAAGTTGAAGGAATCAAATTTTAGCTTGAGGAAGTCATCAAGCTTTGATACCAAGTTGGATTTATGGAGAATAAGAGAGTAATACTCAAAGAAGATAGAATTATATTACTCTCTGTAAATGATGTACAAAATATGTACTAGTAGTAGAATTTTGGGAAAAGTACCATTTAGACCCCAACGTATGGGGTCCGTGACCATTTGGTACCTAACGTTTATTTTGTACCCAATCAGACCCTATCGTATAAAACATTAACCATTTAAACCCTCCCGTTAATCTGACCGTTAAATTTAACATGTGATTCACATGTGACCTCTAAAATACCTTAACTACCCCTCCCTCCTTTCTCTCCCTCCTCCCTCCCTGCCGCCCACTCTGATTCTGATTCTCTCTCTGTGCAAATTCTTGTTTCTCGCTCTAACGATCACCATGCAACAGCCCTCTTCGCTCAGAAGAAGACGTCGATAAACGCTCGTCGCTCCGATACGATTCTAACCCTTCAAGAAACAGAGCCGCCATTGGCGTCGAAGAAAGCTTCATCTTCTTATGACTCGCTCTGTGTCCTCCGAGAGCTTGGTAGGATCGGAAAGCTCTCTTGCAGGTTTCGCACTTGTACTTCCTTCCATTTTGAATTTTTGGAAATTTAAGCTCCTCTGAATCGGTTTCCTCCATTGATTTTTCTTCGTCTTCTTCATCTTCTTCGTATTCTTCGGATGTCACCAGATGTTGAATCCAGTTGTCTCTTGACAGCATCATTAAACAGAAAGCAACGTCTTCTTCCGTTGTTGCGTCAGAGATCGAACTCACTGGTTCCGGCTCGGTCCATAACTCGGAGTAACTCAGTTTTCTCAGTTTGGCCTTTCCCGGACCTTCTTCTTCGTGAAATTTGGAGCACCTCTGAATCTTACTCTGGTTTAAGTAACGATTCGATCGCCGTCGGCGAGTCGGATTCTTCGGCGATTCAGTTTTGTTGAACCAAATTGAACCGTATATCTAGACCGGTTCATTATTTTAGTTAACAGAATATGTTTTCCTCTCACCTCACACTTTCTATGCCTCTATTTTCCTTTTGTCGTTTTATGCAATTGTATCTGCTTATAAAGGCTACCAGACAATCCATTAAATGCAATAGCAGAAGATAGAAAAGTTTCTTTTATTTCTCTCTTCAAGTTTCGCTCTCTCTATCCTGAAAAATCACCGAGCCTGCATCAACGACGAAGGAAAATTCAGGATCAGAGATCCTGAAACTCGGTTTCGGATTCTCTCTCAGGCCGTAGCAAAGATCCTCTTCCTCCGCCTCACCTTCGGCGGAAGACAGAGAAAGCGGCGGTGAAGAAGCTGAGTCTCTTCGCCTCTTCCCCGAGCTGGAGGATGCAAAAATGGCGATTCCTCTGGCTCAGAAGATAAAGGTACAAAATTCATCATATGGGACCTCATGTGACCTCCCAACGCTCTGCCATTGGAGAAGCTTCGAAAGCAGAGCTTGCACTTGTGCTTCTCCATCTCTAGACGAAAACGAAGACCCCTTCTCTCTCTCTCTCTCTCTCTCTCTAAAAGCTCTGCTAGAGAAAGAGTGTAAACTGGAAAGGAGAGTAGGTGACAAGCATTCCTCCACCAAGACACGGTAGTAGGAGAGGAAGTGGTGGAGGAGAGAGTCAACATGGGCAGAGAGGAGTGTGAAGGAGTGGGAAATCGATCGGCGGAGGAGAGGGAGAAGGTTGTTCTTAAGAGTGCTGAACCAGTCTGCGTAGTAGTTCTTGAACGGCGTCGACGTCTTCTTTCGAGCGAAGAGGGCTGTTGCATGGTGATCGTTAGAGCGAGAAACAAGAATTTGCACAGAGAGAGAGAGAATCAGAATTAGAGTGGGCGGGAGGGAGGGAAGGAGGTGGGAGAGAAAGAAGTAGGGAGGGGTAGTTAAGGTATTTTAGAAGTTACATGCGAATCACATGTTAAATTTAACGGTCAGATTAACGGGAGAGTTTAAATGGTAAACGTTTTATACGATAGGGTCTGATTGGGTACAAAACAAACGTTAGGTACCAAATGGTCACTGACCCCATACGTTGGGGTCTAAACGGTACTTTTCCCTAGAATTTTCTACAGTGCCACATGGCAGTGAACAAGAGGTGTATAAAATCCAGAAGAATGATGCGTAGTGTGTGAGTAATAGAAAAGAATATATGCAACTATTGTGTTGATGTGTAGAGTGCTAACATGAAGAGAATCATCGTGAGTCCATACTCCATACATCCAATCAATCTATAAAAGCCAGAAAAACCGAATAAACAAATAAACGAATAAGTTAAGAACTCAATTAAAGGAGTTTGACATATCACACAAGCACGTGAATGGAAACACGAATGTTGGCATATGATCTAGACCACTTGTACAATTAGAGCAGTCTTAGTGGGTTGCTTAATTCCATTCTCAACTTTTTGAATGGTTTTGAAATAGTTGTTCGAGTTCAGTTACAAAATAAAAAAGATAAATTAATTTTATTAAAATATATAAATTTTGGATCGAGTTTGTGTCAAATCATGTGTCAATTTTTTGTTTTGGTCATAGGTTTGGTTGGATTTTGTCATACTCGGTTAATTCGGTTCTAATAAATTTTTTGCGTATCAAATCGTAAACCCAACCGGATTGCAGTACCCATGATTTTTTTTGGTTCGGACCGTGATTGCAGTCCTATTCTACCACAAGCCTTCGACACTCGTTTAACCAACTCAACGAGAATAGGATTATAGGAATAGTTGATTTATGTTAATTAAATTAAAATTCCTGAAAATGGTGCAAGGTTGAGTCCTACTGCCTCGGCTTAAGAGCAGGAGCCGGCGAAGGAGAGGTTACGATGGTGGTGCGGGAGGAGGAGAAACAACCTGAACAACCCGACCAGGAAAACCAGGTAGTGAATCCATGGCAAGTTTCTGCCAAAGACGGAGGTAAAATCGACTATGACAAGCTCATCGACAAGTTTGGTTGTCAGAGGCTTGATAATTCCCTCGTTAACCGCGTCGATAGCCTCACTTTCCGCCCTCCTCATGTTTTCCTCCGCCGCGGCGTCTTTTTCGCTCACCGGTCTCTCTCTCTCTCTCTCTCTACTGTTTTTTTCCCATTGTTTAGGTTCGTGGATGTTGATTTCATGGTGCTCAAACAGGGATTTTGATGAAATTTTGAACGTGTACGAAAGAGGGGAGAAGTTCTATTTATACACTGGAAGAGGACCGTCTTCAGAAGCATTGCATTTGGGGCATCTGGTTCCTTTTATGTTTACAAAGTGAGTGCCTTTTGAGCTAAAATTGCTTCTAGTTATTGTATTTCTTTGAGTTATGAATGGGGATAAAAGCTGCGATAATGTTTTTCATTTCATCGTTGGTGTCCTAAGAATGTTATTGTTTGTGTTTGCCTAGACTGTATTTCGAGTCATTTTCATCTTATAGTTGATATTGATCTTCAAAATCACTATAAGATGATTATCAAGTTTTAAATTTTATAATCATTCTCTCTTTGACATAACTTCAACATTCCACAAATTTGCCTAGTTTTAACGGCGAACTTAAGAACCTACTCAGGTCAAATGTTTGATTCCCGTAGGATCAAACTCACTTTAATTGGGAGGTCTTGGTGATGTGCTGTTTTGCTGTTGTCCATGGGATTTTATGCTCCATTCTTTTTAAATAAAGTACGGTCATAGATCAAGAGAAAATGAGGCTGAGGCTACTACAGGGACGGTTATGCTATGCATCGTTGAATGCTCGTGCCTTTTCTTTAACCCTGCTATAGTGCTATCAACCTGGCCATTCTCGCTTTAAGGGATCTCTTTTTTCAAGTATATAGTCAACAAAGGCTCCTTTATCTAGTAATTTTTTATTTAAATTTTGAATCTTTTGTGTTCATTGATAGAATTCAAATGATAATGATTATACAATTGATTAGAATATAATTTTTGTATTGTGAATAGAGATATCTTTCCTTTTATCATTTCCATCAAAATAGAAATACTAGGTGGATAGGTAAAAGATATTCTTTCTTACCTTGGCCCGAAAGAAAGAAATGAAATTCACATTGATCTCATGCTTTTTTTTTATTCAAGGACTAGACCTTAGCTCTCCACTTTCTATGCTTCCTTTCATCTTGTCCTTCTAATCATATCAGTCAGCCCCTAGTCCTTTCCTGCAAGTAATTACATCCACCAATATTTAGTAAACCTATTGGTGAGCAAACCACGCAAACCTACACCGGAACTGCTAAAAGGAATCAACGATTGGGCTGAAAGCGTGTGTCACTACATGGCAGGTGCAAAGAGAAGTTCTCGATCATAAAATTTTTTGCCACCAATTACTTGGTCTTGGGCAACTCAACTTATAACTTTTGAGTTTGCTATTCCTTGAGTTCTCTTGTTTGAGTCTTTTAAAGGTCATTGCAGGCTTACCCAATTGTTAACTTTATAGCATGTTTGCTTAGTGAAGGTGTTAACAAACCGATGAGATTACCCTCAAGTACTAAAAATATATCGAGTAGTTTTCCCCCAGTTCACACAAATAACAACGTGACATTCTATTTTCAGGTACTTGCAAGATGCATTTAAGGTTCCCTTGGTTATACAACTTACTGATGATGAGAAGTGCATGTGGAAAAATCTCTCCGTTGAAGAGAGCCAGAGACTTGCACGCGAGAATGCTAAAGACATTATTGCTTGTGGTTTTGATATTTCTAAAACTTTCATCTTCTCCGATTTTGATTATGTTGGCGGGTAAGTATCAGACGGATAGGTCTGTATTGTGAAAAAACCCTTATTCCTATCATTGAGTTGGTATTTTTTACATTATATCACTGTGTTTTTTCTCAGGTTATCTATTAAGCTGAAAACTGCTTTTACTGTTGCCCTTATCAATTAACACGTGGAAGAGTTGTTTTTATTAATGAATATGTGGTATTTATATTAATGTGCATGATAAAAAAACCATTACTTTGGGAAAATATATCTGTTCTTTGTAATGGCATCTCCAGAAGTTAAAACCATATAGAAAGGATCTAAAGAAAGAAGTTAAGGTATAATCCTATCCCACATTAACTTGGGTAAAGAAGCTGATGAAGGAATGTCTTTGAACTTGGGTATAACATGCTTGTTTCTTAAATCTACAAAAAATAGAAGGATGGAAATGCATGTAGCATGTTTACGTTAATGGTGAGGTTATAATTTAATTGTTCATTGAGTGATTCACAATCTGATTTCTTTTTCGAACTCTTTTTTCTGGGGACCAAGCACTTTACGCTGCGATTATCTCTTTCCTCCCTTTCAACACTCATTCTTCCATACAATAACCACTGTGTTGGATTTGGTTTTTCTAACGTATGGTTCAAGAAGGTCAATGCTGTTTGGAATGGAAGTATTCTTGCGAGGGTAAAAAGATAAATTTTTTAAATAACAAAATAGGTTTCATGCCTCTTTCTTTTGTGAATAAAATCTAGTAACCTTTTATTTTTCCATTTTTAGAGGTTCTTGAAATCATAACAGTCGTTATGTTTGTGAATTTCGTTTACCACCCATGATATCTCTTGCTATTTTACTGAACAAGTATGCATTCATTGCATTTATCATTAGACTTTTTGACTCGTTGCCCTTATCATTGTAGTGCCTTCTACAAAAACATGGTCAAAGTTGCAAAGTGTGTCACGTACAACAAGGTAGTTTGTCACTCTTGTTCTGTTTCAAGAATTACTTTCTGCATTAATATCCCATGTCGTCTTATTATGTAGTATTTTCCTTATAATATCCTGGTTTTTTCAGGTTGTGGGTATTTTTGGTTTTACTGGTGAAGATCATATTGGAAAAGTTAGTTTTCCGCCAGTCCAGGTGCGATTGTTTGCTAGATTAATGATTAAAAACGTTAATATTATTTAATTATGGCTGCTATTTTCTTGTAATGGGTCGTTATTTATTTGAATTACTATGTTTTGAACTGCAACTTTTGATTATATCTCTGAAAATTAATATCTTATTTTATTCTTTCCTTTTTTTGTTATTTATTTTGCATGAGATAATAAATTCAATTACCGTGTATGAAGAAATAAGCAGCCGTTAGTTTCTTGAGGAAAAAAGGAGAGCTGGGAGCTAGGAAGTATTATTCTGGATGCAGTGTCATTTAATGGAGCTCTTTGTTATTTACGTTTGTGAAAAAAAAAATTATGGACACTGTTATTAGAAAAGAAAGAAAGTGGTCAATAATTTAGTTTCTTTATTTCTTTTCTTATTTTATGCTTCACTATAATTTCATGGAGAATTTGTTTTAACTATTTGCAGTATAATTGATGCAGGCAGTTCCATCATTTCCAAGTTCATTTCCACACCTTTTCCCTGGTAGAGATCAAATGCGTTGCTTGATACCTTGTGCTATAGATCAGGTATTGTTGAGGTACTCTGCTAAAATGGATGCTTATTCACTGTAAGTTTTGTACCGTCGTGATGTTAATCTCTGCATTTCACGGAAAAATCAATGATTTGATGCTCAAAAAGGAGAGAAAGAGGGTACATTTCTATGAACATAACTTGGTAGAACAAATTTATGGAACTTATGTTGTGTTTAGAGTTCAACACGTCAGTCACCTAGAACCTGCTTTAGAAAATTTCTCTTTCATTGTAGAATGGTCAATGGATTGTGAAGATTTCAGATTGTAGTACATTGTGATCAACATTTTGATGTGATTTATTTTCTTAATCAGGATCCTTACTTCCGAATGACGAGAGATGTGGCGCCACGATTAGGTTATCAAAAACCTGCTCTTATTGAATCTACTTTCTTCCCTGCCTTGCAGGTGATTTATTATTCCATGTACTATGACTTAAAAATAACTAAGAGAATAAATTCTTAAGTAAAAGAATTTTCTTCGTGTTCTATGGGCACATGTAGTTCAATTTTCGTTACTTGGTTGAACAATTTGTTCAACAACTTATTCAATGTTCGATATCTTGTGCAACCTGCAGGGGGAAAATGGAAAAATGTCAGCTAGTGATCCGAATTCTGCAATATATGTGACAGATTCAGCAAAGGATATCAAGAATAAGGTATACCGTTGAAATTCCTTAAAGTTAAAAGATTTAATGTATTAGAAAATTAATAGATTTCTAAGTAGATTATTTCCTAATTAGATTATTTCTTAAGTAGATTATTTTCTAATTATATTACTTCCTAATTAGATTATTTCATTTTCTATGTATAGTTATTGTCTATATATTGTAAATTGATTATCATTATTCAATAAGAAAATACAAGGATAATTCTTCCCTTAATTTTTTCATGGTATCAGAACATGGGTCTCACCCTTAGACCATATTCATATTCCCTCACCTCAATTCTGGCCTTCAATCCATATTCCAGAATGTCGAGTAGTTCGGAGTCATCGTCTCCGCCATTACAAATCATAATAAACTCAATGTACAAAATTTCTTACAATGGTCACAATCTGTAAAAATGTTCATATGTGGAAGAGAAAAATTAAATTTCTTGACCGGAGAGGTGCTGATTCCAGCGAAGGAATATCAATAATTCAAGAAGTGGAAGGACGAGAGTCACCTCATTATGTTCTGGCTCATAAACTCAATGACAATTGACATTAGAAAAAATTTCCTTCTTTATGAGACTGCTCATTATCTTTGGGAAGCCATCAAAGAAACCTACTCCAATTATGATAACACGTCTGAAATATTCGCTGTGGAATCCTCGCCACGTGACCTATGACAAGATGATCTCACCATAACCCAATACTTTAATACCCTCATACGCTATTGGCAGCAACTCGATGTATTTGAGAGTCATCAGTGGACTTGTAGCAATGGCAATGCCTGTACAAGCAAATCGTGGAACAGAAGCGAACATTCAAATTCTTGCTTGGTCTGAACAAAAACCTGGACAAAGTCAAGGGACGAGTGATGGGATCGAAGCCTCTCCTGAGTCTACGAGAATGCTTTCCAGTGTACTCAAATTCAAACCCCTCGTGAAGTGTGATGACCCGGATCTGTAAGTATGGTACGATGGCTGCACGAACCGGAACCCGGATGGCGGTACGTCCGCGCGGGCGAACCGGAAGGTGACGGGTCGTAAAAAGGGGGTCGTCACAATCCCACAGCGCTTGGGGAAGTATGTGGAAATGAAACATATGTAAAGAGACCCTCCCAACATAGCAAGACGCGTTTTGGAGCTCAATTGACGACGGATCCCATAAGAACTCCGAAGTTAAGAGGGCTTCGGCGAGAGTAATTCCAGGTTGGGTGACCTTCCGGGAAGTGCTCTCGCCAAACAAAGCCGTGAGGGGAGGATATTGGGCTGCGGCCCAATCCCCGGAGCGGACAATATCTTGCTGGGAACGGGGTCGTTACATGAAGTGTTCATTAAATTTTTTCCTTATGCTGAAGTTCTCTCCTCTGTTCTTCCTCTCAGAACATTTGGGTATTCTACCTCTGTCTTTATATATCCACAAAATAGGAGTAAACTTTACCTAAAGGAAATTAAATGTGTATTCATTGGATGCTTCACAAATAAAAAAAGGTACAAGTGTTACTGCCCTACCACCAAGAAAACTATTGAAACTATGGATGTCACTTTTTCTTAACAAAGTCCATATTTCTCCAAGTTCGAAATTCAGGGGAAGAACCAAGTACACTTTCAGCTTTGGGAGTAGGATTCTCTGGTACCAAAAACACCACCACTTGTCCTCGGTCTTGAGTCCAACCCGAGCAAATCAACCACAATTATTTTTGAACAAAAAACCAAAAGTTCAATAAAACTAGCAACTAAGAAAATTCGGGTATACTCCAAAAGGATTCAGGGGGAGAACAAGGACCTAGCACATCTTGCACCAGTCCAAGAATCTGATTCGGACCGAATAACTATTAGGGCTAACATAGGAAGAGAAAGAGAGGCACAACAAGATAGATAAGAGGAAATCCAAACTGCAGAAGACTTAGATCTCTCCGTTTCTCTAAGAAAAGGTACTCGAACCTGCACTCAAGATCTTATTCAGAAATTTGTCTCCTATGCAGGTCTCTCTTAAACATATCAAACATTTATCTCGAAGGTAGATACAGTTCAGATTCCCACGAGTATTCAAGAAGCCTTGAAACATCCTGTATGGAGCCAAGCTATTGAAGAAGAGATTATGGCCTTAGAAAAGAACGACACTTGGATTATCACCGATCTCCCTCTAGGAAAGAAAACTATTAGCGGCCAATGAATATTTTCGATAAAGTATAAAACAGATGGCAACGTTGAAAGGCTTAAAGCTCGACTGGTAGCAAGAGGCTTTACTGAGTCATATGGTGTGGATTATCAAGAAACGTTTGCACCTGTGGCTAAATTCAATACAGTACGAATCCTCCTCTCATTGGTAGCAAACTTGGACTGACCTTTACATCAGCTCGACATCAATAATGTCTTCTTAAATTGAAATTTGAAAGAGGAAGTGTACATGGAGACACCATCAGGTGTTTGAATCAATCACAAAGTATGCAAGTTATTGAAGTCATTATACGGTCTAAAACAATATTCTCGTATATGGTTTGAGAAATTCTCACAGTCAGTAAAGAGACATGGATTTATTCAATGTCAGACAGATCACACACTTTTTATAAAGCATACTGTGAGAAAGAAGATTGCTATCCTGACCGTCTATGTCGATGACACAATATTAACCGGAGACGAGGAGATCTCTGTCAAAAGAAGTATTTTCTTGGTATAGAAATAGCTCGATCAAAGAAATGAATCTTCATCTCTCAAAGAAAATACACATTGGACCTACTGAGATAAACTGATATGCTGGGATGTAAGCCTACAAACACACCTATGGATTCAAAGCAGAAATTAGGACGTGGAATGCAGGAGTCCCTACAGATAAAGGAAGATACCAACGTCTACTGGGAAGACTTATTTATCTCTCTCATACTCGGCATGACATAGATTTTGCAATGAGTGTTATTAGGCAATTTACAGATTACCCAATGAAGGAACACATGGAAGCAGTGTACAGGATCCTCAGATACTTGAAGGTGACTCCTGCGAGAGGATTACTCTTCAAAAAGAGTGAATCTCGGGATATTATTGTATACTTCGATGCAGACTGGGCAAGAAGTCAGAAAGATAAAAGGTCAACCATCAGATATTGTTCATCGTATGGGGTAACCTCGTCACATGGAGAAGCAAAAAACAATTGGTGGTTTCTTGAAGCAGTGTTGAGGCTGAACTCAGGGCATTAGCTTCTGCAATATGTGAAGGAATTTGGATTAAAAGAATTATGATAAAGTTGAGGATAAACTGTGAAAAATGTTTAAAACTCAAGTGTGACAATCAGACTGACATATGTATAGCAAAAGATCCAATACATCATGATAGAATAAAGCACATGGAGATAGGTTGGCACTTCATAGTTGAAAAAATTGAGAGTTTAGAAGTTCAACTACAATAAACTTCAATTAGAGCTCAGGTAGCAGAAATATTGACCAAGGTTATTATAGATCATAACTTTGAGGAACTATGTAACAAGTTGGGTTTACACAATATATACAACTCAATTTGAGGGGGAGTGTGGAAATTCCTTAAAGTTAGAAGATTTATTGTATTAAGAAAGTAAGAGATTATTGAACAGATTATTTTATAATTAGATTTTTTTTTTTTCTTTTTTTCTTGTATAGTTATTGTCCATATATTGTAAATTGATTATCATTATTCAATAAGAAAATACAAGGAGAAATTCTTCCCTTAATTTCTTTATGTAACTTAAATCCTGATTGGTTTTTCCGAAGACTATTTGTTGTTTATTATGCTACTTGTTAGTTGTTCTACTAGTACTAGATAAACACATCAATCCTCATTATTCTCTCATTTGGTGTGAAAAGTATGAGATAAACGATGGTATATGTTGGCCTACTTGATCAATACATCTTTTTTAATGTCTCAGTAATTGGGCATCTTACTACTATTCAGATTTGTGGGAGTAATGTTAGAAAATACAGTGACTGACATTTCAATGATTGACATGCTGATCGCCATTTGCCTAAACTTATGAAGGCAAATGTGTGATTATAGCTTTTGGACAATATGAGGGGCTTAAAAAAAGTGTTATCTCTGTCAAATTGTTTGCTGGACTATGATAGAGTTCTAGTGGAGTTTATTAGGAAAAATAAAATGTTAAAATAAATAAGTGTCATTTAGGATTCTTAAATAGTATCTTAATTACGTATTTTAGTATTCTCTAAGTGTTGTTTATTTAAAGAGAAGGGTGTGACATTGAGGGGAATTATCTTATGAGAAAAATAATTTAAAAAGAGAGATAGCTGACTTATTGAATGTCTAGCTATTTTGAGAGAGACAGATTTTTCAAATGTCTAGTTATTTTGTAATTTCGTAATTTCATCTCATTTTTTTATCATATCATTATAGGAGGTTCATATCAATGATATCAGAGCAATTAAATCCAACGGGAGACATGAATGAAACAAGGATTTTCTGGTGTAACAGAGAGATTTGAACTTCCTATTTTTACGGGTCAAAATCCGGAGGCATGGATTTCTGAGATGGAGAGGTATTTCAGATTGTCGGAAGACGGCAAAGTCAAGTTGGCTACATATTGTTTTGAAGGATTTACACTAGATTAGTATCAATGGGAGAGTTCAGCACTTTACTATTCATGGTGAGAGTTAAAGGAAACATTGTTGGATCGATTCTGCCAGTCCAAGAACGGAATCGATTATGATAAATTGCTTATGTGGTGGCGGGAAAGGTATGTTGAATTTTTCAGAAACAAATATTGCCAAAAACAGCATCATTGGGAGGAAAGTTCAAGTTCGATGTACAAAAAAACAGATCAAGAACTTGTTCTTGAAAAGCTTTCACCGACCAAAGGAGAGGATGCATCAGAAAAAATACCAGAAATCCATCAGAGAATGTGCGAAGAATTTTCCGTGGCGGAGGTGGCTGATCAATACCCGAAAATTGAAGAAATAAGGGAAGAAAAAGAGGAAGTCATGGAGGAGAAGAATATGGCCCTATCGGCAATGACGAGGAGAGCAATGGCGACGGAAAAAGAGGAGGTCACGGAAGGGAAGGTTGTGGCCCTGAGAAAAGAAGACAGAAAGGCTGCAGTGATGTTTGTTAAAGAAGCAATGGAGCTGGGGAAGGTCGGAGAAGCCGCATTGTGTTTGGTTGACAACGATGGTGGGTGGGAGAAGGAATAGTTGCGAAAGGAAGGTTGGCTGAGAAATTCGACAGCTTCAAATGGAGACGGGCCTGAAAATTGGATATTTTCAAATGGAAATTGACCTAGAAATTGGACAGCTTCGGGTTGGGTTTCTGCTATTGTTGGGGTTTCTGCTATTGGGCTTTCTAGTTGTAAGCCAAGTCTTCTTCAACTTCAATTATTAAACTGATTTCCTCTGTCATAAAACAGTTGTATGCATCTAAATCTATCAACTGCAAAGAATAAAAACAAGAAGACTTTCCTCAATTATGGAGCTCTCGGATCAGTGCCGTTTTGCCAAATGTAAACAAACTCATCCCATCTTGTACTTGCAAAATTCAAGACCGAAAACGTAGCAAACTCTTCAAGCATTTAACTGACGATGATCTGAAGGGATAAAAAAAGAAGAGCACACACCTTGAGGACAAAGTGCTCATTGGGCGGCGAGTAATGATAGAGTTCTAGTGGATTTAATAGGGAAGATTAAAGGTTAAGATAAAGAGGTCTTAATTAGTTGTCTTTTAGGATTCTTAGATAATATTTTAATTACGTCTTTTATTATTTTCTAAGTGTTGTTTATTTAAAGAGAAATGTGTGGCAGTAAGAGAATTATCTATTGGAAAAAGTAGTTTAAAGAGAGAGTTAGCAGACCTCTCGAACGTTTTGCTATTTTGGGAGAATTAACAGATCTGTCGAACGTCTGGCTATTTTATAATTTCATTTCATCTTTTATTCTATTATTATATGAGATTTATATCAGACTATTAGAAGATAACATATGGTTGAAGCAATGTATCTTGTTGTAGAAGTTTGGAAAATTAATGGGTCTAGAGTCGATAGCAATCCTGTTTGGAAAATTAATGGGTCTAGAGTCGATAGCAATCGAGGATTCCTTCATTGATCTAGCAATGCTTAGGGTAGGATATGCATGCTATAGTTTCTCATCCAGTTAGTTGTGTTCATATGTGCAGATAAACAAGTATGCCTTTTCAGGTGGTCAAGATTCAATAGAAAAACACAGATTATATGGAGCAAACCTTGAGGTATTGACGAGGAAATAGATGACAGTTTTTATGTTTGTTAAACTAATTTATATTGAGATTCCATATGCCTTCCAATAATAAGATCTACTTTTTGATACTCTTTTAGGTAGATATACCTATTAAATACCTCAACTTTTTCCTCGATGACGATGACGAACTTGAACATATAACAAAGGTAACTTATTTCTCTCCGGACTAATAAAGTTGGCTTTACTGTAGAGGGAAAAAATCCTTTAACAACACTATAATTTTTTTGTCTTTTTCAACTTTGATAGGAATATGGTGCGGGGCGAATGCTAACAGGTGAGGTGAAGCAACGTCTCATACAAGTATTGACGGAATTGGTGGAAAGACATCGTGGGGCTCGTGCTGCCGTGACTGACGAAGTAAGCCTTTTTTTTTCCTCGTGTGAGATTGAACCTTCTGGGTGTGCTTATGCGGTTGAGGATGTACAGCTCACAACACTTAGATATCTTGATCGAGTAATGCTAAGTGTACTATCTTATTCTATTTTTTTAAAATACTCGCTGACGTGTCAAATAATGATTGATACAATTAATATAATAAATTAACAATCATTGTTTAACACGTCAATGAATATTTTAAGATAGTAGAATAAAAGAGTAAACGTAGCACACTCGTCTTTATTTGTAGATGTCACATCATAAGTTCATATAAATAATTTTAACTGCAATATTATAAGATGCAAGAAAGCAGCTATTAATATAATTTTGATGAGGCTTGTTTAATAATTGTTTACAGATATTTTCAGGCATCTACGATGATATATTTATTGTATTATTGATATAAGTTACAAACAACGTTGAAAATCTAATTTAGTTTTGTGTGTCCCTCAACAGATGGTGGATGCATTCATGGCAGTCAGACCCCTTCCTAACATGTTCGAATAAGCTCCCCCGCATTTCTTCCTTCCTCTAAAAAAATTACCTTCCATCTATTCTCTATGTTTTTCATTCTTAGTTATTATTATTCAGATATTTACGTGTCTTTCTATGATTGGTTAGAACTCATTTGATTGTTTTTTATTTGACTTTGATGTAATGGAACTTGGTGGAATTCATTATCAATGTGTTCTTCTTCTGTGAAATTCATAATACATTGGATTGTTTCGTTCGAATTGTCCAACTCTTTGCATTAAATATCCTTAATTTCTCCACGTACATTACATATGTTGGAATTGTAGGCTTCTTTGGTTCTGTGATCTCCACCGTCCCTTCCAACATCTTGGCTACTTGCCCCATTGATGGCCGATCTTGAAGGCACCACATTGCCGTCTGCACCATCCGATTCACCAGATCATAGTGCACCCAGCTGTCGTAACAGTGCTTCATGTGATTGTCCAAAATGCCCTGCACTCTCATCTCCTTGAACACCTTCTCAAACGCCCATGATGGAAAATACCAATCCTCACTCTCCATTTTGGATTCTTGCATCTCTAAATTTGGGGTCCCACTAACCTCCAGCAACACCATGTCGAACTCCACACGTTGGCCTTGGGAGTGATTGGATCCCTCTTCACCCATTCAGGGGCCATGTATCCTCGGGTCCCTCGAATCCGAGATATGCTCACCATATCCTCTTTCTTTCTCTGTTTGGCCAGGCCAAAATCTGATATTTTCGGGCATAAGTCGTCCCCCAACAAAATATTTTTGGGTTTTATATCGTAGTGTAACATCCATTCTAAGCACTGCTCATGCAAATATGCAATCGACCGCGCCACCCAAAGTGCGATCCGAAACCGAACACTCCAATCAAGAATCAGGATGCGCCTATCGTCCTTGACCAAATCCTTCATTTGACTTGAGGCAAAAAGGTATTTATCTAGGGAGCCATTGGGAACATACTCGTAGACGAGTATTCTTTGGCCTTTTTCAGCACAAAAGCACCAAAGCCTAACCAAATTGAGGTGGTGCATCCTAGCTACGATGGTGACTTCCGCCCAAAACTCTGCGTCTCCGCCGGTGACGTGCTTCAAGCACTTCCCTGCGATCGCCCGTCTGGGAGTTCGCCTTTGAAGACGTCCCAAAACCCGCCTCTTCCGATGGGGACTGAGAAATTATTCGTCGCTGATCTGAGCTCCCCGTATGTGAACCTTTTGATCCCACAAGCCGGAAGCGATTCTAGGCTTAGCAAACGAGCCATGTCGCTGTACTTCACCAATCGTTTCAAAAAGGCCGATAAAAAAAGAGCGCTCGAAATCAGTTCTGTTGCGAAAAGCGCGTTGATTATGGTGATATTTCTTACCATCTTGTTAGGAATATTGCTGTTTAACTGAAGTATAACTCAGTAAAATGATGTTTCTGTTATTGCATAATCGTCCACAATAAGTAACCGTGGACACTTATAGATTACTGTCAAGTGTAAACGATAGTCGTGGATGAAGATAATTGTTCTCTGTAGTCATGGACGTTTATGGATTACAGGAAGAGAGAGGACCAATTTCTTATTCATATATCAGTAATGATTAAGTTCCATCAACTTAATCTCTTCATTAATTAATAAAAGACAAAATACCATGATCAATAAGACTTGGACATATATGGACCACGTCATGTGAAATTCTTAATTTGATGTTTGATTTTCATAATATTTGTCTGTATTTAGTAAAGCAATATTACAGAACAAAACAGTTATTAGTATATGTTTCTGTTGTCTTTATCATGGACAATTGCTGCTTGGACAAATGCAACGTAATGCAATAAATGATTACAGTAAAGTGTGGACAATTGCAGTTGTTCAATCTTTACTGTAATCTTTTAACGTCCACGCTGACTGTGGACAATGGTAGTCGGCAATGCTTTCTTGTAAATGACAAACGTCCACGACTTCTATAATATCATTCACGTGACTTAATTAAAAGTTCACGTGACTGAACTTAATAAACGTCCACGACTACTGTGAACGATTACAGTCGTCAACGTCCATGCTTTACTGTGAACTATAAACGTCCACGCTTTCCTGTAATCAATAAACGTCCACGACTACGTAATCAGTAAACGTCCATTACTACAGAGAACAATTAGATTCGTCCACTCTTACTGTAAACGATAAACGTCCACGACTATTGTACATAATGATAATCGTCCATTCTTTCTTGTAATCCATAAACGTCCATGACTACAGAGAACAATTATCTTCATCCACGACTATCGTTTACATTTGACAGTAATCTATAAGTGTCCACGGTTACTTACTGTGGACGATTATGCAATAACAGAAACATCATTTTACTGAGTTATACTTCAGTCAAACAGCAATATTCTTAACATTCTCCCACTTGGTCCATATACCATTATCAAATCTATCTTAATATTGATCAAGCATCGCCTCATTATTTAGTATAAAATAATATGAATCATGGCGGTAATATGTCAATTTATCCGACACAGTTCCTTCCATGTATCACACTACTACTTTATACTTATCATCATTAGTAAAAGAAATAACATAATGATCCACATCAGTGTCTTTATAAGACGAATCATGTTTACATCATAACTTCATAATTTCATTTATGAATGCATTCAACATAATCAAACAGAATTCATAATTGTATATCAGAAACTATCAATTAGGAGCTCAAGAGTGTCAATTACATACAGAACACCATCATAAACATAAAGTTAACATCTGGTGATGCCCATTCGTTCGACATGTTCTGTAAATATCTTAGGTGGCAAACCTTTTGTTAACGGATCCGCAATCATAAATTTGGTGCTAATGTGTTCTATTGATACTCTCTGTTCTGAACTTCTTCCTTAACAACCAAGTATTTCAATTCTATATGCTTAGCACCTTTGGAATACTTGTCATTTTTAGAGAAGAAGACTGCTGCAGAATTATCACAATAAATTTTCAGCGGCTTGGCAATACTGTCAACAAGTCCAAGCCCTGAAATAAAATTCCGCAGCCATAAACTCTGATTTGTAGCCTCAAAGCATGCTACAAATTCAGCTTCCATAGTGGACGTAGCAGTGACAGACTGCTTTGCACTTTTCCAGGAGATTGCTCCATTGGCTAAAAGGAACAAATAGCCAAATGTGGATTTTCTAGTATCCACACATCCAGCATAATCAGAATCTGAATATCCAATGACGTCAAGATAATCAGATCTTCTATAAGTGAGCATGTGATCTTTCGTTCCTTGTAAATATCTTAATACTTTCTTTGCAGCTTTCCAGTGCTCTATCCCTGGATTACTTTGATACCTTCCCAGCATTCCGACAGCAAAACTAATGTCGGGTCTTGTACAAGTCTGTGCATACATCAAGCTGCCCACAATTGATGCATAAGGAATGTCTTTCATTTGTGAACGTTCCAATTCATTCTTTGGACATTGATTGAGATTAAATTTATCTCCTTTCTGAATTGGAACAACACTTGCAGAACATTTGTCCATTCTAAATCTTTCTAGAACTTTATTAATATAGGCTTTCTGAGACAATCCTAACAATCCTTGTGATCTATCTCGGAATATTTCTATTCCAATCACCAAGGATGCCTCTCCCATATTTTTCATTTCAAAGTTCATGTCAAGATATTTCTTGGTTTCATACATTAAACCAAGATCATTAGTTGCCAGCAAGATGTCATCAACATACAGAATTAATAATATAAACTTACTCCCACTAACCTTTAGATATATACATCGATCAACAATGTTTTCCTTAAATCCAAAAGAGGTGATGGTATCATTAAACTTAAGATACCATTGCCTGGAAGCTTGTTTAAGTCCGTATATTGACTTCTTTAATTTATACACCATATGTTCTTGTCCTTTAAGGACAAAACCTTCAGGTTGGTCCATATAAACATCTTCATCTAAATTCTCATTCAGAAATGCAGTTTTCACATCCATCTGATGAAGCTCTAAATTATAATGAGCTACCATTGCCATAATAATTCTGAAAGAATCCTTTTTCGAAACAGGAGAAAAGTTTCTTTATAATCAATGCCATCTTTCTGAGTAAAACCTTTGGCAAC
Organism: Begonia masoniana; assembly: GCA_022432975.1. Lineage (NCBI taxonomy): Eukaryota > Viridiplantae > Streptophyta > Magnoliopsida > Cucurbitales > Begoniaceae > Begonia > Begonia masoniana. The sequence continues at coordinate 10,706,506 of CM039516.1, forward strand.
AAGTCTGGCTTTATATAATTCAACATTGCCATTAGAGTTGTGTTTGGTCTTAAAGACCCATTTACACCCAACTCGTTTATAACCTTCAGGCAATTCGACAATATCCCAAACTTCATTCTGTTCCATTGATTTTAACTCCTCTTTCATGGCATTAATCCATTTATCAAAATTTTCACTTTCTATGGCTTGTGAAAACAAAACTGGATCATTCTCAAGTCCTAAATCACATTCGGACTCTTGAAGATAAACCACATAATCATTCGAAATAGCAGATCTCTTTTCTCTTACAGATCTTCTTAATGCTCTTTCTTGTGGTTCATCTTCTTCAGGTTCAGTTAAAACAACCTCATTATGTGGAGTTTGATCATTAACACGATCACTTACTGGTGGAATAACATGAGTAGAAGTTATAGGGATTGGAACTTGCACCCTCACTTCTTTAAGTTCCACCTTACGTGTTTCCAAACTCCCATTGGTTTCATTATATTCAATGAACCTAGCATTTCCAGTTTCAATTATTCTTATACTATGGCTAGGACAGTAAAATCTATACCCTTTTGATTTTTCTGGATAACCAATGAAAAATCCACTGGTTGTTCTTAAATCCAGTTTTCTTTCATGTGGATTATAAATCTTTATTTCTGCTGGACAACCCCAAACATGCAGGTGTTTTAAACTTGGTTTCCTTCCTGTCCACAGTTCAAATGGTGTATTTGAAACTGCCTTACTAGGAACCCTGTTTAACAAATATATAGCAGTTCTTAATGCATACATCCACAATGACAAGGGTAAAGAAAAATTACTTAACATACTACTAACCATGTCCATTAAAGTACGATTTTGCCTTTCTGCAACACCATTATGTTCTGGTGTTCATGACATTGTGTATTGTGCACAAATACCATGGCTTTCTAGGAATTTAGCAAATGGACCTGGATGTTGTCCATTTTCATCATAACTCTCATAATATTCACCACCTCTATCTGATCTCATAATTTTCACTTTTCTATCTAATTGTCTTTCAACCTCAGTAATAAACACTTTGAGAGCATTTATTGACTGAGATTTTTCATTCAGTAGATATATATAACCATAATGTGAAAAATTATCAATAAATGTGATAAAATATTTTTCTCCACCAAAAGATGGAACATCAAAAGGACCACAAATATCAGTGTGTATTATTTTAAGGAGTTGTTTGCTTCTTGTGCTTGGTTTCTTAATTGTGTTTTTTGTTTGTTTTCCTTTAATACAATCAACACAAATAGTTATATCAGTAAAATCCAATTGTGGAAGGATTTGATTCTTTATCAATCTTTCCATTCTTTCTTTGGATATATGACCTAATCGTTTATGTCATAAATAAGCAGAACTTTCATTCATTAACCCACGTTTCATTCCTACAATATGATGCACAGTTAATAGAGATTCAACAAAACAATTATTAAGATTTAACTTGTACAAACCATCATTCAGAACACCAGAACCAATAAGAACTTTATCTTTATACAAACTGCAACATTCATTCCCAAACATACAGGAATATCCAGCTATATCAAGTTTCGATAATGAAACTAGATTTTGAGAAATAGATGGAACATAAACAGTTTGTAAAAGATCTAATTGATGTCCAGTGTCTAACATTAGCCGGTAAGTTCCAATAGCTTCAACTGGAACTTTCACCCGATTGCCCAAAAATATAAATCTGTCATTTGGGTTTATGGTTTGGGTCATAAGGAATCCCTGCATCGTATTAGAAACGTGAGTGGTGCAACCAGAATCAATCCACCAAATATTAGAAGGAACTTCAGTTAAGTTTGATTCGAAACATACAAAGGCATTAAGTTTACCTTTCTTTTCGAACCATGCCTTTCGTTTCAGGCAATCTTTCTGATAGTGTCCTTGCTTTCTACAGAAATGACACTTATCTTTCTTTTGTTCCTTCTTGTGGATTTGGAAAGAGGACTGATAAGCCGATGATAGTCCTTTCTTACCCTTTCCTTTCTTTCCTGGTTTCTTACCAGCTCCTTCATAATTCTTGAGATTGACAACTTGATTTCCTGATTTATTTAATCTTGCTTCTTCTTGAATGAGCATACTTTGCAATTCATGCACATTTCATTTAGTTTTCATTGTATTATAGCTCATATGAAATGGGCCATATTGAGGTAACAAGGATTTCAGGATGAATGTCACTAGGAAGTTCTCATTCACTTCCATTCCCATGGTCTTTAATCTTGTTGCCATGTTTGTCATTTCGATAACATGTGCATGCATGGTACGTGAACCATCAAACTTCATGGTGGTCAAAGTACCCATCAGTGTTCCAGCAAGTGATTTATCAGCCGATTCCGACTGAGAACATTCTTCTACAAATTTCATAAATTCCTTAGCACTTTCGGTTTTGGGAAATGTGGACTTGATGTTGTCTGCTACAGTCATTCGCATAAACATTAAGCTTAATCTGTTTGATCTTTCCCAAGCTTTATAGGATGATCTCTGATCAGCACTGCTAGAAGCAATAATAGCAGCTGGTTTCTCAGTTATAAGTGCCAAATCAAGATCAAGAACACCGAGGTGAAACTGAACTTGTTCGCACCATTCGAAGAAATTTAGACCAGAAAACTTTACAACAGATGTAGCTTGCGAATGAAGAGCAACAGGAATAGAAGCTGCAATTATAAACATGCTTAAACGTTCAAACTTTAATGCTTTGAGTTGTAATGCAATCAAACAATCATAAATATATATTGCAGGTCTCCTTTGGGTGACACAACAATACATCATCATCCTAACTGATGCTCCACTTATTTTCACATCATTAGCAATTAACATACTTGATATAAACATGTCTGTTATCTTTGGATATACAAAACACGTCCAACCAAATTATATCAATCAGTTACAATTATATTCATAATTATAAAATAACCAATCCACCTTTGGACAATTTAACATATTTTATAATCATGAAAATCAATATACTCATGTTAAAATCATAATTTTCATCTTGTCATTTCATTATTGAGCATCTCTTACAACATGAGGAATTGACTTTAGTACTTTGATATCTTTGAAAAACTTCTAATTTGGCCACTTTAGTGACTAACAAATTAAACATACTTCAAACATCAAAGTATATAACCTTGAAACTAGCATGAAACTTTATCTATGCTAGTAAACATCATCAATTTATTTGGTGAACAATAATTTTTAAGATTTCTTACTTTCACCAATTATTCATCCTTTCTTTCCTGTAAAACATTATCCATCAGTAACTAATCTTACGAGTACGCATGATGGAAAATCAACTGTTCTTAAACCTTGCTCTGATACCACATGATGGACTTACTCATGCTATCATAATAGTTTCTCACTTTCATTAAGGAGAAACAACAGGATCGTTGAACATATTGATTTTCACAACTCACTTATCTACTATCATTAATGAAACATAAAAGGAGAGAAGATCTTACTTGATTCTATTAATGACAGAAGTTGGTTTCTCTCTCTTAACCCTTAAGCTTTCTTCAGTGAGTAACTTGATGGTATAATTTCTCTTCCTTAATACTTTCTTAGGTAGAGAGAGGACCAATTTCTTATTCATATATCAGTAATGATTAAGTTCCATCAACTTAATCTCTTCATTAATTAATAAAAGACAAAATACCATGATCAATAAGACTTGGACATATATGGACCACGTCATGTGAAATTCTTAATTTGATGTTTGACTTTCATAATATTTGTCTATATTTAGTAAAACAATATTACAGAACAAAACAGTTATCAGTATATGTTTCTGTTGTCTTTATCATGGACAATTGCTGCTTGGACAAATGCAACGTAATGCAATAAATGATTACAGTAAAGTGTGGACAACTGCAGTTGTCCAATCTTTACTGTAATCTTTTAACGTCCACGCTGACTGTGGACAATGGTAGTCGGCAATGCTTTCTTGTAAATGACAAACGTCCACGACTTCTATAATATCATTCACGTGACTTAATTAAAAGTTCATGTGACTGAACTTAATAAATGTCCACGACTACTGTGAACTATTACAGTCGTCAACGTCCATGCTTTACTGTGAACTATAAACGTCCACGCTTTCCTGTAATCAATAAACGTCCACGACTACGTAATCAGTAAACGTCCATTACTACAGAGAACAATTAGATTCGTCCACTCTTACTGTAAACGATAAACGTCCACGACTACTGTACATAATGATAATCGTCCATTCTTACCTAAGAAAGTATTAAGGAAGAGAAATTATATCATCAAGTTACTCACTGAAGAAAGCTTAAGGGTTAAGAGAGAGAAACCAACTTCTGTCATTAATGGAATCAAGTAAGATCTTCTCTTCTTTTATGTTTCATTAATGATAGTAGATAGGTGAGTTGTGAAAATCAATATGTTCAACGATCCTGTTGTTTCTCCTTAATGAAAGTGAGAAACTATTATGATAGCATGAGTAAGTTCTCTGACGGCGGAAGAGGAATGCTTATTCTCGTTGGACACCTCGTCTCCATCAAATTTGTCAATCTGGTGAAGTTCGATCGGTCTGTTTCGGATTCAGCAACCCGTAAAAACATGGCAATCTGAGTCCCGGCGACCAGTATCTAAACAACATTCTCTCCAGCTGGAGCACACAAAATCCATTTCCGCTGAACCAGAACAAGAATTCGAGGCAATTCGATTGCGCCAAGCAAAGAGCTTCACAGGTGCTAAAATTTTTGACGTTTTGATTCGTCTGATTAGAACCGCCTGTGAAATTTACGTAATCTAGACGAAGAAACTTAGAAATCTCCGTGAATGGGCTTTTCCTCTCGCATCCTTCTTCCGCTCCCCCGTCTCTGGGCCGATACCCTGGCGGACAAACGCAATTAGTCGAGTTGTAGTCATTGTTGACGCAGATTGTGTTCGGTCCACAAGTTCCATGAATTGTACATACTTCGAGAACCGCTTGCCAAACGGAGCTCCATTGAAGAAGATTGGGATCAAAGCTGTATATTCTTAGGTTTCCATCGTTGTCCAGAACTAATTTCCTCTGGCGAATAGTTCTGAGATCGGAACTTATGGTGGAATCGCCATTTTCTTGAGCCAATTTCTTGTTTTCGTTCAGCAGCAGGAACGCGTTATTCGTTCCCTAGTAGACATCGGAATAATTGAAATCAATTTTGAAGAATTCATGAACGTAAATTTTCTATTGTTGGAGATGATTGTCGTTTCTTTTATGATCTGATTGGGGAGGATAGTGTTGGTCGGATTTTGAAAACTCTCCCAGTTCGAGAAAACCAGATTTCCATCGTTTTTCAGAACGAGTTGATCATAATTCGATTTTCCGGAGATGTTAACAGAAGGCCAGACCTTACATCCGAATCCGTCGTTAAGTTAAAGCTCTCCGGTTGGGGTAATTACAAGAGCGCCAGAGGTTCACTGGGATATGCCAGTTGGCAGACCAGACAACAGCACTTCTTGAAATATTGAAGAGCCAAATGGAGAAGAGGAAGAGATTAAGGTCGTTCCGTCTAGGCCGGAATCCGGCGGTGAAGATGGAATTGGGAGCCCGGAGGATGAGGTTCTGAGAGGGGGTCCATGGGGATTGTTTGAGGGAGAAAGACGAAAAGTTTTGGTGTTGAGTAGGAGATGGAGCTGAAGCTGAGAAGAGGAGCAAGAGGAAGACGAAGAAGGAATGATTTGTTAGTTTAATTTTGGGAAATTACCAATTTCAACCTAGAACTTTAAATTTTTTTTAATTCCAACCACAAAGTAATTTTTTTAACAATTAAAACAATAAAGTATCGAAAATGTAATAAAAATGACCACGCCGGACCGACGCAAAAAAATACTGTCCGTCTGGGTACTGTTCACGTGAACAGTGTCTGGTTTACGTTCATTTTTCTCCGTTTTATAAATTAATTTTAAAAAAATACTAAACGATGTTAGATTTACTTAAAATTTTTATCACATATTTACCACATTATAAGAAGATAATCTGAAAATTTTTGTGATTTTCTAATACTTGTACATTTTATTATAATTTTACTAAATTATTTTATAAAATATACGTAAAAATATTATAATAAATCTTATAAGTATTGTAAAATCACGAAACGTTTCAGATTATCTTCTCATAACGTTAGCAATATGTGATAAAACTTTTAAGTAAATCCAATATCGTTTACTATTTTTTTAAAATTAATTTATAAAACGGATAAAAACGAACGTAAATCGGGCACTGTTCACGTGAACAGTGTCCGGACGGACGGGATTGTTACCGTCCGTCCGGACACTGTTCATGTGAACAGTACCCAGAAGGACGGTGTTTTTTTGCGTCCGTCCGGCGTGGTCGTTTTTGTTATATTTTCGATACCTTATGGTTTTAATTGTTAAAAAAATTACTTTGTGGTTGGAATTGAAAAACATTCAAAGTTCGTGATTGAAATTGGTAATTTCCCTTTAATTTTTCTCTTATTTTCATCGTAGAGAAATGTCAGAATCTTGAATCAATTGACTTTCACAATTCTATAATCAAGCGAGAAATAACAGTATCACGAACGTGTTAATTTTCACCACTCTAAGTGATAGAAAATTTTACTTATTTGGATCCATGCAGTAAGAAATGGTTTCTCTCTCTCTCTTTTCTTTTAGTTTCTTCGATGGTGATTTTTTAATGGAGCAAACCACCGCGTGTTTGTTTTGGCAGAGAGAGGACCATTCCTCTTGTATTCTTCATTTAAGTTTAATTTCTTTCATATTAAGCAATTAACCTAAATTTTAACAAATAGGATTTGTACTCATAGAGCCACATCACGTAGGTGTCATCTTTGACGTTTGGTTTTCAGAAATTTGGATTCTTCAGTGAAGAAGACTTTCGTTTTAAACACATCAGGGAAGGGCATAATTGCATAACAGGTTACAGCCGATCGATCGCTCAATCCTGGGCGATTGATCGGCAGAGCCTCTGCCTTCATTAATCCATTTCCGAAGGACATAAAGGGCGATCGATCGCAGATTTCCTGCAATCGAGCGACGATGCCTCTGTCTTTCGACAGAGGCGTAAGCTCCTCACCGATCGATCACCCTTCCTGCGATCGATCGGCACTTTCACTCAACATTCTCCTACTTGGCTCATATGACATTATCAAATCCGACTTTATATTGATTAAACATAATGGCACTATCAAACATACAATTAATATAGATCATAGCGGTCGTATATTATTCTAGCGACACAGTCCCTTCCATGTATCACACTATCAATTATATACTCAATATGATCTATAAGCAGGTATATCATAATGGTCCACATTAGCATCTTTCATAAAGACTAATCTTGTTCATATCATAATTTCATAATTTCATTTCTGAATGCATTCAATTTAATCAAACAGGATTCATAAGTGTATATCAGAAACTATCATTAAACGAGCTCAAGAGTATCAGTACATAAAGAACACAAATATAAACATAAAGTTAACATTCGGTAATGCCCATTCGTTCGACATGTTCAGTAAATGTCTTTAGTGGCAATCCTTTTGTTAACGGATCCGCAATCATAAGGTTGGTGCTTATGTGTTCTATTGATACTCTTCGTTTCTGAACTTCTTCTTTAATGGTCAAGTATTTCAACTCTATGTGTTTAGCACCTTTGGAATACTTGTCGTTTTTAGAAAAGAAGACTGCTGCGGAGTTATCACAATAAATTTTTAGCGGCTTGGAGATACTGTCAACAATTCCAAGTCCTGAAATAAAGTTCTGCAGCCATAAAACCCTGAATTGTAGCCTCAAAACATGCCGTGAACTCAGCTTCCATAGTGAACATAGCAGTGACAGACTACTTCACACTCTTCCATGAGATTGCACCATCGGCTAAAAGGAACAAATAGCCAAAAGTAGATTTTCTTGTATCCACACATTCAGCATAATCAAAATCTGAATATCCAATCACTTCAAGATGATCAGATCGTCTATAAGTGAGCATGCTTTCTTTCGTTCCTTATAAATACCTAAGAACTTTCTTTGCAGCTTTCAAATGCTCTATGCCTAGATTACTTTGATACCGTCTCAGCATTCCAACAGCAAAACTAATGTCGGGTCTGGTACAAGTCTATGCATACATCAAGCTGCTCACAATAGAAGCATAAGGAATATCTTTCATTTGTGTGCGTTCCAATTCATTCTTTGAACATTGATTGAGATTAAATTTATCTCCTTTCTGAATTGGAACAACACTTGCAGAACATTTTTTCATCTCTCTAGAACTTTATTAATATAGGTTTTCTGAGACAATTCCAATAATCCTTGTGATCTATTCTAGAATATTTCAATTCCAACCACAAAAGATGCCTCTCCCATATTTTTTCATTTCAAAGTTCATATCAAGATATTTCTTGGTTTCGTACATTAAGCCAAGATCATTAGTAGCCAGCAAGATAACATCAACATACAGAATCAGAAATATTAACTTACTCCCACTAACTTTTAGATATATACACCGATCAATGATATTTTTCTTAAATCCAAAGGAGATGATGGTATCGTTAAACTTAATATACCATTGCCGGGAAGCTTGTTTAAGTTCGTATATTGATTTCTTAAGTTCACACACCATGTGTTCCTTTCCTTTAATGACAAAACCTTCAGGTTGGTCCATATAAACTTTCTCATCTAAATTCTCATTCAAAAATGCAGTTTTCACATCCATTTGATGGAGCTCTAAATCATAATAAGCTACCAATGACATAATTATTCTGAGAGAATCATTTTTCGAAACAGAAGAAAATATTTCTTTGTAATCAATGCCATCTTTCTGAGTATAACTTTTGACAACGAGTTTGGCTTTATTTCGTTCAATATTGCCATTCGAGTTGCATTTAGTCTTAAAGACTCATTTACACCTAACTCGTTTACAACATTCAGGCAATTCGACGAGTTCCCAAACTTCATTTTGTTCCATTGATTTTAACTCATCTTTCATGGCATCTAACCATTTATCAGAATTTTCACTTTCCATGGCTTGTGAAAACGAAACTGGATCATTATCAAGTCCTAAGTCACATTCGGACTCTTGAAGATAAACCACATAATCATTCGAAATAGCAGATCTTCTTTCTCTTACAGATCTTCGTAATGGTATTTCTAGTGGTTCATCTTTTATAGGTTCATTAGTGACAATCTCATCATGTGATGTTTGATCATTAATTTGTTGTTCGTGTAAGTCATTGAAATGATTAACAACTGTTGGAACAACAACTTGAGCAGAAGTTACAGGTATTAAAACTTGCACTCTAACTTCTTTAATTTCAACTTTATGTGGTTCCAAACTCTCACTGATCTCACCATTTTCAATGAACATAGCATTTCCAATTTTAACAATTCTCGTACTATGGTTAGGACAGTAAAATCTATACCCTTTAGATTTTTCTGGATAACCAATGAATAAACCACTGGTTGTTTTTGAATGCGGTTTCTTTTCATGTGGATTATAAATTCTTCCTTCTGCTGGGCAACCCCATACATGCAGATGCCTTAAACTGGGTTTCCTTCATGTCCATAGTTCAAATGGAGTATTTGAGACTGCCTTACTAAGAACCCTGTTTAATAAGTATGCAACAGTCTTTAAAACATGCATCCACAATGATAAGGGTAAAGATGAATTACTTAACATACTTCTAACTATATCCATTAAAATACGATTACGCCTTTCTGCAACACCATTCTGTTCTGGTGTTCTTGGTATTGTGTATTGCGCACAAATACCACAACTTTCAAGGAATTTAGCAAATGGACCTGAATGTTGTCCATTTTCATCATAACTTCCATAATATTCACAACCTCTATCAGATCTAATGATTTTCATCTTTCTATCTACTTGTATTTCAACCTCAGTAATAAACACTTCAAGAGCATTTATTGATTGAGATTTTTCATTCAGAAGATAGATATATCTATAACGTGAAAAATCATCAATAAAGGTGATAAAATACCTTTCTCCACCAAAAGATGGAATATCAAACAGACCACATATATCGGTGTGTATAATTTCAAAGAGCTGTTTGCTTCTTGTGGCTACTTTCTTACTTGTGTTTCTTGTTTGTTTTCCTTTAATACAATCAACACAAATATTTAGATCAGTAAAATCCAAATGTAGAAGAATTGCTTGCTTTACCAATCTTTCTATTTTTTTTTGGATATATGACCCAATCATTTATGCCACAAATTAGCAGAGCATTAATTCATTAAACCACGTTTAGTTCCAATATTATGATGCACGGTTAAAAGAGTCTCAGCAAAACGATTATTGAGCTTTAATTTATACAAATCATCATAAAGAACACCAAAACCAATAAGAATATTATCTTTATACAAATTGAAACATTCATTCTCAAACATAAAAGAATATCCAGCTGTATCAAGTTTGGACAATGATACCAAATTTCGAGAAACAGATGGAACATAAAAAGTTTGAAACAAATCTAATTGATGTCCAGTGTCTAACATTAACCGGTAAGTTCCAATAGCTTCAATTGGAACTTTTACCCGATTGCTCATAAAGATATATTTTTCATTTGGGCTTATGGTTTGGGTCGTAAGGAATCCCTGCATCGTATTAGAAACGTGAATAGTATAACCAGAATCAATCCACCAAGTGTTACAAGGAACTTCAGTTAAATTTGATTCGAAACATACTAAAGCACTAGGCTTACCTTTCTTTTCGAACCATACCTTGCGTTTCAGGCAATCTTTCTGATAGTGTCCATGCTTTCCACAGAAATGACACTTATCTTTCTGTTGTTCCTTCTTGTGGATTTGGAAAGAGGACTTATTTATCGATGATAGTCATTTCTTACCTTTTCCACTTTTCTTTTCTTGTTTCTTTCTAGCTCCATCATAATTCATGAGATTGACAGCTTGAGTTTCTGGTTTTTTAAGCCTTGCTTCTTCATGAATGAGCATACTTTGCAGTTCATGCACATTCCATTTATCTCTCATAGTATTATATCTCATATGAAATGAGCCATATTGAGGAGGCAAGGAATTCAGGATAAATATTACAAGGAAGTTCTCATTCACTTCTATTCCCATGGACTTTAATCTTGCTGTCATATTCGTCATTTCGATGACATGCTCATGTATGGTACGAGAACCATCAAACTTAATGGTGGTCAAGGTACCCATCAGTGTTCCAGCCAGTGACTTATCAGCAGAGTCAGACTGAGAACATGTTTCCACACATTTCATAAATTCCTTAGCACTTTCAATTTTAGGAATTGTGGACTTGATGTTATTTGCTACAGTCATTCTCATAAACATTAGATTCAGTCTGTTTGATCTTTCCCAAGCATTATAGGAAGATCTCTGATCAGCACTGCTAGTTGCAGTAATAGCAGCTGGTTTCTCAGTTAAAAGTGCCAAATCAAGATCCAGAACACCAAGGTGAAACTGAATTTGTTCGCACCATTCAGAGAAATTTAGACCAGAAAACTTTATAACAGACGTGGTTTGCGAAGGAAGAGCAATAGGAATAGATGCTGCAAATTATAAATCATGCTCAAACTTTAATGCTTTGAGTCATAATGCAATCAGACAATCATAAATATATATTGAAGTTATCCTTTGGGTGACACAACAATATATAATCATAAACATAATTGATACTCAATTTAATTTCATATAATTGGTAATTAATATACTCGATATGGACATGTTCGTTATCTTTGAATATACTAAACACACCTACTAAAGGCATATCAATTTACCACAATCATATTCATAATTATAAAATAACCAATCAACCTTTGGATGATTCATAATATTTTATAATCATGAAAATCAATACACTCATGTTAGAATCATAATTCTCATTATGTCATTTCATTAGCGAGCATCACGTATAACATGAGTAATCGATTGCAATTCATTTGATATACGAGAAAATCATTATAATTCGGCCACTTTGGTGACTAACAAATCATTCATCATTTTCAAATATCAATAAATATGAAACTTTCTCTATACCAGTAAACATCATCAACCAAACAGAATCATCCAAACATCAAAAAATTGTTTCATTCTTTACAACGTAGACATTAACTGTGAGCTTAATATTCATAAATAAATAGTTCTAAGGATAACTCATTTAATCTCACAGGCGATTCATGCTTATTTTAACAGAAACAATTATTCAGGAGTGGATAAAATGCGAGTATTCATCATGGAAAATCAACTATTCTAAAACTCAGGCTCTAATACCACATGTTAGTTTAATTTTTCTCTTATTTTCATCATACAAAAATATCAGAATCTTGAATCAATTGATTTTCACAACTCTATAATCAAGAGAGAAATAACATGATCATGAATGTGTTAATTTTCACCATTCTAAGTGATAGAAAATTTTACTTACCTGGATCCATGTTGTAAGAAATGGTTTCTCTCCATTTTCCTTTAGTTTTTTCAGTGGTGATTTTTTAATGGAGCAAACCACCGTGTGTTTTGGCAGAGAGAGGACCATTCCTTTATATTCTTCATTTAAGTTTAATTTCCATCACATTAAGCAATTAACCTAAACTTTAACCAATAGGATTTGTACTCATAGAGCTACATCAAGTGGGTGTCATCTTTGACGTTTGGTTTTCAAAAATTTGGATTCTTCAGGGAAGAAGACTTCCGTTTTAAACACATCAGGGAAGGGCATAATTGCATAACAGGTTACAGCCGATCCCTCATTCCTGGGCGATTGATCGGCAGAGCCTCTGCCTTCATCAATCTATTTCCAAAGGACATAAAGGGTGATCGATCGTAGATTTCCTACGATCGAGCGGCGATGCCTCTGTCTTTCGGCAGAGGAGTAAGCCCCTCACCGATCGATCGCCTTTCCTGCGATCGATCAGCACTTTCACCCAACAGGATTTGTAGGAGACATTGCTATGGATCGAGGAAGATGACAATTCTCTCTCTCTCTCTCACTCAGCGTGGTGCAAGTTGAGTTATTTTAATGGCGGCTTCTTGGTCTCTATCGTTGACTCACTATTTTCTTTCTTTGAACTTGGTTTGGTGTGGACCTGGACCTGTTGGTTAGGTTTTTCTTTCAGTAAATGCCCAACTGAACCACCGGTTCAGATTCTTTTACTCAACTATCCAAACGGGGAACCAAAGTATGGGGTATAAATTAAACTCAGCATCGACAACAGCTGGCCAGACCAGTTGCCAAGGAACCTATGTCAGGCTCGATGGTAGGGGTGGGAAGGACCGGACCGGTGGGTTCGGTTCGGGTACGGTCCATTATATATGGACCGCGGTCCGGTCCTCGGTCCAAAGCAATAGGAACCGAGGGCTTCGGTCCAGTCCACGGTCCGGCGCACCTAAATCCCGAAGAACCGGACCGGACCGAAGCAACTAAACACAATTAAACAGAACTCTCCAGTCTCCCGAGTCTCCCCCGACCTAGTGCAGCGCTCTGCTCTCTGCTCAAACTCGAATCCAGAACTACGACTACCACTCTACCAGTCTGGAACGGCGAAGATTTAACGTCGAAGTGTGGGTGAGAACGGCGAAGTGCGAAGTCGAACCGAGTCCCGAACGGTGAAGTTTCACTGCGAACGGCGAAGTGTCGGTTTCCCCTGCGCCAAACGCCGACCCCAAAGTTTTTGTCTCTCCCCTGTTCGGCTGTTTTGAGGGTCGAATTCTGAGCAGCTGAAAGCCTGAAAGTCCCTGCTTCGTCAAGTGTCCCCTGTGCCGAACTCCCTGCTCCTGACAGCAGCTCCCACCACGACTGCTCGAGAACCTTGTCGTTGCCGACCCTCCTCTGCGGCTCTTCCTGCTCACTGTAAGTGACTGATTACAGCAAACACTAAACTTTGTTTGTAATTGTGTCTGTGAATTGAATTGTAACTTGTGTAAATTAACTTGTGTAAATTGTAATGCGTACTGCAATATTGCTTATTGCATAGTGTATGTTTGTGAATTGTGAAATTAACTTGTGTAATCATGAAATTAACTTATGTAGGTGCTCAATTGTTCACTGCTTTCTGCTCGTCACTCAGCCGCATTTTGAAATTTGCTCATTCCGCCTTACTGTATGTGTTTATTCTTTATTTATGTAATTTTTGTGTTAGTAAAAACTAAAAAATAGGTCGGGTGGGAGACTCTTCGGAACTGTTGACCAAGAGCATTGTGATTTTTATTTGCTGTTTAGAATTTTAGATTGTTTTTATTGTCTACTTTTATGCTTGTGACTTTGTTAGGTTGTCTTGTTGTGCATCCAAATCAAATTTAAGATTTTGTTAATTAATTTGCTGGTTGTTTAATTGCATGTCTTTTTTGTTGGTTCAGTTGATTCGTGTGCTGTTTGTTGGCAGTTAATTAATGTTGTGGTTGTTTGTTCGATGTGATTTTGCTTTATGGTAGGATGGATCCTTCAGAAAGTGAAAGTTCTCACGTGGATTCGAAAAAATCTAAGTCTATGGCTTGACTTCACTTTAGTAAGGTACCGGAAACAGATCAAACCAAATGTAATTATTGTGGGCAAACATATGTAGCACATCCGACGAAGAATGAGACTTCAAGTATGATAAAACATATCAAAGTATGCAAAAAGTATTCACGAAATTTGAATAGTAGGCAACCAACTTTGTCCTCTAAAGCTGTTGAGGGCAAGAGTGTTAGTACACCTACACCTATATTTACTATGATGGGGGCTAGAGAATTTCTAGCTAAGATGATTATAATGGATGAATTGGCATTGAAAGTGGTAGAAGAAGTTGGTTTCAAGACATTTTGTCTGTATCTAAATCCGAAGTTTATTGTGCCATCTCGAAGGACAATAGCACGAGATATTCAAGGGATATTTCAGAAAGAAAAATAAAAGTTGAAGGAGTACTTTTTTTCAACATCACAGAGAGTGTGTTTGACCGCTGACACGTGGACTTCTATCCAGAATTTGAATTACATGGTGTTGACATGCCATTTCATTGATCAAGACTGGCATGTGCAAAAGAAAATTTTGAATTTTTGTTTGATACCAAACCATAAGGGTGAGACCATTGGTAAGGAAGTTGAAAATTGTTTGCTAAAGTGGTAGCTTGAAAATGTTACCACCATCACCGTTGACCATGCGTCTTCCAACGACGTCGCTATCTCTTATTTGACGAGGACAATTAGAAATTGGAAGGGGTTGATTTTAGATGGCGAGCATATGCACATGCGTTGTTTTTCACATGTCCTCAATTTGATTGTTTCTGACGGTTTGAAAGAACATCAAACGTCCATAGCCAGAGTAAGAAAAGTTGTGAAGTATATAAAGTCTTCTCTGGGAAGATTGCAACAGTTTAAAGCTTGCGTTGATGCAGTGAAAATTATTTGCAAGTGTAATTTGTCACTCAACGTTCCAACTCGTTGGAACTCAACATATTTGATGCTGGCAAACGCTGAGAAGTTTGAAGCGGCATTTGAAAAACTTGCACATAATGAAAGCTCTTTTGTACAAGAAATGGGAGTAGAAGGTGCACCCACAATGGAAGATTGGGGATGCATTCGAGAATTTATTAAATTCTTAGAAACATTCTATAAAATGACACTTCATGTTTCTGCTTCTCTGCACATTACAGCAAATATGTACGTAGGAAAAGTCTGCAATTTGAAGATTGCCATTGAGAACTATGGTAACAGTGAGAATATAATGCTGAAGAGAATGGCCAACGAGATGATTAAAAAATTTGACAAATATTGGGGATCTTTCAAAAAAATAAACATGTTGCCTATGTTGCACTTGTTCTTGATCCAAGCTGCAAAATAAAATTTCTACGGCATTGTTTAAACATTTTGTTTGGAAGTGAAAGAGCTGCAGAATACGTAAAGCAAGTAGAAAATGTAATTCAAAGGTTGTATACAGAATATAAAGGTGATACAACCAATGAAGACCAACCTCCTAACAGTAGTAGACAACAAAGGTCTCCAAAGTCAAAAAGTTTTTTGGCGCAAGCTCGTTCAAGTGTAGTGTACTCCATGTTTTATGCTCCGGAGAATTCTTCTGAGATGGGGGATGAAACTACTGAGTCAGAGATTGATCTATATTTGTCGGAGAAGTTAGAGATTGTTCAAGATAGTTCTGACATTTTATTGTGGTGGAAGAGACACTCCAAGAAGTATCGAATTTTGAGTGCCATTGTCAAAGATATATTGATCATTCTAATTTCTACGGTGGCGTCAGAGTCTGCTTTTAGTTGTAGTGGTCGTGTTCTTGACGCTTTTCGTAGTTCTTTAAGCCCACAAAGTGTTGAAGCTTTGATTTGCTCACAGAGTTGGATCAAAACTTTCAATCCTTTTAAAGTTTCTCCAGATGATTTACAAGATAGTAGTACTGCGACATTGACACCGATACAAGAAGGTTCGAATATTCTAATATTTATTTGTATTACAAGTGTATCTCTAAATTAAACATTAACTAATGTCTTCAATTTGGCATTTTGCAGATGTTGTTGATATTGACACTTTTGATGATAATTTTCTAGAAGTACAAGATGATATATCGATGACTTGACATCGATGATTGATTGCTTGGTTACTGTGATGAATTTGACTATGTATTTGGATTTATTATTTAGCTTGTATTTTTAAATTTTGAAGTACTTGGAACATCTGAATATTGTCTTTGGTGTTTTGAGCAGCAATTTAAATTCCTTTTATTGTTTTCTGCTAAGTGATGATATTTTTTGTGCTATTTGTGTATTATAGGCTTTCATTGCATGTTAATTCTCTTGTTGTAGCACATTCTTTATGGTTATGATTCAGCTGTTTTCAATTGCTTGAAATTGTGAAATTGTTTGGCAGATATGTCAATGAACTTGTTCTATCTTTTGGTTTAGAGTTATCGTCTTTATATTCTGTACTTTATGTCACCAACACTTGTAATATATACTGTATGATAAGGCTTAATTATATATCGACAGAAGAACCAATCTCTGATAAAGAAAGAAGGGTTTTGCTTAAGAGAATTGCATGTCTTAACCCCGCTACTTAGCTGCATAAAGAAAGAAGGTTAAACCCTTGGCTATGGTATGAACAGAGCCGATCTGCTTTGGATTGAAGATTGTGTTTTCTTTGTTGCTTTCACGTCAAAAATTGTTGGGGAGGAAAAATTGGAAATTTCAGTACAAAAAAAAAAAAAAAAAAATGAAAATGGCGCCGGTCCGGAACCATGACCGAACCTGGACCGGACCGGAATTTCAAGTGCGGTCCAGGTCCGGCCTCGGTCCCGGACCAGACCGGACCGGTCCAAGTTCCGGGATGAAAATCCCGAAACCATTTGGGCCGGTTCGGTCCGGGCTCAGAACCGGATCGAATCGGCCCGTGCCCACCCCTACTCGATGGGCCTTGAGGGCTCCAATGTCGAGCCCACCCACAAGGGGAGATCCCTGTCGGGACATGGCTGGAACTTGACAAATAATAAATTTCAAGATCAGCCCTCAAGACGCTTGAATACATGCAAACCTTGTGTGGTTCAATTTGGGGTTTTTGTTTGGATTTTGCAAAAAGTTAAACCAAACCAAATCAAACAAGCTTATTAAGATTTGTTACACAAAGTCAAGATAATTCATTAATATTTAATAACAGACTATTCGAATTGAAACCTACGATCATGACAAAGATTGAGAAGCTAATTTCATTTATTTATTTTTTTAATTGTATAACTTTCATTAATTAAATAAATATTGTTAATAGTGGCTGCTCTCACACATTTGAAATTTTATTTATTTTATATGTATATTGTTTGGTGGAATTGAATTGACTTTGAACATAGATGGCTTGAACAATTTAGTCCTCCCATGTTCATTTACTTTGTATTTATTGGCATTTTAACCACTCAATTTAAAGTAAAATTGCATCTTAGACTAGTTTGCACAATGTCTAGAAATCAATTGCAAATGCAGCAAAAGGATGCAATTGACCTTTTCATAACTGGGGATAAACTTCATTCTTTTACTTTTGAATACTATAACTAAGATTCCTAAGAAGGGTTTACATAGTTACAATAAAACTTTATTTATATGTATAAAAGTATTGATATGGTCAACCTTTTTCTTTTTGTGCCTATGACCAATATAACTCGATTGACCACATTTTCTTACGTGAAAGCAAGGTGAGGAACAAAACCTTTCTTATACCACTATTGGTTTATAGTTGCATCAAACTTAGAGTGATAATTTTTTTAGGTTCCTTGACACAACTAAAATTACATGTGTTCATAATACTAGCTGCGTTCATAAAAAAACTATACACCTTGACAAAGGTTCTCAAAATATAAAACCATAAAGGCGATGATTAGTTATAAACATATTATTATATGATGTTAAAAATTGAACGGTAATAATCAGAAAAAGAAAATAAATGCGGAAAAACAGGGACACTGAAATTTATGTGAAAAACTCTTGACGGGGAAGACCACGAGCAAAGAAGAGAAATTCATAATAAAAAATCAAGGTATAATGAATTTTGCGACTCAAACATATATTTATAACATTAAATTGGAATCTTAATCTTAGTCAAGACAGGATTCTATCGTGGGTCCAACGGACCTGGCCAAGTAGAATTCAGGTCACATCAAATCCAACAATCTCCATCTTGACACGAATTCCACTAAATGAATTATATATCCAAAACAACAATAAAAAAAAAACTCGCTTTTCCACAAAGGCCTCTGTCGCGTTAATTCAACAACTAATATGGATCAAGTTTAAGTCCTGCTTAAACTTGAGAAAAAATCACATCTCCTCAATAGTATCACTGAACTATCAGAGTTGTCACTGTAAAAACTGCTTTTTTTATGTTGTTATTAAATTTCGAATAA
Source organism: Begonia masoniana (assembly GCA_022432975.1). NCBI lineage: Eukaryota > Viridiplantae > Streptophyta > Magnoliopsida > Cucurbitales > Begoniaceae > Begonia > Begonia masoniana. The sequence goes on from CM039516.1 coordinate 10,725,362, forward strand.
ATCTATTGTGTTGTGGGCACATTGAATTTTTTGATCAATTGGTCAAAATTGTAAATTGGGAAAGTACTATGCGGTTGTTAATTTTGAGGAAATTAATTTTATGTTGTTATTAAATTTCGAATAAATCTGTTGTGTTGTGGGCACATTGAATTTTTTGATCAATTGGTCAAAATTGTAATTTGGGAAAGTACTATGTGGTTGTTAATTTTGAGGAAATTAATTTTGAGTAATATTTGGAGTATTGAAGTATATGAATTTAAAGGTGTATTATTTAATATGAATTGTATACGTATTAAATAACTTGAGTTAAATGGAAAATAAACTAATAAAAGAATATTTTGATTTAAAGAAAATGGAATAGGATTTTATGGGAGAGAACCTTATTCCCTTTTCTTGGGTTGCCGCCGCAACACAAGGAAGAGGGAGGGAGGTGAGTTATAAGTGTGAGACTGTCGCGTTCTAAGGCTTAAATCGCATTCTCTATACTCTGAGCGTCAACGTTTGTGAATGAAAACTTCAAGGGTAAGTCGTCTCCTCCTGTTTTTCTCGTTTAAAGATTAAAGCTTTTATGTAAAAAGATTAAAGCTTTTGTGTAAATCAAATTCGAGCTTGGAAAGTCAAATAGATGAGTTGTTTATGTGTTATTTGAGTAGGTTTAAGTTTTTATGCATGGAAGCCTCAATGAGATTATGAATGTGAGATCTTTGTTGCGAGGGTTCTTCATTGAGAAACTCATTCGTGTGTTTGCCCTCGGTGCAACCTCTCTGTGTTGTTATGAGAAACCTGATGCTTTTTGGGTTCTATGTCATTCGCTGACATTTTTTAAACATCAATGTGTAGCAATCATCTTTTCACCTCGAATGAATAGAATTGTCTGATCGTTGGACGGGTCTCTTTGTCTCGTTTTTCTTCATTTTCAAATTGAGTTTTTGTTGTCATCAGTTCAAGTTTTGTGCGAGGATATCTTAAGGCAGCTTTTCATTTGTGTGTGGGTCATATGTAAGAAATTTCCTTTAGTAAATATGTCGGTGAACTCGTCTTGGGTTCGTTCATGGTTGGGCCTGTTTGCTTGAATATTGAAATTTGTTTTGAAATGTGGTATAAGATTTTCAACTTTTTGTGCCTTCTAGTTTTTGGCATATCATGTTTGTAAATCGTTCCCCCTTGATAAGAGTGTTTTCTCATAGAGTTGTGTGTAGACTTGTATCATGTTCGGTTCATTGTTAGAGCAGCCAAAGGAAGTCCTTTAAATTGAGTTGTCTTCGTAAGTGTTTCGTGAGTATAGAATTTTCCTAGGGCATTGGAAATGTTTGACCCATAGATTGGGGTCGTCCAATGGAGTTTTCCCTAGACATCCGTCTGCACAAAATGTGTCCTTATCATCTGTTTGCACGATTTGGCTGATAAGTTATGGTAATGGTCGTATCGGGATGGTCTCGTGTTTGACTTAGAGGAATGTCACGATAGTTCCTTAGGTTGGATCCAGCTAAGATTTCAGTCGCATTCAGGAGGATCAATAGTCTATATCCCTTCCCAATTTTTTTTTTAAATTTATTTCTAAATCCTTAAGAATTTTTCGCCCGCTGGATCTTCGGATTTTAGGCAGTTCACTTCTTATTTTGTATCGTTCAATTCAGTTTGGTTAGGCTACCGCAAGAATTATTTTTCTACTTCTTATTATTCTTACCTATGTGTTGGGTTGTATATGGTGGGGTTTTGAAGCTGCCATTAATGCTCAACATTTCCTCAATGTTCGTGAAGCAGTTTCTTCGTGCAAAGTTTGTTGTCTTGCATTATTGTTGTAAGTTCTCTGCGAACTCTTTGTTATGTAGTTAGAGTTGTTCGATATGACTTCTTTTGTGTTTCCTAGTGAAGTGAAATATCATTGGTTCTCTCGGAAAAGAGTCCTCTTGTTCCGGGAGGAGGAAAAGTTTGCTGTTATGGCTATGGTTTCGCATGGTGTCAGTCGTTTCTCGGTGCAGGTTGTACGAGTGGTCAACCGAGTTTTCCAGTTTAGAGCTTGACAAGAGTTGTGTCGATGGGTTGTGCTCGGCAGAACAGTGTGCCAACGTCCTTTGTGCTAGATGTTTGAAGTCATTTGGCTGTACTCCCCAATGATCAATAATAAACAAGAAATAATACTCTAATCCAATTACCCATTTTGATCGATAATAAACAAGAAATAATACCATGATCCAATTACCCATTTTGTGACGTGCATGTAAGACAATCTTCATGCATCAGAAGGTGTACTAGGATGTTCTGATACTTTAACACCGAGACCGTTCAAAGTATCACATGGAACCATACTCTATCATAACAATAATAAAAATCATGCATCAATTGTAAATGTGTAAATTATACATATATACACCTAAAAGACTGACGTGCTGGCGATTAGGCCTGGTCATATTTTCATGGGGGATAGCTCACCAAAATAGGGTTTTCATAAAAACATACAATGCAGTGCAATATAAAAACCCTTACCTTTACGCCAAACACTCCTTCAAATTGGACGCGCAACCTCAGCAACTGGCTCGAAGTTCTCGAAAACGTTGAGCCTAAAATAAAATCAAAGTTAAGATTATCCAACTCAATACTAAGGGAAGAACACTAAGATAGGTTTTGAACTGGGACTAAGAACTGAATCTTTAACACTATAAACGACCACGAACTTCAGACCATGGGTCAATACTTTCTACCTCTTGGGTTGACTCGCAGTCGACCATTTTTTCAAGCGGTTGACACTTTATAGCTCTCGAGTAAAATCATAAAATGACCTAGCGGTTGACACTTTATACACAAGTGTCGACACTTGCTCGGTAGACACTTCTCCTAAAGTGTCGACACCCTAAACTCTTGGGTTTCATCCTATTCTACACTTGGGGTTGACATTTCTCTTGAAGTGTAGACATTTCAAGCTCTATGTTCCCAGCGCAGGGTTTGAAGTATCGACCAGCGTCCACAATGGTCAAATTAAAGGATAAGTCAAGAAACTAGAAATAATGTGTGACTCCATAATCTAGATGCCAAGCATTGATGTTGTGAACCTAAGTAGCAGAAGTGAACACCAATGTCATGACCCAGAGATGGGCCTGACAGGACGTCGAGTTAGACGACTCAATTCTCGGAGGGGACCCGATCACCTAACTAAGACTTAGTTTGCAACGGAAGACTTAAACATATTAAGAAAGCCAGTAATCCACAAAATGATCACAAATATAATAGTGCAATAATTAAACAATAGTTCAATAGAAAAATTAAATATCCAAGTTCAAATCGAAATAGTCTTATACATGCGCAGGGAAAATGAAATTCTCACAAGGGAATTAATAAAACACCCTAATACTTTAAGAAATAACATGAAACACCACCACTGATTCTCAACTACTAATTATCTTTATTCTTACTTAGAAAGAGAGGGGATCGTAGGGTGAGTGGCTAACTCTGCAGACAAGTTATACTAAATGCAATGCACGTAAAATTTCATTTACCTTTCATCACAAAACATGATTAGGTTATAAATAGTTTTCAAATGTCTTTCTAATAAAACCTATTTTTTTCATTTTAAGAAAAACAAACTCCACGAGCCATTGATGATGTAATAAATCAATTTGTTGTATACATAGACAATTATACGAAAATAAGTCATCATCGTATTTTTCATATAAAAATCACCTCAGTGAAAAAAGATGGTAACTCAGGGACTCTTCCGGCACAGTAACACAGAAAGATAGTGATCCGAAGACCTGACAACACCTCATGACTCCGAACAAAAAATAAAAGGTGACAGCTACCTCGAGTCTAGTGACGTCACAAGGGTGGCTGGCGATCCTAAGACTCGGACTTGTAAAATCATAATCAATTACACATACATTGATCAAACTTATGAAAATGATGAACCAATCATCTCACTCTCTCTCTCTCCCTCCCTCTTCTCTCGTGGCGGTCGCTCGATGGGGATGCACAAAGAAAGGGTTTACTCCTTTCTTTTTCATTTAAAAAAAATTGATTAATTAATTAATATAAAAAATATATTCTACATATTAACTAAAAATTCTTAATTCCAAACTGAACGAAACTGACAATTTTTAGAATTTTCACACAAGGTCAATTTCAAATTACCAACTTTAATTTCTACAATTTAATCACACGGTAATTTTCTAAATTACCAATTTTGATCAACTGATGGAAAAAATTTAACGTGACCACAATACAATAAAACGAGTTAACTCATGACACGATGACTGTCATTAAAACAAAAAATTTACTGGTGAAATTTAATAATTATAAAAATATTAGTTTTTATGACGACATTATCAAGGACATAAGAGGCTCTGCAGTGGTCACCACAGTATTAAAATATTTTGAAGGAGAAGGCTTGTAGTTCATGGTGACATGGTGTCAACATGCAACAACTGTGAGACCAATTTTCAGGCAGATTTGACAGTTTGGTTTGAAGGAATTTGATCTTTATCATGACTATAAAATTTAATAAATACATTCAGGTATATGTAATTTGATGTTGTAAAATCAACTAAGTAATGTAATTTCCTAAACACTTAACTAAATAAAATAAATATATATTATTATAACAAACAAATGATAAAAAAAAAAAAAAGAATGTTAGAGAGAGAAAGACACAATAATATGGGAGAGATCAAATCAGATAAAAAGAGTAAACCAAACTGAGGATTATATTTGGTTTGGTTCGTTCTCAACCTTTGCATAAAACCAATTGAACCAAGTAAAACCAATAATTTTTATTTGGTTCTCGATTTCAATTTTTTAAAATATGAACATTAGCAAATCGAGATAACTTTTTGTATATTCTTTTGGTTTAAAAAAAAATCACAAAAACTAAATAAAAAACAGAATTAGACTTGCTAAAACGATCACAAACCATACAACCAAAGACCAAGCAAGCTGATCCCAATTGAAAATCTCAAAATCAAAGACAAAAATTAAATTGAATGGAGCAAAATTGAAGATTTCAATTTGATTTTTGGTTTGGTTTTATTTCTATTAGGGTGGAACCCAAACTGAACCAAATCGGTCTCACTCTTCCGTAATCAAAAGGAGATTTGATAATTATAAAAGTTGAAATTTATGTAATTATTTAAAATTTGAAAAGATAAAAAGAGACAAAAACTAAATAAAAAACAGAATTAGACTTGCTAAAACGATCACAAACCATACAACCAAAGACCAAGCAAGCTGATCCCAATTGAAAATCTCAAAATCAAAGACAAAAATTAAATTGAATGGAGCAAAATTGAAGATTTCAATTTGATTTTTGGTTTGGTTTTATTTCTATTAGGGGTGGAACCCAACTGAACCAAATCGGTCTCACTCTTCCGTAATCAAAAGGAGATTTGATAATTATAAAAGTTGAAATTTATGTAATTATTTAAAATTTGAAAAGATAAAAAGAGAAAAAAAAAAGTAAAATTATCAAAAAATCACTTGTAGCCCTCGTATAAAAAGGGAAACAAATCAGAATTTGCTTTTAAATCATAGTTCAATATGTTTCTATATATTTGTTTTTGTGAGAGGAAGCATAGTTTGCTAGACAGGATAACTAGTTCTTCTGTATTTAAACTAGTTCTTCTGTATTTAAAAGCTTCTAATAGTGACACAATTCGGAAGCCAATAACTAAGTAAGCTAGTTAGTTGGCCTATAAAAACACAGTCTTCATAGCTAAAAAAAAATATACTTTTTTATTTGAGTTTCAAAAATTTAACACAAACCTGGATCTATTCTTCTGTTCTTGAAGAATACTCCATCATTGGACCAAGAAAGAGGTAATACACTGAAAACCACAAGGTTTTGTTGACCAGTTTTAAAACTTAGTAATATTCTGAATTCTGGAGATGAAAGGGATGCCATTAATACTTAGTAGCTATACTTGTAGCTTATTGATAAGAGTTCAACTCATGTGAGAAACAATATCTTTCTGGAGAATTTTAGAATTTCAATACGTGGGATTCAAAAATAATACTCATTTTCATCTCTATAGCTACACTTAACATTTATTGAAGGCAATCTATATCTAGTTAAAGTTTCTACGTAGAATCAAAGCAAGATAAGGATGTCATTCCACAAAGAAGATTTTATTGGTTCATTCAAGTTGTGTCTAAAAGTTGTTGCTGAAATCATTTACAGCTTTGGCATTTTGAATTTTGCATTTTGCATTTTGACAATTTCGAAGAAAACATAATTGTATTAAGGACTTAACCCTGTTTGAATTTTTTTCCTTCAGGACATCCTTATAGGTGAGCTCTATGATCTATTCTCATCCAAACTATCAGGTGGACCAAAGGAGGACAAATGTTTTTAACATTTTAGTGGTGATGTTTACTTGGACAGTGTCAATGAGGGTTACCTGAGATACACTCAATTCCGAGCATTGCAACACTTCTCAAGTGCAGGACTCTCAGTTCTATCTATGCAGGTATTTTTTCAGCCATCTTCTCATGCTTCCTATATTATGATATTAACATGTTAACTCGTTCAAAATAATAATAGGGTGAATGCAATTTAGATTTTAACGTTTAGAGTCATTTACGGTTTAGACTTTAAACTATTTTTATTTACAAATATAATCTCTAACTTTCAAAATTTAGCAATGTACACCATGTATATCCATTAGATCTAGTATGTTTATACAACGTTTTTCATTTGGTGAGGTGTTTTAATGGAGTTTTTAACCCTTCTTGGGATTTATAATATCTCGACAGAGTTTGAAATTGGGTTAGAAATTGTCGAATGATTTAAAAATAAGATTTGAACAACTGATTAAATGAAAAATATAGTATACACGCTCTAAAATAAACGGATAATTTGGTGTTAAGATCCAAATTGCCGGCAACGGAAACATAGAAGTTCTGATTGTAAAAAGAAAGTTGAATATCTAATACGTAAATCACATAAAAATATATGATCTAAAATGCACTTTACCTTAATAATATTAACAATAATAATAATAATAATAATAATGCAAATAAGATGTTGGGATAATTCCAAAAGCTGGAGGGTGCTGGCCAGCTGCAATATATAAACCAAAAGCAGCTCATCTTTTTGCTCTTCTGCCCACTGAGTGCATATTCTCTAAGTCCTATGGATTCACTTCTCATATAAATGTACTCGATCTAGATGTATATGCCAATAGTATGATATCATCGGCGTTTGTTCTTTTCTTTTTTTTTTTTTGCTTGAAATAAAAACTGTAGAATGGTGGTCATTGGTGTATATGCCTGCTCCTCTGCTGTCACTGCGGTTTGCTGCAGGCTTGCGACCAACACCTGCACAAGCAACTGCAGTAAGCTGGGTAAGTTTGTTCTGTGTTTGACGCTAAAGGCTTTCATAATCTAGACACGTTATAACTGATATTTCTATTTTCGTTCGAAGATTTTGAAAGACGGGATGCAGCCCGTGGGGAAGCTCATATGTAGCAACGTGGGTGCAAGAATGGACTCGGAGCACAAAAGCTGGCGAATTTTTGGTCCTGTTTAATTAAAATTTCTGCCATAGTTGGTTCATATTGTAACTATCAAGTTATTTAACACCTGTATTCTTTGTTGCAGCTGATGCCCTCTATGACATGGGCACTGGCTTGGAAGTAATTTCTCCTTTATGTCCACATCTTTTTCTTGAAATTGCAGGCCAGGGAAATTTTGCAGAGGTGAAGACAAATAATGCATTAGAATGCCCATTACACCCGAGTTTCAAAATAAAAACAAAGTTAACAAACACATAAACATAAATCAAAATGACGGAAATTTTCGTCGATGATTATGCTTTTTGGACAATATCGATGAACTTTGATAGAATCGACAACTATAATCCAAATTTTTTGTAGTTTTCTAACATTATGGATGGTTTGGAGTTGATAGGATGGAAAGACAAGTACAAGACACTATATTGCTTCATCTTTAGATGATTGCACAATGCAAAAACAAAGAAAAGTGGCAATCCAGTGATGACAATCTAGTCTGTGATTCAAAATGAAGTCTCTTCACAAGCAATAACTTTATTCAAGTCTTCTTAGCGTTCCGCTGTAAAACTAAAAACAATTGATGATTTACTCAAACAATCATGATTCAAAATCCATCCTAGTGTTGAATTTGTGACCTTGTCCCATATTTTTCTGCACATGGTGAAAACAGAGAGAAAAAGCAATACAAACATTAATGAAATAAGAATTACCAAGCAGTAGTTCTCGTTCCTTGATTGGATTTCTCTCGTCCAATACAATGCTTTGTGAGATATCTAGATTCCCATTGGTTGTAGTCTATGTTGTCGTTGTTTACAAAAGTTTCAGACATCAAACAAACCTACTGTGATGGGTACATTATGAAGCATTGTCATATGAAATAACGTTTTAGTGATCCTCTCACAGTTACGTGGGACTTTACCTCTCTATAAACTTTCTTTTACAGGAAGGGAGGCTAACTATTCAAGGAATACACATTTCTCTAAAGGATTCGTGATATTTGTTCAAGCAGTGGGATCTGATAGGTAATTTATTTCTGGTTTAATGCAAGAAGTTTGTTCTTTTGCTCATTGTTTTTGATTGTCACCTCTTTCTAGACTGTCAAAAAGCAGAGGAAAGAAGAAATAACAAGCTGGAAACTTTTATTTCCTAAACGAGAAAATAGAATTCGTGCCGGAAGAAGAGTTAGACGGGTTGGATTGCTGTGACAGGAAAGGAAGTGAAGGAATTTGATAAAACAAAAGGTGTAGTGAAGAGTCTTGTTGATGCTGGATTGACCAAACTCCCTGGATTACTATATACTCATTAACCGCACGGAGCCCTTGTTTTCACCCGCCAAATCCGACTTTCGAGTTCCAGTGATCGATCTTCATGGATTGTAGTTCTTTCAGAGAGCACAAGTGGTGAGGAGAATACGCAAAGCGACTGAAACTTGGAGGTTCTTTCATGGATAGCCTGCTAATAGCAATAAAGCAGTTTCATGAGGAGCCAAGGGAACGTGCTGCCTGTCTATTTCGCTATTTGAGATTACTTATAAATATACAAGATCATTACACAGATACCAAAATGAATCAAAATCACACGTGTACTGTTTAACAACAATATTACAGCTGAGCTAATATTACTGTTTAAAATGTGAGCATCTTACTTTAATAAGGCTAGTATAATCTTTTAATTATGTGTAATTATTTAACAATTGATTCAATTAGAAACAAGACTGATAAGTAAGAGAAATAATACCTAGAAGCCACCAAAGGTCAAAACATATAAAGAGAAAATATCATCCAATAAGAGAGATCGTGCAACGTGGAGACGTCGCCGTTTTGAAGATTCCAACCACAGATAATCTTGCTGATCCCTTCATCAAGACGTTGTCTGCAAAGAGTTTTGATAAACATCTAGAAGAATTAGGGATTAGAGACATATCTCATTTGTTTTATGGCAAGTAGGAGTTAGTTGGGTATGATCTGCCCAACAAACAAATGTTATTAACATTTTTATTGCATGTAATTAATAAATAATTTTTATGATTAATTTTTACTTTTGCATCATACGATATGTTTTATAAATTCAAAGAAAAATCTTTGATTATTTGTGCAATTTTAAATTTATATATATGTTGATATATGTAAGATTAAATTTAAAAAGAAATAATCACATTAGTTCATAATTTATATTTGAAGTATAGGATCTTCAAATTAATAAAGTCATAAATACAGTTCACTTCGTTGAGAACGTATAATCATATCTCGACTATATATGTAGTGACATAAAGTGATTGTATTTTATATAATATGATTATATAAGACTAGACCAGATAAAATTATATTGTTCTTATAATATCTGTTAAATAAAGAACAATTAATTTTATCATAAAGATAGTCATATATGTATGATCTTAATTCATTGTATTTAGTAGACTCCTATTCCATTTTAATTTATTCTTTGATTTACTCAGTATAGTTTTGTATAAGGTACATTACATAAGCCTTATATTTTGAGAATAAATTAAATGAGTAACTGTGAATGCTAACATTGATACAATGAAATTCATAATACAAGATTCTCTTGTTTGTTAGTTCAGAGATTGAATAATTAGCGCATAAATTCATAAATATTATGAATTAATTATTCAATTAGAACTAATGGTAGTCAAAGATAAAAATGTAATATGAGAGGTTAATGAATTTTATACCTAACTCTATTACGAATCTTAATAGAGGATTAATATATAATAATGACTATATCAATGGACATTATTTTGAGTAAATATACTCTATAGTTTTAAGAGTGCAACTCTAGGTATTTAGTGGAATTATTCTATGGTTAATAATTGTGTTAATTAACATAAAGAGTTTATATTAATTAACAAATATTATTGGAGTTTAGGACTATAGGTCCATCGGTCCCTCTGTCATCTTATATCACTATTATTATTTTCATGTTACAAGAATAAATAGATAAATGATTAATTATGATTAATCATTTATAAACACTCAAATGAATATATTATGATTCAAAATATATAAATAGTTTTTATATTTTGAATTTAAAATAAAATATCTCATTGAATGAGATTATTTTAAGGGATTTAAATTAGATGTGAAGAATCTCATCAGATGAAGTTTCATCTTCAAATTTAAATTAAAATTTGTTATTTAACAAATTATCAAATCATATTTTTGAAATTTGATTAAAAGTAGATCTGAAAAATTTAATCATATTAGATTTGATCTACAATTGACTATAGTTTGTTTAAAACTTAAAATAGATCGAGAAAATCTCATAAAATGAGATTATTTTGAAAAGTTATTTTTCATAAATATATTCTAATTTTTTTTTAAATTATATGATTAATCGATAAATTGATTTATTAGATAAATCAACTGCTAATCAAATCTAAATAAGATTTATTTTTAAAAATTAATTTTTGTTAAAAGAAATCTGAAAAATTATTTTTAAAATATATCTATAAAAATGTCACATGAGATTTGACAATTGAGAGAGAATGAGAATACAGAGAGAAAAATAAGAGATAGAGATTTAATCCATTTGAGAGAAAATGTGTGACATTTCCGTATTCGATTTTAGGAAAACGTTTTTTAAGATCGAAGAGAGACGTCTCATGTGTTGAGAACACATCTCTCTATAAATATAATAGTGTGTTATTCTCGTAAGTTTAATACCTACACGTCAGAGAATTTAAGTGAAAAGATCTTCAGAGAAGACTCGACGGTTTCAAAGTCTTCAGTAAGCACTTGATTCTGAGTTAAAGTTGTTAAAGATCAGACGAGAGTACGTGAGTAAAAACATTTCTCAAAAAGATATTTTCTTTTATTCTATTATAATCTAAATCTAATATTTTTTTCTTAACGTAAATTGTTTACATTTCAAAAATATATATATTTCTCAAAAATAATTTCTTTTAGGCTAATGATTTAATTTATGGTTATTTGTGATTTTAAAATAGTTTTAAAATTACAAGGGTAAGCGTATGTTATTGTTATTATGAATATTAGTGGATTCTGTCATGCATAGGAACCATCAAAACCAACTATACAAATAGAGGGATTTTAATAAATTGCAATCCTAGCTCAAAGTGAGCCATTATACTTACAGAAAAAGAACCCCAACCAGTAATAAACTCTTATTCAGGAGGGAATATCACCAGACATATTACTCTCTAGTGATCTTCCTGATAATGCACTGTCGCAGTAATCTACTCCAGCTCATCGACCTAAAATAAATAATGGATTAGTTGAAGCTTGATTACCTCCAACTTGTATCTTTCTAATCTTTTCTTTGTCAAGCCGCGCTCGTCTAACAGCCTCTTGGATATGGCGATCATTGTCTTTCAGCATCTGATCCATGTTGCCCGATGGAACCAGCACCGGGCCTGAGTAATGAATTTTGTGACTGTTGAGGCATATCTTGTTAGTCTAGTTAGTAAGGTTTAGTTATCAGTTTTAGTTCTTTTCATATATGTAAACATCACTTGATTGATTGAATATACAGTGAAAATCATTTTCTCCCTGACGATCTCTCTTTTCCTCTAAACACCACCGTCGACCTCTGAACTCCGATCATCTTCCTCAGCTTAAACGAGTGATCTGTTTTATCTTAACTTGGTATTAGAGCTCATCAGGAGGCATCTTATAGCTCTACCTCTCCTTCAGCTTTTCTCTCACCCTCGCTCCCTCCATTTCCCCTTGTCAATCACACCATAACCATCAAGCTCAATTACACCAACTATTTTCTCTGGAAAACTCAACTGTTCATCGTTGCTACTGGCATAGAAAAACTTTTGGAAGGGGTTGTTTCTCTACCTCCGCCATTTCTTGATTCCCTTTCGTCTCAACCTATTCCTAATTTCACTACCTGACAGTCGTACAATGCCCTCCTTTTGAGTTGGATCTTCTCAAGATTTACTTCCTCAGATAGTGTCCCTCCACACAGCCAGTATTTTATTTGATTCCTATTACGATATCTACTAACAGAAATCCAACTGCATCATTATCTGCCTCCACAATCAAATTAAATCTCTGAGAGTCCCAATGAATGAGTACAATCAGAAAATTTCACACAGACCCAACTCACAAATGAAATCTCAAAACCCACGGAAGCAAAAAGAAAAATGATAAACACAGTAAGGGTGAGCAAGACCGGACCGCAGATCGAGAACTGGTCCAGATCGGTTCGGTCCCTAGATGATGGACTGCAGTCCGGTCCTTTGTCCAAGGCCCCTGGAACCGATGACTTTTGGTTCGGTCCTCGGTCCAGCGCCTGAAATCCCAAAATACCCGAACCGGACCGAGGTTAAAAATTCACATTGTTTTTTAAGAAAAAAAATCCCTCGCCTATCCTATCCAATTTTCAAAATCCCAAGTCCCGACGCCAGTTGCGAACTGCGAAATGCGAGCACCTGACCCCGACCTGCGACCATGACCACGATTCCAGATGTTCCCGCTCGGCTGCTGCTCCCGACCTCGACCTCGATCTCGACCCCTCGCCTCACCTGTCTTCGGCTACTGCTGCTTTGCGGTCGCCTCGCCTCGCTGCTGCTTTTATTGTATTTGAGCTTCCTCTGTCTTCACCTTGCCTGGGCCTGACGCCTTGCTTGACTGACTCCTCGCCTCGCCTGACTGACTCCTCGCCTCACTGTTTTCGACCAGTCCCTCACTGTAAGTGTAATTTTTGTAATAGAAATGTGTAATTTCAGTGGAATGTTTGTTGATTTTGTTGATTTTGGACTTTGAACGGAAGAAATTGGATAGTCGAATTTGTTTCTTGACGTTGATTTAAAAATTTTTAATGTTTTACAAAAAAGAAAAGGGTATGGGAGGAACTGGGACCGAATCAGGATTGGACCAAAATTTTTTGTCTAGTTTCGGTCCAGACTTGGGATCGGACCGAATCGGGTCATGCCCACCACCGAAGTGAAGGAGAAAACAATAGATAAAAGAATAGAAGAAGAGAATATACCTGAAGCAGACGTTTATCGGAGACTCGGGCGTCGGCCCCCTCTGATACCTATCCATAGCTTCTGGTGCTTCGTCCGCAGAGAGGGAGAGATGGGAGAGAAAAAAAAAAAAAAAAACCTAGCGAAAGTATAGATAAGAGGAGGGTAAATTATTGGTAAAATTCTATAAATTAGCATTAAATCTGCCATAGCAGCAGGACATGATTAATTAAAGAGAAATAATTTTTTTTTAATGTTATGTAAAAAGTCGTTGAACATTGAATAATTGGAACTTTATATCATGACAAATCAAAGATGATTTTACTGAATTATTATTTTGACATACTGTAATCAAAATTAATATATCGATTCTACTAGGTTTTAATTTGTCGCACCCTACAAAAATGAGTAGGAACATGCAAATTTATACTCTCAGTTTTTTTCTTGCAGATGTAGGTAATTCTATATTCATGGTTTTATTTAGACCTACAAAAAATGTAAAACGCAAACAAATTAATTAAGCAAAGAATTTATTGTTCAATTATACAATATTACATTGCTAAGAACATTATTCTAAGAAGAAAAACAATATTACCTTTTCTTTAGTAAGCATGACTCATTTGACATCTAAGTCATATTTTCAACTCTGGACTTTTGTGAAATAAACTCTCTTAGTTATACATGCAAGTTCTAATTTTAGTCTTTAATTATAAATTAACTCTAATATTAGTTCATGAATGTTCATTAGATTCGTTCGTTTAACTTGAAACTCATAAGTCAAAATAGAGTCCCATCATTTTATATTTGCTAGGTCTGACTTGACTTGACTCATTTAATTTGGGGAAATTATCAAAAATGACCACCAACTACGGTTATTTTAATATTTTAACCACGAAAAATTTTTTTTAACAATTCAAACTGTAACGTATTGAAAATGTGCCAATTATAACCACGCCGGACGGACGGACATGGATTGAGTCTGTCCGGACGTAATTTGGGCCAAACCCGGACGGATGGTAACAAACTGCGTTCGGACGGGTTACTGCTCACGTGAACAGTAACCTGGACGGACGCTAAAAATAGAGTCCGTCCGGGTACTGTTCACGTGAACAGTACCCATTTAATGTTTTTTTTTTTGTTTTATAAATTTATTTTTAAAAAATACTAAACGATATTGATTGACTTAAAATTTTTATTACATATTCACCACTTTATGGTAAGATAATCTGAAAATTTTCGTGATTTTACAATACTTACGTGATTTATTATAATTGTTTTACGTATGTTTTATAAAATAATTCACTAAAATTACAATAAATCGTACAAGTATTAGAAAATTACGACACTTTTCAGATTATCTTCTCATAACGTGGTGAATATGTGATAAAAATTTTAAGTAAATCCAATATCGTTTAGTATTTTTTAAAAATAAATTTATAAAACAGCAAAAAAAAATAACATTAAATGAGTACTGTTCACGTGAACAGTAACCCCGGACGGACAAAAAAAATAGCGTCCGTCTGGGTTACTGTTCACGTGAACAGTACCCCCATTTAATGTTTTTTTTTGCTGTTTTATAAATTTGATGTTTTATAAAATAATTCACTAAAATTACAATAAATCGTACAAGTATTAGAAAATTACGACACTTTTCAGATTATCTTCTCATAACGTGGTGAATATGTGATAAAAATTTTAAGTAAATCCAATATCGTTTAGTATTTTTTAAAAATAAATTTATAAAACAGCAAAAAAAAATAACATTAAATGAGTACTGTTCACGTGAACAGTAACCCCGGACGGACAAAAAAAATAGCGTCCGTCTGGGTTACTGTTCACGTGAACAGTACCCCCATTTAATGTTTTTTTTTTGCTGTTTTATAAATTTATTTTTAAAAAATACTAAACGATATTGGATTTACTTAAAATTTTTATCACATATTCACCACATTATGAGAAGATAATTTGAAAAGTTTCGTAATTTTGTAACACTTGTACGATTTATTGTAATTTTAGTGAATTATTTTATAAAACATACGTAAAACAATTATAATAAATCACGTAAGTATTGTAAAATCACGAAAATTTTCGGATTATCTTACCATAAAGTGGTGAATATGTGATAAAAATTTTAAGTCAATCCAATATCGTTTAGTATTTTTTAAAAATAAATTTATAAAACAGAAAAAAAAAACATTAAATTGGTACTGTTCATGTGAACAGTACCCGGACGGACTCTATTTTTAGCGTCCGTCCGGGTTACTGTTCACGTGAACAGTAACCCGTCCGAACGCAGTTTGTTACCGTCCGTCCGGGTTTGGCCCAAATTACGTCCGGACGGACTCAATCCATGTCCGTCCGTCCGGCGTGGTTATAATTGGCACATTTTTAATACGTTACGGTTTGAATTGTTAAAAAAATTTGTTCGTGGTTAGAATCGAAAAATAGCCATAGTTGGTGGTCGTTTTTGGTAATTTCCCTTTAATTTGTTTAACCAAACAAGAGAGCTCTTTTGTTGTTTCTCCACCATTAACAGTTTCATTTACTTTCTTCCGCTCCAATTCTATACTTCACTGGATATTTCGAGTTAAATCAGAAGTTCTATCGCTGCCGAAGTTGATTTTCTGAATCTACAAAGGAAAGATAAGATTAAGCAATGGGTAATAAATAATTATGTCACGAACAAGTAACTGAGAAGCAATCTTATCCGTATAAAGAGTGACTGTTCTTGCCACTTCTGCGATGGAGTTTGGGAAGGAGAAGAAGCCACAACGCTTTCCTCTCGGCTTTCGCACTTTTGCAAAGGATTTTGCGAAGGAGAAGAAGACCTCAGTGCTTTCTTCAACCATGTGTGATTCACATAACAATTATTTAACGAAGGTATTAACGGGAGGGTGTAAGTTGATAACGAGTCAAAATACAATATGTTAATTAACAAAATTTAAAGTTCGAGATATTAACTGCAATCACCTCTATACTTTAAGGGGCAAATTGATAGTTATTGTAACACCCGGCATTTTTTGCCAGAGAAATTATCCCTTGAATTATTGATCGGGATTATTTTGTTATAAATATAGTGAATATTTTATTGGAATTGTGGGATGTTTAGTGGAGAAAACCAAACTAAGGAGTAACCGAAACAACGAAATAAATAACAATTTAGTTGGAAACCAAAGAGGGGTAATTTAGGAAGTAGATTAAAGTTGGTGGGAATGAACCAATGTGGGCATGCCACTTGTCCAAATCTAGTGGAAGAAGCCAAATCCCACTTTTCTTTTATCTTCCACGTTAAGCTTTCCACTTTCACACTTCACTTCTCTATTTCCTTTCATCTCCTCTCTGCCTTCTCATCTTCCAGACGACGAATGACCATCGAAGCTTCTCTGATCTCCCCAAGTTCTTTCTATTGTTGTTGCCTAAGGTAGTCATCTACTAAAGTTAAGGAGTTTGGACGAATTAAATGTGAGTTTTGTTGAAATTTAGGATTAAGATATTTTGGAGAAAACTCACTGTTTTTATATGAAAACACGTTAGTTTGTTTTCTAAAGGTTTGAATGGAGTTGTAGCATATCCTATAAAGTTATTAGTTAGCATTTGCAGCTCTATTTATTTTCTTTACATGCATGCTATAGGTTCGTGCATATCCGAGATAGCACGTTCAGAACTTTCAACTTCACGGATAACAGGTAAGTTCATGTGTGTAGATTGGCCCTTAAGGCCCTACATCACGGAGATACTAGGTTTTACTTCTGTTGGGTGGTTTCGGGTAGGAAAGTTAGAGTTAAGTTTTGAGTTATCTGCGTCTCTCTTTATATTCTGTTGTTTTATTCCTGTCGTCTGCGGTTTTAAGTTAAAGTACTGTAAACGCCCATGCATACACGTTTTTTCCGAAAGCTCATGCAAAAAAATATTTTCTGCACACGTTTTGACGTTAAAAATAAATAAAAATCTGAATGTAATGTATCAGTTAAGTGTGGGACGGGGACTAGCCCTCTGTTTCTGTTATGTTCTGTATTACTGTATGTGCCTGATAGTGCACTCGTCAGTTCCCCTATAAGCCCCACTTATAGCCCTCTGCCAGTGAAACATAATATAATGTACTGTCACTGTATTCTGAAAGTTCATGCATAGCATTTGCATCACTGCACTTTCATGTTCTTACTGAGTTTTAGACTCATAGGTGAACTCCTTGATTTAGGTACGGAACCCGTGGATGAGGATTTTGTTCGTCGGGTTGAGGAATAAATAGTTGGTGGTACGAGCTTTCGGGGTGATTGCGGCAGCCAGACATATTTCTAACCCGAGAGAGTGAAGTTTTTAAAGTAAAGTTCATGTCTGTAAACTCTCTTGGGATTCTGGTGTTTTTGTTTTAAAACTCTGTTGGGATTTTATAATGTATAGGTTTTGGTGTTTAAGTTTTTAAACCTCTGTAATTGATAGTTGTATATATATTTTGAAACATTTTGGAACTGTTTGGAGTTTTTCTTTTTAGGTTGTGCATGGATTGTCTCGAGTTCTTAGAGTTATCCATGCAGTCTGATTTCTAGAACTTCTGTCTTGTTTTCTAACTCCTGTCATGTTTTTAAGCATGTTTTAAAACTATGTTTTGAATCTGGTTTTTGTGAGGTTTAAAGTTTTTATCCCTTCTGTTTTTATGCTCCCTGTTCATATGTCTTCCGGTCAAATGTTGTCAATTCTGCCTTTAAAATCCTATCTACCCCCTCACATCTACCGCCTCACATCTACCGCCTCACATCTTCCGCCTTACATCTTCCGGCTTATGTCTTCTGCCTTCTGTCTTCCTGTTTTATTGTATCCTGTCTTCCGGTTTTTCTCTTGCCATTTATTTTTGAAGTTCGATTTTAATTGTTTTTCAGTTTTAAATATGTCACCCCCTTCTGTTATTCAATTTTTCGTCTTGCCATTTTAAATGTTCAAGAATTTCAAAAAGTCGAAATATCGTTTAAGTAAAAGTCAAAGTCTCGTTCCCGTCCCGTGGAGGTCCCGGTGGGTCGGGGTAGTCACAAATATGGTATCAGAGCCGCCAGATTTTAAAAGCAGTTCTGGAGAAATGTCTGGCTGCGCAACCCGCCACGTGAGATCGCTCTACCAACTGTAAGTGTTTAAATTCCCGTATAAGTTCTGTTTATTAAGTTTGGTTATTCTGTTTATATGGTTTTCTTAGAAATGGTGAGAGGGCATCAGGATGAGGCAAGCTATAGTGCCAGAGCCATCGATCGGTTAACCGAGCTGGTGGCGGTACAATCCCATATGGTGGAACGTATGATGGCCAGAGAAGAAAACGAGAATAATAATAATAATCATGGGAATGCTCCACGCAACACCAGTGGAGATAGATGCAGGCGACTCTAGCCGCCTGCATTTGATGGACTATCTACAGACCCAACTCACGCTGAAGAATGGGTCCGGTAGATAGAGAAAATGTTTAGATGCGTAGAGGTGGAAGAAAATAAGAAGGTTCTATGTGCCACGTTTCATCTCACCAGGAATGCGAGATTTTGGTGAGACACCGTCCAGGCATCAACGGTGGCATTAAGCTAGGAGGGATTTAAACGGATATTCTATGAGAAGTATTTTGACCAAAGTGCGAAGAAGGAAAAGATGATGGAATTCTCTCGGCTACGACAGTACAGATCAGTGGCCGAATATGTTCAGAAGTTTGAATCCTTGTCCCGCTATGCACCGCATCTGGTGGACACCGATGAGAATAAGGTACACCAGTTCATTCAAGGGCTGAAACTGGACCTTTTACGCAGGATCACAACCGAGAGTTTTGATGAGGCACCGTACACAAAAGTGGTGGCCAAGGCTTTTCAGTTGGAGGCCTTAGAGGCGAAGTTCCAGAGATAGAGGGATTCATCAAGAGGGATTATTTGGAATATTCCACAACAACAAATGGGTCAAAATTTGCAACCTCAACAGCAACAGAACATGGGCATTAAGAGGCCCAATGAGACCATCACTTATCATGACAAGGGAAAGAGACCAATGGGGGCTCCTCAGCTTTTCGTATGCCCGCGATGCCAAAAAATTCACAGGGCGAATGCAGACTCATTACCGGCCATTGCTTCCGATGTGGCAAAGAGGGCCATCACGTCCGGGATTGCCCAATGCCGAACACGAGACCAAATCATGTCGTACCAAGAGTTTTTGCAATGATAGAGGATGATGATGATGCCGCCAAGCACAAAGCAATTACAGGTACAATTTTAATATGTGATGCACCTGCTTATACCTTGTGGGACACGGGGGCCACACATTCGTTTGTGTCAATGAACTTCGTGGTTAGAGAGAAGTTTTGTTGTATGCCGTCAGATCAGTCCTACAGCATTATGCTACCGTTCGGAGAGTTTATGCACTCCGAGCAGGTTGTACGGGGTGATATAGTGGCAGTAGGAGACCAGAAGTTGTATGCCAATCTTATCGTCATCGGTATGAAAGGATACGATGTGATTCTGGGGATGAACTGGCTATTTAGACATCACGCTACCATCAACTGCAGGTTCGGACTAGTGTCATTTAAGCGCCCGAATGAGGACGAGTTCTCCTATCAGGCTATACCGGAGAAGCGCAATATGCCTGTTATATCCTCCTTAAAAGCTCAACAGCTGATGAGGTCAGGATGCGTCGGATTTCTTGCCCACGTAATAGATGTTCAAAGGCAAGGCGAGGTGAAACTTCAAAATATTCTGATAGTTCGAAACTTCTCGGAGGTTTTCTTAGATGACTTATTGGGATTGCCATCAGATCGTGAAATCGAGTTTGAGATTGATGTATGTCCAGGTGCCGAGCCGGTATCGAAGAACCCGTACCATATGACACCAATAGAGCTGAGGGAGTTGAAGACTCGACTAAAGGAATTAGTGGACAAAGGCTTCATGCACCCTAGTTTCTCTCCATGGGGTGCTCCCGTCTTGTTTGTCAAGAAGAAGGATGGGTCCCTACGTATGTGCATTGACTACGGTGAGCTGAACAAGTTAACTATCAAGAATAAGTACCCGTTGCCGAGGAGCGATGATTTATTTGACCAACTACAAGGGGCTCGGGTATTCTCAAATATTGACTTGCGCTCCAGTTATTATCAATTGAAGGTTAGGGCCAGTGACGTTCCAAAGACCGCCTTCAGGACCCGATACGGACACTACGAATTTTTAGTAATGTCGTTCAGGTTGACTAATGCTCTGGCTGCATTTATAAACCTGATGAACAGGATATTCCAGGACTTCTTGGATAGATTTGTGATTGTCTTCATTGACGATATCCTGGTTTATTCCAGGAGTGAGGCCGAGCACGAGGAGCATTTGACACTTGTGTTGTCGACTCTGAAGCAACATCAATTATACGCCAAACTGTCAAAGTGTGAATTTTGGTTGAGTATGATTAATTTTCTAGACCACGCGGTGTCTGCAGAAGGAGTTTTGGTGGATCCGGCCAAAATTCAGGCTGTGAAAGACTGGCCGAGGCCGAGGAATGCCAGTGAGCTACGGAGCTTTATCAGGCTAGCTGGTTATTACAGAAAGTTTATCAAGGGATTTTTTGTGATAGCAAAGCCTATGACCAGCTTAACGAGGAAGGACATCAAGTTCAAGTGGTCTGAAACTTGTGAGGTGAGTTTTCAGGCGCTTAAGCAGAAATTAACAACTGCTCATTTGTTAGTATTGCCAGTTGAAGATGGCAAATTCAGCGTATATTGTGATGCGTCCAAAGTTGGCTTGGGATGTGTATTAATGCAAGAAGGGAAAGTGGTGGCATACGCATCCACGCAATTGAAGAATTATGAGCAAAATTACCCTACTCACGATCTGGAGTTAGCGGCAGTTGTTTTTGCGTTGAAAGTATGGAGACACCACTTATATGGACAATCATGTGAGGTGTTTTCAGATCACAAAAACTTGAAGTATATATTTACTTAGAAAGAGTTAAACATGAGACAACGGCGGTGGCTCGAATTCGTGAAGGATTATGACATTGAGATTAAATACCACCCGGGCAAAGCTAACGTGGTAGCCGATGCATTGAGCAGAGTGCCAGCTACTATGCAACCGGCCTTGTCGGCCATATCAATGCCTTTGAGGACAGAAATTCAAAGGTTTGATTTGGAGGTAGTTTCTGAGCTATCGGCCGTTCTGGCAGATCTAACATTTCGGCCAACCATTCTAGACCGAATTAAGGAAGCCCATAAAATCAATTCGAAGGAGATGGCTGATATAGTAAGAAGTTGCCTATGGCATCTTCCGAGTTCAGCTATTCGGGAGATGATATTCTAAAGTTCAGAGGCAGATGGTATGTTCCGAGAGATGAAGAGCTAAGAAAGGACATCTTGTAGGAAGCCCACTCGTCTTCTTTTTTAGTGCATCCTGGAAGCACGAAGATGTATCAAGACTTGAAACTTCACTTCTGGTGGCCGAATATGAAGAACAAAGTAGCCAAATATGTGGAGTCTTGCATAATATGTCAACAAGTCAAAGCTGAACATCAACGACCAGGTAGGACGCTTCAGCCTCTCCCGATCCTCGAATGGAAATGGGAGAATATAATGATGGATTTTGTTGTCAGCCTTCCAAGGACAACTAAGGGCCATAATAGCAATTGGGTCATAGTAGACAGATTGACGAAGTCGGCCCATTTTCTACCTATGAAGACAACATTCTCCATGGACCAGTATGCAGAATTATATATAAGCGAGATCATCAAACTGCATGAGGTGCCTGTATCGATTGCATCTGACCGGGACCCTAGATTCATGTCGAGGTTCTTGAGAAGCTTGCAAAACTCATTGGGTACAAAGTTAAATTTCAGCACGGCATTTCACCAACAGACAGACGGGCAATCCGAGAGAACGATTTAGATACTGGAGGATATGTTAAGGTCATGCATGTTAGAATTTCATGCCCCTTGGAGTAGATACTTGCCGTTAGTGGAGTTCGCCTATAACAATAGCTACCAGGCAACGATCGGTATGGCTCCATATGAATCTCTTTACGGCAGGAAGTGTAGATCTCCATTATGTTGGGATGAAGTTGGAGAATCCAAACTTGTCAGCCCCAAGTTGTTACAGCAGATGTCTGAGGTGATTGTTGCTATCAAACAGCGAATCAATACTGCCCAGAGTCGACAGAAAAGTTGCGCGGACCGGAGACGGAGAGACTTGGAGTTCGCTGAAGGCGATGAAGTATTCCTGAAGGTATCGCCTATCAAGGGCGTGATGAGGTTTGGCAAGAAAGGGAAGCTCAGTCCAAGATTCATTGGGCCTTTTCCCATCTTGAAGCGTGTGGGAAGCATGGCTTACAGACTACAGCTGCCAGCGTCAATGGATGGAATTCACAATATTTTTCATGTATCAATGCTAAGAAAGTGTGTGCGAGATCTAACTAAGATCGTGGAGCAGGTGGACTTTGATATCATGCCGACGCTGACGTATGAAGAAAGGCCAATACAGATTTTGGATACTTCGGTTAAAGTGCTGCGCAACAAGGTGATTCTATTAGTGAAAGTTTTGTGGCGCAATCATAACGTGGAGGAAGCCACTTGAAAAGACTGTAGGACATTAAGGCCCAATATCCGGACCTCTTTGCTTAGGCAAATTTTGGGGACAAAATTTCTGTTAAGGTGGGTGGAATGTAACACCCAACATTTTTTGCCAGGGAAATTATCCCTTGAATTATTGATCGAGATTATTTCGCTATAAATATAGTGAATATTTTATTAGAATTGTGGGATATTTAGTGGGGAAAACCAAACTAAGGAGTAACCGAAACAACGAACTAAATAACAATTTAGTTGGAAACCAAAGAGGGGTAATTTAAGAAGTAGATTAAGGTTGGTGGGAATGAGCCAATGTGGGCATGCCATTTGTCCAAATCTAGTGGAACAAGCCAAATCCCACTTTTCTTTTCTCTTCCACGTTAAGCTTTCCACTTTCACATTTCACTTATCTGTTTCCTTCCATCTCCTCTCTGCCTTCCCTCTTCCAGACGACGAAGGACCATCGAAGCTTCTCTGATCTCCCCAAGTTCTTTCTATTTTTGCTGCCTAAGGTAGTCATCTACTAAAGTTAACGAGTTTGGACGAGTTAAATGTGAGTTTTGTTAAAGTTTAGGGTTAAGATATTTTGGAGAAAACTCACTGTTTTTGTATGAAAACACGTTAGTTTGTTTTCTAAAGGTTTGAATGGAGTTGTAGCATATCCTACAAAGTTATTAGTTAGCATTTGCAGCTCTATTTATTCTCTTTACATGCATGTTATAGGTTTGTGCATATCCGAGGTAGCACGTTCAGAACTTTCAACTTCACGGATAACAGGTAAGTTCATTTGTGTAGATTGGCCCTTAAGGTCCTACATCACGGAGATACTAGGTTTTACTTCTGATGGGTGATTTCGGGTAGGAAAGTTAGAGTTAAGTTTTGAGTTATTTGCGTCTCTCTTTATGTTTTGTTGTTTTATTCCTGTCGTCTGCGGTTTTAAGTTGAAGTACTGTAAACGCCCATGCATACACGTTTTTCCCGAAAGCTCATGCAAAAAAATATTTTCTGCACACGTTTTGAAGTTAAAAAAGATAAAAATCTTAATGTAATGTATCGGTTAAGTGTGGAACGGGGACTGACCCTCTGTTTTTGTTATGTTCTGTATTACTGTATGTGCCTGATAGTGCACTCGTCAGTTCCCCTATAAGCCCCACTTATAGCCCTATGCCAGTGAAACGTAATGTAATGTACTGTCACTGTATTCTGAAAGTTTATGCATAACATTTGCATCACTGCATTTTCATGTTCTTACTGAGTTTTAGACTCATAGGTGAACTCCTTGATGTAGGTACGGAACCCGTGGATGAGGATTTTGTGCCTCGGGTTGAGGAATAAATGGTTGGTGGCACGAGCTTTCGGGGTGGTTGCGGCAGCCAGACATATTTCTGACCCGAGAGAGTGAAGTTTTTAAAGTAAAGTTCGTGTCTGTAAACTCTGTTGGCATTCTGGTGTTTTTATTTTAAAACTCTGTTGGGATTTTATAATGTATAGGTTTTGGTTTTTAAGTTTTTAAACCTCTGTAATTGACAGTTGTATATATATTTTGAAACATTTTGGAACTGTTTGGAGTTTTTCCTTTTAGGTTGTGCATGGATTGTCTCGAGTTCTTAGAGTTATCCATGCAGTCTGATTTCTAGAACTTCTGTCATGTTTCCTAACTCCTGTCATATTTTTAAGCATGTTTAAAACCATGTTTTGAATCGGGTTTTTGTGAAGTTTAAAGTTTTTATGCTCCCTGTTCATATGTTTTCCTGTCAAATGTTGTCAATTCTGCCTTTAAAAACCTGTCTACTGCCTCACATCTATCGCCTTACATCTTCCGCCTTACATCTTCCGGCTTATGTCTTCTGTCTTCTGTCTTCCTGTTTTATTATATCCTGCCTACCGGTTTTTCTCCTGCCATTTATTTTTGAAGTTCGATTTTAAATGTTTTCTAGTTTTAAATATGTCACCCACTTCTGTTATTCAATTTTTCGTTTTGCCATTTTAAATGTTCAAGAATTCCAAAAAGTCAAAATCCCGTTTAAGTAAAAGTCAAAGTCTCGTTTCCGTCCCGTGGCGGTCCCGACGGGTCGGGGTCGTCACATTTATGATTTTTTTATTATTCAATAATTCTTTTTCTTAAGTACCAAGTATGGCCTATCAATATATTCCAATAAATTAATTCATGTGAAGTAGAATATTTTTATTTTTATTCCAATCTCATGTCTAGGAGTTTAACTTTAAATAATTTGAAATTTAAATCATGGAAAATCAAACACTAACATATTGAATTGTAATTTTAACCTTACTCTAAATCAAAATCAATGGATCAGTTAGGTTAATTCTGCTACAGTTCCAATTGTTTTCTATTTTATTTTCTTCTACTTGTAAGATAATTTCATATTCATGATTTTATTTAGACTCAAAATATATATAAAAAATAAATAAACAAAGACTATCTTGTGCAATTATACAATATTACTCCAACTACGTTCTAACTAATATACAAGATTAAAATTAGGGCTCAGAAGAATAAGTTGTCGGTTTGGTTCCATTATGGTCGATTCTGAATGATTTAAACTGAAAACTGAACCAATAAATTCGGTTCTTATAAAATAGAATTGAACTTCAGTTTTATTTCGCTCAAAACCGACCATAATCGAACCAATTTCACCAATTTTGGTTCTGATCCTGTTCCCAGCTACGGTTTGATTTTGCTTGGAGAAGGATCTCCCGTCTCTTGCAGCGCAGCTTGTGAGTTCTCTCACATTGGTCCCTTGTTCTCCATCCCATGATCAATTATTAGTTGATAACGAGCTACACTGCAAGAGAATGGAGTACCGTTTGGGGAGTACAGTCCCCCATTCTCCCTAAGCCCGTGATCAGTCAATAATTTGATCACGAGTGTTTGAGAACAGGAGACTGTCATCACAGACACAACACAGTCTCCTATTGTTAAGGAAATGGCTACCCGTTCATTTAGAACGTGCCCCGCACGTGCGCGTGGGTTCTCCTCCTCCAATTTCAGCCCGCGCAGAACGAGGGACCAAAGACATGTGGAGAACGCCCCTGGCAGAACAAGGGACTTCTATAAAAAGAACGGTCGCCTATTCCATGTGTAAACTGCAGAATTGGGGGCTATCGGTCGACTGTCAAATATTAAATTGTTAATTTTTTTTTTTTATAATTTAAGGTTTGATTTGTTAGGGTTAATAGTTTGAGAGTTTAAAAAAAAAACATACTCTAAAGGTGAAATTGGTTTTAACCCTTGACATAATTACAACATTAATTGATTAGTTTACTGTGGTGTTTTGTTGAATCAAAGTATAAAATATTGAAGATGCAAGGCAATAGATATTATATAAGTTAAAAAATTTATTATATTACTTGGTATTTTAATTTTTAGAAACTCTTGCATAGTTTGTAAAGTAATAAAAATATTGGAAGATCTCTTCTGCCGCCGCCGACGCCCACTCCTTTTCTTCTCTACTCACACGCCCAACAAAGCCGACTCCCTTAAATTCCAGAAATTCAACATCTCTTCTTCAAATGTTTTGGAAGATCTCTTCTGCCGCCGCCGACTCCCATTCCTTTTCTTCTCTAGCTTGAAGCTTCTCCTCCAAATGGTAAACTTTCGTCTTTATTCACACGCCCACCAAAGCCAACTCCTTTAAATTCCAGAAATTCGAGATCTCTTCTTCAAATGTTTTGGAAGATCTCTTCTGCCGCCGCCGACGCCCACTTATTTTCTTCTCTAGCTTCTCCTCCAAATGGTCAACTTTCTTCTTTATTCACACGCCCACCAAAGCCAACTCCTTTAAATTCCAGAAATTCGAGATCTCTTTTCACAATCCCAGCTGAAACGGCGTCCTCTTGTCCAAATAATTTGCTTTATGAACCAAAAATTGGGGTTGCCACAGAAAGACTTCAGAAGTTCCTTCAAACAAATTGCAAGTCCGGCGATGTGAGCGCGGATGAAGCGTTTGGCTTTTTCCATCGCATGGTTCAGATGGAACCTAGGTTTGGATTATATTCATTCAATCTCTTATTAAACGGGCTAGCTAATAATAAGCGCTATTCTGACGTCGTCTCGCTTTACGGTAAAATGAATTCTGTGGGGATGACTCCGAATTTTATTACGCATAGTATATTGCTTAATTGTTCATGTAATGCAAATCGAGTATGTGATGCTTTTCTGGTGATGGGAATAATTATTCGAAAAGGTTATAGGCCAAACATCGTGACCTTCAATTCGTTGATCAAGGGGTTATGTATTGGGAGTAGAGTTGGCGATGCATTCCAGTTGTTCTTGAGATTGGAAAAGTGTGGTTGTCGTCCAAACGTGAATACTTGTATTACTTTGATCAGGGGGTTGTGTGAATCTGGAAATACAAGTAATGCTCTTAGATTACACGAAGAAATGATTAGTGGTAATGGTCAATATGGTATAAGGTGTGAACCGAATGCTGTTAGTTATACTTTCATTATTGGCGGCCTTTGTGAAGAGGGGAAGGAAGATAAAGCTATGAAACTATTCTTAGAAATGCAAGTACGGGGATTTAGTCCCAACGTTTTTGTTTACAAGTCTCTAATAGATGGTTTGTGTTGTGCTGGAAAGTGGGACGATGCTCAAAGTTTGTTTGTTGAGATGATAGATCGAGGAATCCAACCTGATGTTTCGACATTTTGTCGGATGACAGATGTACTTTCTAGGGCAGGATACATGGACGAAGTTAACTGGATAATTGGTAGGATGAAAGAAATGTTGAGGAAAGAAGGTAACACGTGGTATTAGAAATGATGATCGAAAGAGATCCCTCAACCATGCTCTTAAAAAGTCAGAGATAATTGTAGCCCAATTTTTTTCATGAAGGTTGGATTTCGTTTGAATGTTTTGATTTATTTTATCAATTATTATTTTTATATGAGAATATTATATATTAATAAATTTTATTTTTCATCTTTATCTTACATTATTGTAAATGTATTTTATTTATCATCTCTATGTTATCTAATTTTTTAATATCTTATATATTTTATTAACCTATATAAAAGTGTAGACGTGCAAGCTGTGCAAGGAATTACTTACAACGACAGTTGAAGTAGAACAACCAACCAGAGATTTGTCATGCTGTCATTGCTTGCACTGACTATTATAATTAGGGAACGTGCTGTCTGTCTATTTTGCTATTTGAGATTGCTTACAAGTGTATAAGATCATTACACAGATCAACATGATCTGTCTATTTTACGTTTACTATTAAACAACAATATTACAGCTGAGCTAATATGACTGTTTAAAATGGGAGCATCTTACTTTAATAAGGCTAGTATAATCTTTTAATTATGTGTAATTATTTAACAACTGATTCAATTAGAAACAAGACTGATAAGTAGGAGAAAGAAAAACTCTCCTCTCCTCTCGTCTCAGCTCTCTCTTTCTCTGTTTTGACTGCTATCTCAAATCTCGAGTTTTCCGAATAGAAAGAAAAAATCTCCTCTTTTCTTGGTGTCATTTATTTCTTCTCTTTTCTTTCTTCATTGAAAGAGAGGAGAAAAAATCTCACACCGAGCAGAAAAGAGGAGCGATATAGAAGAACACAAGAAGAGATAACATAGCAGAGAGAAGAAAAAATCCAAGCTGAAACGAGGAACAATGGCAGCAGTGATGACACAATATGAAAATTTTCATTCCTCATGAAGAAATGATGAAATTACAGTCTAAATTTTCTGTTTCCCGTACAAAGAAGTTAAAGAAAACAAAAAAATATGAAGCATATAAAAAAAGAGTGGACTACAGAAGGAAACTACCAAATCAAACTAATTTTAATTTTAATTTTATTTGTTTTAATCGTTCGAAGAAATTAAGATCATTCCACCCTTTTAAGAATAGGATGATTACTTGGACCCGCCATCAATAGCTGGACACTCTTCTAATTACTATACACTGTTTTGCTTAAAACATTTGCGCCAGACAAAAGAAAAGAGATTAAAATCATTTTAAACCTCAGTATGAGTTTTTTTTTAAAACAAACCTTAAACTATTAACCATAGCAATTTAAATCTTAAACTATCCAAAATCTAACAAAACTAATCTTGGTGGGTGGCCGATCACCATCCATTCACTATGTACGCCTGAGAACGGATGTCCATTCTCTGTTTGCTTCTGCTTATAATTTAATTTTAAAAAAATACAAAAAATATTGTATTTACTTGAAAATTTTACCACATGTTTACCACATTATTGGAAGATAATTTATAAATTTTCATGATTTTCTAATACTTGTACGGTTTATTATAGTTTTAGTGAATTATTTTATAAAACAAACGTAAAACAATTATAAGCGTGCGACCTAAGAGGGTGACGATGACGCCTAGCATACAGTTATCACAGGTACAATTCCATTGTAGAAGTTTATAAGATAGAGAACCTTAGAATGAGGGTAAAAAGGATTAAAAAACCATTAAATCCAAGCAAATTTTGGGGACAAAATTTTTATTAAAGTGGGTAGAATGTAACACCCGAGATTTTTCGGTGTTACGGTTTTTAATTATTATGCTCGGAAACGGGGAAGTGGAGAAGTTTAAGACCGTTTTGCGAGGGGGAAGTTTTGTTAGAACCCTAGGAATTTATTAGGTAATTTGGCGGGATAAGGAGATTTCAGATAAACCAAATCGACGGGGTTTATATTGAATTAAATAGTGGGAAAAACCAAACTAATGTGTAACCAAAACAAAACCACTAGTTAGGAACCAATGGAAGGCCGGTTTGGGAAGGAATTAAAGTGGTTGGGAGGGAGCCAATGGATGGATGCCAAGTGTCTAAATTTTGCTGGAGAAGCCTCCCTCTTTCCTCCTCTTCTCTTCTCTTCTACGTAAACCCCCACGTTTTTCCTTTATTCTCTGTTTTCTCTCTTCCAGGCGACTGCGACCATTCCAAAACTTTGTTTCTCCTGTTTTCTTCTGTTTCCTCCACTAAAGTAACTCTTTTTCGTTAGTTAACGAGTTTAGGTTAGTTATTCTTTAGTTTTAATGAAGTTTTGGGTTAACGGTCCAATTATACACAATATAGGTTCGTGTATTGCCGAGGATTTACGTGCGAGACCTGCAACTCTTCAGACATCAGGTAAGTTCATGCGTATAAGTTGGCCCTTAAGGCCCTACATCGCAGAGATACTAGGTTTTTCATTTCTGCCGGGTGGTTTGTTGGGTAGATAAGTCATAGGTTATGTTCTGAGTTATCTGTGTTTTTCTTACGTCTTGATGTGATATTCCTGTCGCCTGTTTGTATTAAGTTTAAGCACTGTAAATGTTCATACATACACGTTTTTTTCGAAAGTCATGCAAATGTTTTATGCACAAGGTTTGAAGTTAAGAAAGATAAAACCTGTAATGTAATGTATGGTTAAGTGTGGGACGGGGACTGACATTCTGTTCTGTTCTGTATTTCTGTAATGTGCCTGAAAGTGCAACCCTGTTAAGTGCCTGATAGTGCACTCGCCAGTTCTTCTATAAGCCCCACTTATACCCCCTCTATCAGTGAAATGTAAAGTAATGTTCATGTATTTCGAAAGTTCATGCATAGCATATGCATCACTGCATTTTTAATATGTTCTTACTGAGCTCTAGGCTCATAATTGATATCCCTGATGTAGGTACGGATCCCGTGGATGAAGACTTTGTGCCTCAGGCCAACGAATAGGTGGTTGGTGGCTTGAGCTTTCAGGGGTGGTTGCGGCAGTCAGACGCGTTTTGATCTGGGGGTGAGTTTTAAAAGTGTATGTCATATATGTACAGCTTTTGGGATGTTTAAGATCTGTGTAAATGTTTTTTTTTTTAAAACCTCTGTTATAACAGTTGTACTTTCTTGAAATATACTGGAATGTTTGGAAATCTTTTCTTTTTAGGTTGTGCGTGGATTGTTTCGAGTTTTTAAGCTATCCATGCAGTTTGTTTTCTTAAACTTCTGTCATGTTTTTAAGCATATTTTTTTTTTAAAACTATGTTTTGAATCGGGTTTGTGAATTTGAAGCTTCCTGTGTTAAAAGAAGTAAGTCGTCAAACAGAGAGGTAGCCGATCGATCGCCTAGGGTTACCGATCGATCGGCGGAGCATATGTTTATGTCTTTCAAGTTTTCAAGATTTCCAAAAAAAAAAAAACAATCGTCCATGTCTTCTTTGAAAATAAACGTCTACGGCTTCTATTTGTCCACAGATTCTGCCTTTTATTTCAAACGTCCACGGCTTCTGTTTGTCCACAGATTTTGCCTTTTATTTCAAAAGTCCACGACTTCTGTTTGTCCACAGATTTTGTCTTTTATCTCAAATGTCCACGGCTTCTGTTTGTCCACAGATTCTGCCTTTTATTTCAAACGTCCACGACTTCTATTTGTCCACAGATTCTGCCTTTTATTTCAAACGTCTACGGCTTTTGTTTATCCACAGATTCTGCCTTTTATTTCCAACATCCACGGCTTCTGTTGTCCACAGATTTAGCTTTTTATTTCAAACGTCCACGGCTTCTGTCATCCACAGTAAGTCTTCCACAGCATGACTTCCAGTTTATGTTTCACATTTTATTAAGTCTTCCACTGCATGTCTGTCGTCCATTCTGCCTTCTGTTTCCAAAGTCCATTCTGCCTTTTATTTTAAACGTCCAAAGTCCATTCTGTCTCCCTGTTTTTCATATCTCTCTGTCTTCCTGTTTTCTTATGTCATCTATTCTTGTAGTCCGGTTTTAAATATGTCTTCCAGTTTTCAGCTCCATAGAAGGTTTTTTCTGTATAAAGTTTTAAAAGTTCAAAAAAAAAAAAAATCCACGTTTTAAAATATCCGGAGTAAAGCTCCTCGACCTTGATCGGGTTAGGGGTCGTCACATTAACATTCAAACTTGAGGATAACATAATGATTGGACTTAAGTACTAATAAATCTATAAGAAAGCCCTATCTGGAACTGTTTAAGTAAGAATTTAAATTTCGATGACGAAATTTCTTAAGGAGGAGAGATTGTAACAACCTAGTGTTCAAATTCAAAATTTGAAATTTGAAATCCCCAAATCAATAAAAAAAAAAAAAAAAACCTAATCTAAGATTTGATTCCTAAAATCCCTAAGATATCGATTCAATATGAATCTAGCCTGAATTCAGTCCAAAAACACTAACAGCTGGATTGGGAACCGGATTTTCCAGGTCTGCAAATCTATTTGAACCCGGATTTTGGGGAAGCAACCATCAAATGAATCTAGTCTGAAAATCGTCCATATTCAGAGGAAGTTAGGATTTCCAACAGAGAGCATATCTGAAAATCGAGCTGTGATCGAGAATTCTCCAGAGGCAGACAAGCATACAGAGGAAGATGTAGTCGTAGCCCGTAGGTTTTGAATAAAAATTTAAAGTTATGTTTTTATATCGTTTTAAAAAGATATTTTTATATTTAGTTGCATTTAAATTTATTTTGTTTTAAGTTTGAATAATTTATTGCATCAACTGTTGAATTTTTATTAAGTACGCTATTGTTTTTAAAAAAATTATAAAAAGACTTTATTTTATTTTTTTGAAATATTTATTAGTGAGACATTATAGTTGATTTCATTACTTGTGATATTTCATAGTCCAACGTTATGTTATTTTACACAGTTTGTTATGTTTGAGTTTGTATTATTACAGTATCTTGAATTAACTACTAGACTTATATGTTACCCAAATTATTCTTGGACTCTGGCTTTTATTTTAATTAAAGTCTTTCGTTGCTATTAAAGATTTAAAATTAACAGTTGGTTAGCTCGATCTGTTCTAGAGACATGTCATTTCTTGTTACGTTTCAAGTCTCTTGTGGGTCATGACATTCATTCATTTATTTTCTTTTTGTGATTCTTGTATAATCTCCAAAATTCTACCCTTCTCATACTATGGTAGGTGACAGATTACACGTTATATAACGGACTAAATAGTACTTTTCTAAACTTTCTTTACCTCTCTTATGACGTCTTCCCTATAACTAAATTTCAAATTTTGTGTAGTTTGTTAATATGATGATAATGTTCGATGTTATTGTTTCTTTTTATTAAATAGTGTATTGTCAAATAAACCGAACCATTCATTTGATTTTTGCTTTTATTTTGAAGCGGAATGAACCAAAACATCAAGAACCAAAGAAATACTTTAAATTTTATGGTAGTACCTTAAAGTGTGAATTAAACTTTGAAAAAATTAATGTTGAAACTCATTATGTGAGAACAATAATGATTGTGAAGCTAGCCAATATTAAAAGTGTGGAGTCTCCCGGTAATCATAATACAATATTATCTATTTTGGATCCATAAACTTGTTGTACTAGGTAAGGAGGATAATTCTATTTGTAAATCACTCAATCTCTACTCTCCCAAGCGATATAAATTGTGCACTTCCATTGACATAGACTGAGCCCTCACAAACAATAGAATCTTGAATCGTTTTTGTTTTCATAGGACGGACTGTCATAAAAAAGTTACCAAATCACACATTGCTTGGAGCAAATAGAAATCATCATAAGTAGAATTTTTTATTTACTCTAAAAAAAACGTGCTTTGTGGGTAAGATTACGAACAAATCTGTATGAGTTTCAACTCAAAATAGATAATATCTGCCAATAGATGTACGGCTCCACAATAAACGTGTCGAACTTAGACACCATGTGACATTGTCACACCTATTCCTTAACACTAGCTTCATTGTAATTATTTATCAAAACCTTTTAATTATTAAAGAGAACAATTATTTCTCAATTGTGAAAGGAAATAGTTATTAAAATCAAACTCTTATTATTCTTTGACAACCAGCCACACAGAGGACGGATGGGAAAACACTTGTATGGCGATAAATACGACAACACTAGACTATACCTTATAAACTTAATTAATAATGAAATAGTAACAATAATTAACATAAAAACTTTTGGCATGGACCAACTAAGTTGTCGTCGAATAAAAATTATATTTTTCTGTACGAATTTATTAAAAACAATGGGAAGAAGTGCTCACAATCTACTCTTTCAAAAGAAAATCAATTCTTGGTAAGAACATATCAGAAGTCTTCTTAATATATAACATATAATAATAAGAATGTAATAATAGGCATGTTACAAGAATCACAAGCCAACCCTACTTCCACTAGCTGCTTGTTGTCTTGCCTTCATTTTCTTAGCTTAGATTCACTGCGATTACTGTTAATTTGTCTTCATGTTTATCCATGCCCAAGGTTTTAGAGATTAGACAGGAATCTTCGTCATGTAAGACAGACTGCCAAATATAGATCTATAAAGTGTATGTCCCTTCCTTTTGACCATATCTCTCTCTCTCTCTCTCTCTCTCTCTCTCTCTCTCTCTCTCTCTCTCTCTCTAGTTTCTCTCTCATATTCATTTACTATATATAGAAACCCTAGAACTGTGAGACGATATCAAACTGCAAGACAAGTTTAATGTTTCTGTAGCTTAATCACAGCAAGTTCTTCAATGGGTAGCTAGCTCTATGTACAACGAGGTGGTTGTAAGTTGAGGTAACCCTAAATATTTATATCTTGCATTTTTTGAACTGTGGTAGTTCAAACATATGTATTTTTCAATCATAAGGGGAACCTCTTAATGAATAGAAAAGATTATAAAATATGAAGAAAAAAGACTTTTTTTTTGGTGATGCATAAAAGACATTGCAGAGAGGGTTTTCAAAGGTTGAAGATGGAGAAGGATGAAGATGGAATCAAGGTAGATTTATCAGCTCATGCAGGAAACAAAGTGTTACCAATCAGGGATCAAGCCACATCATCACTAAAGAACTGTAAGAAAGAGAGCATCAAGAAACGGGAGACTAAAAAAACCAAAGCTTTATCAAGAATGAAAGAGCTTCTCAAATGGGTTGCTTCCCCAAAGTCTGATAAACCTTCCAAGTTTATCAAGGTCAACTTCTTAACTTCTTTGTGAATCTTAGTTTGATTACCAAAATGTACATATGCATAATATTAAGTTATCATTTGAAAAACCTATACAATATGTGAAAGCAAAATATCTCAAAATCATATAATTGTGAGAGCTAAGTCTGTGTTAGAGGACAACATTAATTAAGATCCTTTGGCAGTGATGTAGAAAAATAGTTCATAAGTAAAATTCTACTCTCAATCTAATATAATTCAGTTTTGGATAAATTTCAAAAACAAAAATATCCCGACTTTAGTTTAAAGTAAACGATATTGTAACAGCGGAACTGAGACTTCACATAATAGTTGGTGTTGGGAAGTAATTTCTTAATAGAACAGACATCATACATGACCCTTTTGTTTAAGATACCCACTCTTAAAGATCGTTTATGTTTTTCAGGTTATGTACTTCGGAAAGCATACACCATTAAGAGTAGTGACAAATGACTATCTAGGAAATGATGAAAATGGTGGCGATGAGGGTGGTTGCGGCAATGATGGTAGCGGTGACGAAGAGTCTCCGAAGATAAGCTTGAGATGGGATATGGAAAGCCGCTGTACAACTTCCTCAACATACTCTTCAGTTTCAGAACCTTGTTTTTCCTGCAAGATTGACTCAAATTTGAACAGCTTTTCATCCAAATTTTAGACTTTTAGAAAAGGAAATTGGATCACCACTGATTCTGACCGTAAGATAATCTTTCATTTCGATCCATGTCATTTATTCTAAGGAGAGATTGTTAAATAAAAGTGCATTAATAGCATAAATTGTCGAATTTCATTATACCTTCGTTCAATTCAAAATTTGGTTTATTTTATGAGTAATGCTACGTTTACTCTCTAATCCTACTATCTATTCCTACACTCTAACGTGACAAATATTGATTGGTGTAATTAGTAATTATAAATTACATCAATCAATTAATGTTTGTCACGTCAAGGTGTAGGATTAGAGAGTTTGATTAGAGAATAAACATAACATTATTCTTATTTTATCGATTCAAATTAACTATTATTTTCCTTTATTTTGCATGTGCAGTTGTGGTTTTGGAGCTACGTTGGGATTGAAAGTAAATGACACATCAAGTGCTCGCTCCCTTGAACATATGTAATTAATTTGCATTGAGTATCATTATTAAACATAATCTCATGATCTTTAATTTTTATTTTTTTGAGTTTCTTTTTTGTATAATTTTTTTAAATGCATATGGAAATACCCACTATCAAGTATCACTACCCAATGTAGATTGAAAAGAAGTTTCTTTATATAGCATCGTGGACTTTAAACTAAATATCCCAGACTTTAGTTTAAAGTTTCTCAAGTTCTTCTTCATAAGAAACATCCTCTTGAATAGGCACATCAGTTCAGACAATAACATGTGACAAGTCTAAGTTATACTTCCATAGCATATAAACATTAAACACATTGTGAACATAGTTTAATTGTGCAGGTAAGTCTAATCGATAAGCTATTGAACCAGAGTGTTCAATAATTTTAAAAGGGCCTATATGCCTTGGGACTAACTTCCCCTTTACATAAAAATCGACTAATACCAAGACACAGTCGAACTTTCAGAATTACAAAATCATATGCTTCAAATTCAACCTTTCTCCTTAGAAGGTCTCATAACTTTTCTGCCGACTCTGAATTGTTCTTGATTCATCTTTATTGTTGTGAATTATTTTAAGCTTTTTTTTAATAAAACATAGTCTTGCTGTTTTTTCTTCAACTCAACGAATACAAGAGTTATCTACTCGGTCTCCTATAAAGAACCTTATAATATGAAATTGTACTACTAATTTGATTAACATCATCATACTTAAGCCCAATTAACAACAAATAATTTCGAGAATCCCAGTAGCCCCTTTCAAAGTGACTATCTGTCGGATGTGAGCCATACTCAAATTTAGCTTAACACCCAAAATTCTATGTAGGGCTAATCTCTCATTTACGCAAAGAAAAAGTATATCCCCTCGTTTATAAAGTTGTAATAACCCCAAAAATTAAATTCACAATAATTGCAAATAGTAGCTGCATCTATTGTGCAAATTTCTTATTAATAATTTGAAGCAGAATGCACAATATTTGTCATGACTCAAGAGATGACTGAGATACAACATGAAACAATGTAGCCCGTTAGAGGACCGATCTGTCTAACCTCCATAAAATTTATAAAGGATTTAAAAATCAGGGCCCAATAACATTGAACTAAACATAACATCAAATATAGCTAATACGTCCAAAATAAATGTGTGAGATAGGTAATTAACAAATTAGTTTAACTGAAAATAAAATAAACTAGAAAGTGTGTCGTTCCTCATTATTGTATTGCTAAATTCTTATAATAATTTTTGAAACCCATAAATGAGGTAAAATTAACCCATTAGGCAAACAGGCCACAAATAAAAAAAAAAAAAAAAAAAAAAAAAACCCGAACTAGAATAATTTTACATACTTTTTTGTGCATAAATCTTAATTTTTATCAATAAATTTCAAATCTTTTTATCAATTTCATGTTTTTAAGTCAAAAAGATAACATCAATTATATCAAATAATTTATAAGAAAATTCACATCATTTTGTGCAAAATGTTTGTTTCTCTACTCATAATATCTCAAACTCTTTTATTAAAAGTCTAACTTTTCTCTAAAACTCCTAAGTTTCTCCAAAATTGACGTACGAGTTTGAGGGGGTTTGTAAAGTCTTTAAGATTCTTCGATTTCCTAAACAAAGTATGCCTCAATATGCAAAAATATTGTTGATTCATCAGTATTTAAATTTGAATTGAAAACCAAATTTTAAAAATTTAAATTTTCTAAAAAGTTTTAATGATAATGTTGTTCCACTCTTGAAACTAAAACATAATGATTCTACGAAAAATTCACACATAAAAATCAATGTTTAGATTTTAGAAACGAAAACATGCCCTAGATCGTACAAAACCCTTCATTGAGAAAAATACCTATAAAATAACAAATTTTCCGGCTAACCTCTCGACATTAATATGATCTTAGACATTCTAATATCCGAATTATTCTAATTTCAATACTGTTGGGGCGAAATTGATACCTAAATCAGATCAACTAATTAAAAGTCAAAATTTTTTCTTAACTCTTTGAGATAAAGTGAACAACTTTCACATACCTATGTGTCACGTTCAATCCTCTATTCAATTTCTCTCATGAAAATCCAAACACTGATCCAAAACTCAATCATCCAAACCGTACTATAATTTGAATAATGTGTTAATATCTTCAATTTTTCAATAGAAATAACGAACTGACAATGCATAGAACTTACCGTTGAATATTTTTGGGTGTCTAAACCTTTTTGATCTTCCCGAACTAAGCAAATTGTTCTTCTACAAAGATTATTTTCACTCTCAAATAGTTTCGCATATGGAAATTTATGGTTTGAATAATGAAGAATATCGACTAGCAACAAGGAGAGTTATAAGAAGAAAAATCTCCTTATAATCTGTAACCGCCAATATTTAAAATGGTAGGACCATTATTTTAAAAAAAAAAATCGTACCTCATCTATTTGAAATGCAAGTTACAACGATTCTCCACCTTGATTTTGATTATGATCTTCTCTTGATGGACTTTATCATAATCCAGCTTAATTTCCCCCAGCACCAAATAAGTCTAAACAATGATTAAATTCAGTACTTGGTAACACTTTAGTTGGAGCATTTTCAGGAAAAAGCACACTTGGAGAGCGCAGTAAACAGAAAGTTGTACGCTGCGTTTGGGAAGCTGATCGCTCTCAAAAAAGAATCTATTATTTTCTTCTATTAGTTTTTTCTCTACAACTATCACTCTTTGATGGAGGACATCTCTTATAAAATGATGTCTCACGTCAATGTGTTTTGTTCTCTCATGGACTAAAAGACTCTTTGTCAGATAGATAGCACTTTGGTAGATATGTAGATTTGAGCTATCTATACCCAATTCTGCTGTTAATCTCTTCAACTAGATTGCTTCTTTAAACCCATCTGAAGCTGAAATATATTCAGATCCTGCAATTAATAACTCCACAACTTTCTTTAAGCGTGCTTTTCAACTAACAACATCAAATACCGTGAAAATATATCATGAGCTTGATCTTTCGGAATCATTTTCATGCTTTCCAAGTGTGATGTCTGTGATAAGCTCAAAGTAGTTTCTTGTCATTTTCACTCCCAAAGATTTTCTTGCTTGTCCCATATCCTCTAACTTGCTTTTACAGAATACAAACTTTCTATTCCACCATGGCGATTGTTTTAAGTCGTAAAAAGAGACTTGTGTAGTTCATACAATTTTCACTTGAATTTCTAAAACCTTCGGGTTGCTCCATGAAGGAATCATTGCATATGAAGATATAATTGTTTTTACATTGAACTGGTTTAATGACTCTCCTAGATCAGTCTTGGGTTACCTGGTAGTCTACTGCCGACTCAGTGTCTCAATACTCTACCTCAATTTCGATATGTTCTAAATTGTCTCGTTCATTTCTTGAAAATGAGTCTTCAATACCTTTTTCCAATTGATCTCTACCTCAAACTTTATTTTCTGGTCATGTGTTATTTTTGAATCTGATGTTTCTGTTAGATACTTTATATATAATCTAGTCGTGCTTTAGAACATGAATTTAAAGTATCTAGATTAATTGCGGAAAATCGAATTATCCCTCGCCATAGATTTTCAGAAGAGGACAACTTTCTCTCTGTTTAAGTCGCTTACAGACCTTCAACAATCTCTAATTAATGGTGTATACATAATGAGATTGCAGGTTTAGAGGACCCTCTGTAGAATTTTTCTTCTTTTACTTAAAAACTTCTTCTATCAAGGACCTTTTATAGAAGAAAAGAGACGGTGAAGAAATTAGGTGATGGAGGTAGGCGGCTGAGTTTCTTTGACAAGAAGAAACTCTCAAAAAACCAGACCGTAATGAAAACCAAACCACATGCAGTATTAAACTGCCAACAGATTCTCCATCTAGTTTTCGGGGAGGATACTCATTTTCATTAAGTGACGCATCTCTCCTTGTAATGACTCCGTTTTTCCTGCATCTAGCCAGCAGGTTCACTCCCTCAGAATAGCCCCAAAAACTGCACTTTCTTGCTCGTGGTTGAAATTTATCTACCGAGGATAGACAGCACATCCAAACACTTACAAACTTGAGTAGGAGGTTGGTTTCCCGTACCACATTTCATGAGGCATCTTGTATCTCATATCAACTCAAGTCCCTTTGTTTGTTTAAGGCATATTGTATATTATATAATCTTGTAGCACATATTGCTAAATTTTGCGCCCTGACTTTTTCTTTTGTCTCCGTGTGCGGTGGCGATAATAACAACATTGTTAACTCATTGTAAAAAATCACTTCTTTTAAAATATATTAAAATGTATAGTTACCTTTAAAGTTAAATGAAAAACAAATAGATCATTGTAGTTTTTTTGGTAAATAACTTTTGGAATTTAGGGGCCTTAGCAATTCAGTTTTTAGTGTTGAAGTTGCCTTCAAAAAGAAGTCACGTTTTTGTCACGTGATCTTCTTGTTGAGAGATTTTCAAAGTGAAACAATAAAGTGTTTATGAAAGAAGCAAAATGGGGTCAACGTCTTACCAAATTTGAAACAATGTCTAAAATATGAGCTGAGCTCGGATTTTGGGGAAACTATCAGCTGGTTTCCTCCTCTAGAAATCAGAGGAGGAGGAGAATAAAGTCTGAAAAATCCGAGATGAACTCAGATTTCCCTGAGTAGCGGGGTGCGAACCCCTTCTATAAATAGAGAGGCTCGGAGAAGGAGGAAATTACACAAACTCCCTCTCCCTCCTGAGTTCTTCTAGGAGAGAATATTACTCACCTCAGTCTATGATGTAGTGAGCCTCCTCCGATGTGAAGAAATCCCTTCTCGACGCGCAACAACTTCAAGGAATCATCCACTCGACCTCCGTCAACAACCATTATCGGTGTAAAATATCTCACCTCTCTCTTTGTTTTCATCTCTCGATCTCTCACTCACTCTCTCTCACTCTCTCAACAGAACGTGAAGGAATCGCGAGGAAAAAGAAGAAGGAAGGAAAGATGGGTTCGAGTTTTTAAAACTCTAACCCAGCTCATTTTTAGCCCAGCCGAACTGAACCGAACCGAACCGAACCGAACTAGCCCAGCTGAACCAGAACCGGTCCAACTGAACCAGATCGACTCAAATTTTGACTCAAATTAAACCGAACCAATCTATGATTTTACCGGTAAGAAATTTCTGTCTAAATCAATATATGAAATGAATTTATCGAATTAGAAAATTAATATCCGATATTTTATTTAGGCAGGAAGAATCTAAATATCATCCGAATAGATTCAATTCGACCATATCCGATTTAAGAGCACACGTAAGGAATTTTTGCTCAAATTCTTCTTAAATATGATTTATTTAAGTGAGATTTTAATACGAATATTTTATTTAGGCAGGATATTATTTGGAATACAAGAAAATCCCGACAACTCTACCCTCTTAGAATCCAAGTAAGTGAAAATATCACATTTTCAACGTTTTGGTTATGACCTTACATCACAAAATCTATATTATTTTCTTATTATTGTTTTATTATTTTATTACATGTTTCTGATATTTGAGTACGCATGTTTAGGCATTGACATAGAATTACATCAAGATAAAATTGGTAAGACATTATGTATGTGTATGAATATGACAGAAATGACGAAAATTACGTGATAGCAAAAATTTGAACGACAATAAGATGGTGAGCTTGAATGAAAGTAAGATTGTTACGCTTGAACGACAATGAGATAACTATACATGAACGAAAGTAAGATAACAAGGTCTGAACGACAATGAAATGACTAAGTTTGAACGGAGGTTGGAAAATGAGTTTCAATCAGTATGTAACTATTAAAACAGGATTTGGTAAAAATTAATGTTGATTTTGCACTTATACATGTTTTCGCTTACTGAGTTATTCTCATAGTTGTAATTTTATGATGTAGGTGAATTTTTATTTGAGGAAGAAATGACATTGATCGAGAAACTCCTAGAGGCAAATGAGCATACAAGAGAAAAAGTTATTTTTGGGTCAAAGAGAGAAAATAAATTAGTATGTTTTCAGTTTTTTAAAGATTTTTCATATTTTTATTTAAGTTGAAACTTTGAATAATTTATGTTAAATTTTATCGTTAAAATAAAGTTTTATGAATTGTTTTAAATTCTGCATTTATTTTCAATTTATGACAAATGTTATTTAATATTAAAATTTTGATTAAGCTTCCACGCATTTAATGTTTCAATTATTATTTAAAGAGATTTTCAACATTTTAAAAATTAAGTTTTTAACTCTCAGAATTTAAATCAAAATTAATTTGGGAAATTTTTTTAGGATTTTCAAATTAGATTTTCAAATTGGGAAAAATAAAAGAATTTTAAAAATTTGTGGCGTTACAGTGTATATATGTATGATTTATATGTATATCATTGATACATGATTTTATTATTATTGTAATAGATGATGAATCCTATTGATACTTTAGATGGTCTTGGTGTCAGAGTAATAGGATGACATCCTAATACACATTCTGTTACGTGAAGGTTGTCTTTTATGCACGTCACAAAATGGATAATAGAGTGGTGATGACGCTCTCCTTTGGTTTCGAATCCCTAAACCTGATTAGGGTATTATTTGTTGTTTGTTATCGTTTATATATGTTGCTTCGTAGATAACCATTGTTCATTGACAACCTGGGTAACGGGGCTGGATCTTCGGATCACACGTTGCTTGATTTTTCATTTTGACTCATAAGATGCTGCTGGACTTTAGTCGCCGCCTTTTCTGTGTTAGTGTGTCGGAGGGGTCCTTGAGTGACCATATTTTTTCACTTAGATGATTTTCAAGTGAAATATACGATGATGACCTATTTTTGCATAGTCGTCTATGCATATGACAATGATTTATTTAATGTCTTACTCCCATAAAGTCTGTTTACGCAAAAAGTTGAAAATGAGTTTTCATAGGACGACGATTTGAAAACCATTTGTTATATCCTCATGTTTTGAAAAAAAGGTAAAAGAAGTTTTACATTCATTTAATATAGCATTACTACTGAATTAGTTACTAGCTCCAACGACCCCCTCCATTTTCCAAAAAAGAACAAAAGCAGTGAATAGCTGAAGCTTTGACGTGCCTCAAGGCCCGATCACTAGGGCTCGATCCACCTACTCATGCTATATGTAGGTGAATTCCTCAAAACCAAGAATATATTTCATCACACGTCTCAAGATAGAGAAAAAACATTTTATTCACTTAAGTGGAATAAACCCAAGTTCACATCAACCCAAGAAGAAGTGATTTGTCTCCCTTGATCAAGAATTATTGTAACATTTTTTATTTGTGTTTATTTTACGTATTTAAAGGGATGCATGCATGAGAAGGTATGGTGGTAATTTACAATGATAAGGAATGGTTCCTTATTTCAAGGAAAGATAAAGAAGGGTTTCTTAGTAATTTACAAAGATAAGGAAGGTTTCTTTATTTCAAGAGAAGATAAGGAATGATTCCTTATTTCAAAGGAGCGCGCTGCTCATCCTTGCGCCCGCGCCCATGCGTTCATCTTTTTATTTAATTCTTACTTTAGTTTTTAGCCTATGTTTTATTCCAAGAGAGGTTTATTAAAGAACCCTCGAGACTTTTATGTTTAAAATATTTGATTGAATAAGAAAATTGAGGTTTTCCTCTCCCAAAAGTCGAGTTTTTCCTTAGAAGGTTTTGCTGTAATGCCCCCGAATCCACCCAGCTTGGGTCATTACTTTGCTCACACTTACAACCCATTAAACGACGATTAAATAAATTTTCGATAAAATTTCGACTCGATTTTTGGGTTTTTCAAACTGTAGCACCCGGTTCTATTAAACCAAATTTAATTTATCAATTATGATGTGCTAATTTTATGGAAGAATTGGGAGAGAAAGTGATTAGGTTAGTTAATAACTATACAAGGACAAAAGGGTAATTAGCAATTTGAAAAGTGGATAACGTATTTAAGGAATGAGGTTTTGGGTTTAATGCACTGTAGCCGCAATTCTGTTTATCTATTTTTCTCTCGGCCATCAGTTCTCTAGCAGGAACCTCTAGCGATTCCCCTGCCCGATTTTCCTTCAACCAAGGTGAGTTTTGATTTGATTACTTGCTGTTTTAGCATCTAGGTAACTGAAGGATGACAATGTTTGCGTTTTAGAAGTGCTGTGAGTGAGGGAGGGGATTTGGGGTTTAGCGATGAATCGAGAATGGTGAAGAAAAGAACTCCCAGGACTAGCCCCTTAGATTTCCGAAAATATTTAGAATGAAGTTTAAGTAATGCTGTGCTTATGTTTTAGGTGAGCCAGCTTTTGGAATATCCTACAACCAGAAACCTCTCGGGAAGCCAGGTAAGTGAAGTAATGTGTGTGCCTTCGGGCCTACATCACAAAACAGTAGGTTTCTGCATGTTGAGTGTTTTCTGTATGTCATGTATCATATTTTTGAAAGAATACGAAAATGAATTTACATGGAATGAATGGTAAGGCATGAACAGAACGTGTTATGATAGCTATTAAGGGAACTAATCCGCCCCTTAATTGATGAAGTGGATTTATAACATTGGGAGAGTTGATCCCACTCCCAAGGGAATCTGGGGATCATGATAGCTATTAAGGGAACTAA
Source organism: Begonia masoniana (assembly GCA_022432975.1). Taxonomy (NCBI): domain Eukaryota; kingdom Viridiplantae; phylum Streptophyta; class Magnoliopsida; order Cucurbitales; family Begoniaceae; genus Begonia; species Begonia masoniana. The sequence goes on from CM039516.1 coordinate 10,769,989, forward strand.
TCCACCCCTTAATTGATGTAGATGATTTATTACTTTGGGAGAATTGATCTCACTCCCAATGGAATATTGAGATCAGAATGTGGTGAATGCGAATGTAACTGAAATGAGAAAGTAGAAACTGCATGATTAAGATTTACATTTCAGCATTTCATTTCAATAATGCTTCACTTATTTAGCATTAGGCTAATAGATGAGTTTTGTGATGTAGGTGAAGAAGTGACAGCAGGTGTATTCCCTGAATTTACTGAGGATTAGTTGAAGTTGCTGAAGCACATTCATGCCACGGTTTGGTGTTCTGTTGAGGCGGTTTAACATTTGTCTGTAGGTGAAGTCTTAGTAGTCGAGTGTTTTATTGATGAGTTCTGAGGATTTAATGACAACAGCTATTTGATGTTTTAAAACCCTTTGAGATTTTCTTTTTTTGGGATTTTATTGGTTAAGGATACAAATGTTGGTTTCAAATGGTTATCTGTTGAATTTCAGATGTTACTTAGGGTCAGATTGTTTTGGATGTTTTGAGAGAAATTTGCAAGTTCAACCACGCGAATGAAGTTCACCGGTGGATGTCGTGTGTTAAACCTATCGGATGATGTAGTAGAAGTTTTAGCGTTTAGTCACCGGTGGATGTCGTGTGTTAAACCTATCGGATGATGTAGTAGAAGTTTTGTTGTTTAGTCACCGGTGGATGTCGTGTGTTAAACCTATCGGATGATGTAGTAGAATTTTTGTCGTTTAGTCACCGGTGGATGTCGTGTATTAGACCTATCGGTAGGTGTAGGAAGTAGTTTGTCGTTTAGTGACCGGATGATGTGCTCTGTTTGGTTTGTGGTTTAAAAGACTTTCTTTTGTCGTTTTGCGATCGGCAGAGGCTGGATGGATGATTCATCCGGCTGACGTCATCGGTAGATGCGAGTAGCAAAACTCGTCGTTTTGCGATCGACTGAAGCTGGAAGAATGATTCTGCCGGCTGACGTCATCGGTGGAAACCTTCAGTTTTGTTTTTGCCTTTTTCGTTGACCTTGTTCAGCGGCAGATGCGTTTGACTTTTATAATTTTTAAGTATTTCATGCTTAAGTCTTCATCTCTTTTGGCCGAATTATTTTCTTAATATTTCAACTGTTATTTCCAAATATTGCTTCACAGTCCTGTTAAATTTCTGTTTTGCTCAAATGATTTTTCCGCTGCAAGATTTTAAATGTTTTGAGTTTTTAGAAAATGTCAAATTTTTGACTTTCGAGCGAAGTTAAAACTTTAGTCCAAAGTTTCTTAGTTATGTTCGAGTTATGTGTAACGAACCGGGTTTATATAATTTGGGACGTTACAGTATGGTATCAGAGACATTCAGTTAAACCGTTCAAAAGATTACTCATCAGTGCCAATCGTTGCATGGAAGTACTCTAACAACTGTAAGTGTTTATGTTAGCCTTAGTAATTAGATGTTTATGAAAGTAGTTAACCTTGTACAGGAATTCGGTATAATGGCCAGACGCCCAGGAAGACCTAGAATACTGAGGGAAATGCCAAACTTGAGAAGTGAGTAATAACCTAGTGTTATTAGACAGCTGACAGATTTGGTACGTCAGCAAACAGATTTAGTGCGTCAGCAGTCCGATCAGTTAGGAGTGTTGCTGAACCGAGAAGTACAAGGGAGTGCCAACTCGGGTTCTAGCAATGAACATTCAGGAGACTGATTTCGGAGGCTTCAGCCGCCCACATTTGATGGAAAATCATCTAACTCGATTGTTGCTGAAGAGTGGTTGAGGAAGATCGAAAGCATGCTCCGATGTGCCAACGTCGGAGAAGGAGACAAGGTCACTCTGGCGACGTTTCATTTTGCTGGAGACGCCCAACTTTGGTGGGAGACAATTGAGACCACCACTGATATTCTGACCATGACTTGGTCTCAGTTTAAGGACACCTTATTTGAAAAATATTTTAACAGCACCGTTCAGGCCGCAAAGAAGGTGGAGTTCATGAACTTGAAGCAGACAGGGTCTGTGGCTGAGTACATTAGACAATTTGAGTCCCTGTCCAGATTCGCTGGACACTTTGTTCACAGAAACGAAGATAAAGTGTTTCAATTTATGAATGGACTAAAGCCAGAGGTGTACAGAGGAGTCAAGTTTTTGGGTTTTAAAGGCTTGCCTTTCAGTGAAGTTGTGTCCACAGCCTTGGAAGTGGAGGAAGCCGAAATGAAATGTTCTGGACCGAAGGAAGTCCCGCGAAAGTTCATCCAACCCCAACAACAAAGAGGAATGAAGAGGCCAAATGAAGGCCAGAGTAGCCAAGGATCAGGGAGGAAGGTACCGGATAACAAGAAGTATCCCCAGTGCCCGAAGTGTCTGAAAAGTCACCTGGGTGAATGCAAGTTTGGTTTGGGAAAGTGTTTCAATTGCGAAGAAGTTAGACACGCATTCAGGGATTGCCCGAGGCCTAGGGCCACACAGTGTTTCAACTGTGGCAAAGTTGGTCACCTTAACAGAGACTGCCCGGTCTTAAAGAATAGCCCTGCTATGATAAAGCCAAGGATATTCTCTATGGTGGAGTCGGGCGATGATGAACAGCCTGCTGTTGTGTCAGGTACTATACTGGTCAACTCTTTACCCGCTTTTACATTGATAGATTATGGTGCAACACATTCATTCATAGTATCGACATTTGCTGATAAGTTAGATGTAAAGCTTACCCCTACTGAACATGTGTTTAATGTTGCCTTACCCTCTGGTGAACGCATGCACTCTAACCAAGTGGTGCCTGATAGTGTTGTATTAGTAGGAAACATGAATTTGCCTGCCGATCTCATTATTATGGACATAATGGGATTCGATGTAATCCTAGGAATGGATTGGTTGTTTAAGCATTATGCCACAATAAATTGTAGGACTGGAATTGTTAGTTTTCAACCCCCTGGTGGTTTAAACCATACCTTCCAAGCTCTGAAGAAGAGTAAGGAAATGACTGTGATGACTTCTATCGATTGTAGACCCTCCCCATGCAGAGAGTATTTGTGCTTTTTGGCCAAAGTTTTAGACACACAACTAGTAGAAAAATTAAGCCCCAAAAATGTTTTAGTTGTCCAAGATTTTCCAGAAGTATTCCTAGATGAACTTCCTGGCTTGCCACCAGATAGGGAAATGGAATTTGTTGTGGATGTCTACCTAGGCGCTGAGCCTGTATCCAAGAATCCATATAGACTAGCACCAACAGAACTTAAGGAATTGAAGAAGAAGTTAGAGGATTTGTTGGAGAAAGGGTTTATACGCCCTAGCTTTTCACCATGGGGTGCACCTGTCCTTTTTGTCAAAAAGAAAGATGGATCAATGCGTATGTGCATAGACTATAGATAACTGAATAAGCTAACTCTCAAGAACAAGTATCCACTGCCGAGGATTGATGATTTATTTGATCAACTTAATGGTGCAAGAGTTTTCTCTAAGATTGACCTTAGGTCCGGTTATTACCAGTTGAAGGTTAAATCTGAAGATATTCCAAAGACTGCTTTTCGCACAAGGTATGGACATTATGAGTTTTTGGTCATGTCCTTTGGATTGACAAATGCACCAGCAGCCTTTATGGATCTCATGAATAGAGTGTTTCATGAATTTTTGGATAAATTTGTCATAGTGTTTATCGATGACATTCTGATCTACTCACGAACCAAGGAGGAGCATGCAAGACACTTAAGCTTGGTGTTAGGATTACTGAGGCAACACCAACTTTACGCCAAGTTTTCTAAGTGTGAGTTCTGGTTGGATCAGGTTCACTTTTTAGGACATGTCATCTCTGAAGATGACATATCTGTTGATCCAGCAAAGGTTCAAGCAGTTAAGGAGTGGCCCCAACCGAAGAGTGCTACAGATATTAGAAGTTTTCTTGGAATAGCAGGATATTACAGGAAGTTCATTGATGGATTTTCAAAGATTGCTACACCCCTTACTAGGTTAACAAGGAAAAATGTAAAGTATATGTGGACTGAAGAATGTGAACATAGCTTTCAGACCTTGAAACAGAAACTGATCAATGCTCCAATTTTGACCATTCCTGTTGAAAATGGTAAATTTAGCATTTATTGTAATGCTTCCAAGATTGGTCTTGGATGTGTGTTAATGCAAGATGGTAAGGTAATAGTCTATGCTTCTAGACAATTGAAAACACATGAAAAGAATTACCCTACACATGACTTGGAATTAGCTGCAGTGGTATTTGCACTTAAGATTTGGAGGCATTACTTGTATGGACAATCTTGTGAGATATTTTCAGATCATAAGAGCCTGAAGTACATTTTCACACAAAAGGAACTAAACATGAGGCAACACCGATGGTTGGAATTCGTAAAGGATTATGATTTTGAGATTAAATATCATCCCGGTAAAGCAAATGTTGTGGCAGATGCCTTGAGTAGAGTAACAACATCAACCCCAACTATGGTATTCGATATGCCATTAACCTTAGAGTCAGAATTCTAAAGGTTTAATCTAGAAGTAGTATCCAGTGTATCAGCTATACTTTCAGCCATAACCTTAAAGCCTACTATTCTAGAGAAAATAAAGGAAGCTAAGACGAATGATGACGAGTGTATCAAGTACAAATTAAGCATGGATTCTACGGACAAGTTGGACTTTAACTATTCTGCCGATGGAATCCTTAAGTTTAGAAATAGATGGTTTGTTCCTGCCATTAAAGAACTTCGAGATGAGATTATTTCTGAAGCACATTCTTCCAAGTTCTCTGTTCACCCTGGGAGTACAAAGATGCACAAAGATCTTAAACAGCATTATTGGTGGCCAAATATGAAAAGGTGTGTGGCAGAGTATGTAGGATCATGTTTGTGCTGTCAACAGATTAAAGCTGAGCACCAAAGACCCTCAGGAACATTGCAACCTTTACCAGTTCCTGAATGGAAATGGGAACAAATAACGATGGACTTTGTTATGGGATTGCCTAGAACAGCAAAAGGACATGATGCAATTTGGGTGATAGTCGACCGTCTAACCAAATCAGCTCATTTCCTACCAATAAAGGTGACTTACTCGATGGATCAACTTGCTGAATTGTATGTGCAAGAAATTGTTAGGTTACATGGAGTTCCAGGTACCATAGTTTCAGACCGAGACTATAGATTTACATCTAAGTTTTGGAAAAGTTTGCACAAGGCTATGGGAACACAGCTTAGTTTTAGCACGGCTTTTCACCCTCAAACTGATGGACAATCCGAGAGGACTATCCAAACGTTGGAGGATATGCTTCGTGCATGTGTTTTAGAATTTCAAGGTTCTTGGAGTAAGTATTTATCATTGGTTGAGTTCTCTTACAATAACAGTTTTCAAGCAACAATAGGCATGGCACCATACGAGGCATTATATAGACGAAAGTGCAGATCTCCATTGTATTGGGATGAAGTTCGAGAAGCACAATTGATTGGTCCTGATATTGTGCAGCAAACAGTGGAAAAGATTGCCCTCATCCGACAGAGAATTTTAACAGCTCAAAGCCAGCAGAAAAGCTATTCTGATAAGAGACGTAGAGGATTGGAGTTTGAAGTAAGTGATGAAGTTTTCCTTAAGGTATCACCATTTAAAGGAGTTGTGAGATTCGGGAAGAAAGGCAAGTTGAACCACAGATTTATTGGACCGTTCACTATACTGAGGAGAGTTGGGAGAGCAGCCTATCAGTTGCAGCTATCGGCTTCTATGGAAGGAATCCATAATGTGTTCCATGTTTCTATGTTGAAGAAGTGTGTGAGAGATCCATCACAGATTGTGGAACAACAGAGTATTGAAGTTCTTCCTACTCTTACATATGAGGAGAAACCAGTGAGGATCCTAGACTATGCTGTGAAAGTGTTGCGCAACAAAGAAGTCCCACTGGTGAAAGTCTTATGGCATAACCAGAACATAGAGGAGACAACTTGGGAGCGCCAGCAAGACATGATGGACCAATATCCAGAATTATTCAGGTACTAAATTTTGAGGACAAAATTCTTTTAAGGAGGGTAGATTGTAGCACTCGGTTCTATTAAACCAAATTTAATTTATCAATTATGATGTGCTAATTTTATGGAAGAATTGGGAGAGAAAGTGATTAGGTTAGTTAATAACTATACAAGGACAAAAGGGTAATTAGCAATTTGAAAAGTGGATAACGTATTTAAGGAATGAGGTTTTGGGTTTAATGCACTGTAGCCGCAATTCTGTTTATCCATTTTTCTCTCGGCCACCAGTTCTCCAGCAGGAACCTCTAGCGATTCCCCTGCCCGATTTTCCTTCAACCAAGGTGAGTTTTGATTTGATTACTTGCTGTTTTAGCGTCTAGGTAACTGAAGGATGGCAATGTTTGCGTTTTAGAAGTGTTGTGAGTGAGGGAGGGGATTTGGGGTTTAGCGATGAATCGGGAATGGTGAAGAAAAGAACTCCCAGGACTAGCCCCTTAGATTTCCGAATGTTTAGAATGAAGTTTAAGTAATGTTGTGCTTATGTTTTAGGTGAGCCAGCTCTTGGAATATCCTACAACCAAAAACCTGTAGGGAAGCCAGGTAAGTGAAGTAATGTGTGTGTCTTTGGGCCTACATCACAAAACAGTAGGTTTCTGCATGTTGAGTGTTTTCTGTATGTCATGTATCATATTTTTGAAAGAATACGAAAATGAATTTACATGGAATGAATGGTAAGGAATGAACAGAACGTGTTATGATAGCTATTAAGGGAACTAATCTGCCCCTTAATTGATGAAGTGGATTTATAACATTGGGAGAGTTGATCCTACTCCCAAGGGAATCTGGGGATCATGATAGCTATTAAGGGAACTAATCCGCCCCTTAGTTGATGTAGAGGATTTATTACTTTGGGAGAATTGATCTCACTCCTAATGGAATATCGAGATCAGAATGTGGTGAATGTGAATGTAACTGAGTTGAGAAAGTAGAAACTCCATGATTAAGATTTACATTTCAGCATTTCGTTTCAATAATACTTCACTTATTTAGCATTAGGCTAATAGATGAGTTTTGTGATGTAGGTGAAGAAGTGACAGCAGATGTGTTCCCTGAATTTACTGAGGATTAGTTGAAGTTGCTGAAACACATTCATGCCACGGTTTGGTGTTCTGTTAAGGCGATTTAACATTTTTCTGTAGGTGAAGTCTTAGTAGTCGAGTGTTTTATTGATGAGTTCTGAGGATTTAATGACAACAGCTATTTGATGTTTTAAAACCCTTTGAGATTTTCTTTTTTTGGGATTTTATTGGTTAAGGATACAGATGTTGGTTTCAAATGGTTATTTGTTGAATTTCAGATGTTACTTAGGGTCAGATTGTTTTGGATGTTTTGAGAGAAATTTGCAAGTTTAACCATCGCGAATGAAGTTCACCGGTGGATGTCATGTGTTAAACCTATCGGATGATGTAGTAGAAATTTTGTCGTTTAGTCACCGGTGGATGTCGTGTGTTAAACCTATCAGATGATGCAGTAGAAGTTTTGTCGTTTAGTCACCGGTGGATGTCGTGTGTTAAACCTATCGGATGATGTAGTAGAAGTTTTGTCGTTTAGTCATCGGTGGATGTCGTGTATTAGACCTGTCGGTAGGTGTAGGAAGTAATTTGTCGTTTAGTGACTGGATGATGTGCTCTGTTTGGTTTGTGGTTTAAAAGACTTTCTTTTGTCGTTTTGCGATCGGCAGAGGCTGGATGGATGATTCATCCGGCTGACGTCATCAGTAGATGCGAGTAGCAAAACTCGTCGTTTTGCAATCGGCTGAAGCTGGAAGAATGATTCTACCGGCTGACGTCATCGGTGGAAACCTTCAGTTTTGTTTTTGCCTTTTTCGTTGACCTTGTTCAGCGGCAGATGCGTTTGACTTTTATAAATTTTAAGTATTTCATGCTTAAGTCTTCATCTCTTTTGGCCGAATTATTTTCTTAATATTTCAACTGTTATTTCCTAATATTGCTTCACAGTCCTGTTAAATTTCTGTTTTGCTCAAATGATTTTTCCGCTGCAAGATTTTAAATGTTTTGAGTTTTTAGAAAATGTCGAATTTTTGACTTTCGAGCGAAGTTAAAAATTTGGTCCAAAGTTTCTTAGTTATGTTCGAGTTATGTGTAAACACTTGAAAACATGTGGAAAACGTGCGTAAAATACGTACAAAATACGTCGGATTAAAACATATTGGAAAATTGAAAATTTTGAAAAAATCAAAGTTGGGCCACAAGGGGTGTCGCGCGTGCACACCTGGTGCATGCCCTGCCCAGGCAGCGCGTGCCCCGCGCGCGCAATTTTGCGCGCCAGGTGCCGATCGATCGGCAACCTCTCGGGTTGCTCGACCAACCTTGCCGATCGATCGGCACTTAGATCTGCGCGGGCCCCAGCAGCGCACACCACGCTCCTGCTGTAAGTGCCACGCCTGCGCCAGCGCGCACGCGCCCTCCAGCGCCTGCGCGCGCATCCTCTCGGCTACCAGCGAGCCACCTCGACACTTTTCACCTTTTCTTTTCCATTTTCTTCACATCACCCTCCTACATTTCACCCAAAAACATCCCAAAATCATCTTCCAACATTTTTCAACCCTCGACACGTTATAACCCCGGAAATAAGACTCAAAATGCAAGGGAAAACGTAAAATTCTTGAAAACGAACAACCTTTCTTTATAAAAACTCGAGCAGCATAACGTTTAATTATCGAAATCCAAAACCTGAAATACGAACCATTTCACACAACCAAAACCAAAGCACACACCCCAAAAGAGTTTATTACATTTCAAAATCCATAAACTTAACTATCTATGCACTATACTATGCAAAACATTCACATATTGAGCTCGGTCGGAATCGCCCTAACAAGTTGCCATCCCCGGCACACGCGAGCGTGTCCCTAACTGCCATCCACATCCACCCCACGCTCCTCGGCTCACCTGCAAGCTTATCGTCACCTACACCATCGAACACAAAACATAAACCAAATGTTTAGCAAGTAAGGAATAATGAATGTAAAAACACAATGCACACACAACCCCTAACATATGCGGTTTCTAAACTCTCAGTGGTCTTCGTTTTGTTTTTGTTTCATTATTCTTTTACTTTTTCGTGTGGATCAAGTAGGCACACATCCGAGCCCCCCTCACAGGACGGCCACACCTTGACCTAGCAGAGCAAGACCGGAGGCACACATCGGGGCCCCGCCCATTGGACGGCCATACACGATCTACTCCCACATCGATCATAGAACCCTTTAGTGCTTTCTCTTGCACATTAACGACGAGGGGTTCATACTCACGACAGCTTATGTATTTTCAGCGGTGCATCTCTCATAGAACCCCTCACAAGTGCTAACCTAGCACCCTAACGCGACTAGGCGACTCAATTAGAGCCCCTTGCAGGTGCTACCCCAGCACCCTAACGCGACTAGGCGACTCCACTCGAGACCACATTGCATTTCTTCTTATCTTCTTACGTTTTATGCTCACATTTCAAAACCATGCTTAAAATTTGTATTTTCGTAGTTTGAAAACAATGATGCATGTCAATACAAATGCTCAACCCACACTACACAACACAACTAATCAAGCAATCAAACATACCCTACTGTTCATTGGTGTAGGCCTGAAGGCAAAACACAAACATCTGCTACTTAGCTGGATTCTCGCAACACACTTACTCGCTTCGGTTACGCCAAATGCTCAACTCATCAACCTAGCATGAACATAGAATTCATTTAGAAATCCTCAAAATAACATCTAAAGGATGCCTACTCTATTTCTAACAACTAATCCAACTAACTCAAAAACCTCAAACCCAAAATCCTCAAAATCCCAAAATTTCACCCCATTATATTGCCCAATCTTCAATCGGCCATAACTCACTCGTTTTTCATTGGATTTAGACGATCCTACCCATTCCGTAAACCTCTACATGTCTACTATCCAATTCCACAATCCAATTTACCAACCAAACAACATGGCCGATCGAATTCCGCAAAAACAGAACCGGCGACATATTGTACCCAAAACCAGTTTTTCACCAATTTCAACTTTAACTCTAAAATATCAACATAATCAACCTAAACCATCCTATACTAAGTCTAAACCACCAAAATGACAAGAAAAACCAACAAGGAAAACCAAATTTCGGAGCTTCACCATTAGGGTTTCCAAACCCCTTTAAAATCCCACCAAATTCCCTAAAAACTCCAACAAACTCTAAAGGTAAGCACCAAACACAAAACCCACCTAAAATCTTACCTTGAAACTTGCTAAAACTTGGAGGAAAACCTTGGAGAGAAGCCCCCATGGCTGCCAACGAGAGGGAGAGGAAGAAGAAGACCAAAACTTGTCATTTTACCCTTCACCTTTCACTTTTTAAAACCTTCACTTTTCCTTTTTAATTTTTCACCACCCACTTAAACAATTTACAAAACCACCACTCACACCATTTCACTCCTTCTCTCACGTGGAAGACTCCTCTCATCACTCTTCTTCTTTCCACTTTTCCTCTTCATTTAATTTAAATCACCAATTTTTTCAACAACCACTTAACCCCTTTATTTTCTCTCCAATTCTCTCTTTCTAAACTCACATACTTATAATAATTTCTAGGGTTATTATTAGGCTCTCCTATCATAATTAAATTTAAGGGAAACTCGCGTTGAGGAAAAATCCCGGGTGTTACAATCCACCCTTTTAAAAAAAAATTTTGTCCTCAAAATTTGGACTTAGTTATTCCTCAATTTACTCACTCCAACGCTACACTCTTAACTTTTGGTTGTAATGCTAAAGCTCGACTACACTATGGCATTAAGCACCTATCAGGGAATGACAATTCCTACATCTCCAAAGTTTTGACTTCACCTAACTCTGCACTCCATAGCTTGAATACTCATACATCCATTGACTTCGATTAAATCAATCATCACCTATACTCTCTAACCCTTCTAACTTAGTTCTCAACTCTAGCTTTTTCTCGTGCTAAGCTCATCTAATTCCTCACTTTTCTAATCTAGTGTCTATCAAACACTTACATAACTACTTCAAACCTCCAAAGCTACCTCAATAGCGTAACACCAAGGACTCAATGAATAAATTTCTTACCCAAAATCCTCAATTTCAAATTCCCTTCTACTCTACCATCTCATTCCTAACTTATCACTCCCACCTCTTGCACCTACTTTCCTCGAACAATCATGATATTTATTAGTTATTCTAACACAACCCTCGTACTCTAAGTTCTCACTACTTAAATCTATCAACTATTCTCACAAAGTATACTCTAAGTTCCTATAATTATGTCTACTACACTCGCTTTATCCAACTTCTACCTTGGTCAATACCAAACACTACAAATTCTTAGGTCTAAACTAACTCATTCCCAACTATTTACCCAACACCCTAAATGGTGTATACACACTTCGACTTCAACCTCATAACTTAAGAGTTGAAACTTTCATAACTCTCCCCAGCTTCACACGGAACATTAAATCCTTAATGGCTAACCTTCTTATTTTAATCCTCCATTAAGCTTATCAACTCTTAAGCTTATCAACTCTAGCCTAAGCTATTTACGAAATCAACAGTTTCGACTTCGTTACATACAAATCAAACCTTCGAAACTTTCTAACTTAACCTTATTCCTAATGCAATCGAACGTTTTTCGTGCGAATTTCCGTTTTTCTTATTCAAAATTCCTATATCTCTTCAAATCGTACACCATTAAATATTTAAGGTCTAGACCTCAAATTCTAACCTTCCCCTTTCTATAGAGTACTACTTCTAATTTCTTTCTCAAGTTTCTCAACACTAATACAAATATCTAATTTCACTCGAGATTCTCTCCAAAATTTACTAACTAATCTCCTCTCTTTTGTTCTTCCAACTCGGGTTCTAAATATTCTCCTAAATTTCTTTACAACGAGTCGCCCAACAACCTTTTTGTTTGCAAACTTGTTGTAGCTAACTTAACACCCTTACTCCTAATTTCCTACCTGTTACATTTCTACAATAGGTACTCACTTTCACTGATTCACTATACCTCCTCACGTTGCTCGCAACCTTGTCAAAAGTCCGTCACCCTTAACACCATTACTCCCAGTTTCCTACCTGTTACATTTCTACAATAGGTACTGACTCTCACTGATTCACTATACCTCCTCACATTGCTCACAACCTTGTCAAAAGTTCGTCATGTCTACTACTTAACCCAATCTAATTTTGCTAAGTATTCTTCTATACCGTGCTGGTCGTAATCTTTTCGCGTCCTTGATTGAGTAATCTCCTAAGACAGTACCCATTCCTTAAAGATCAACCGGTTCTATACCTTGAGTATCACCCCACATATGACTTTGACTTTCTAAAGCCTAAAAGTTTATTGGCTTTCCCAACTCTAAGTAGATTTCCTTATTTCCATCCTTGGTATTGATTAATACAAACACTCCTACGTGATCACTCTGATTTCACATTCACGACTTTGCACCGTTCAATCACATCTTTTAAAATTACTACCGTATTAACTACTTCTTATACGCTCTCAACAATTTACTTAAACTAAACTCTTAAATACAGTCTACATCTATCAACAATTTGCTATCTCTCCTTATCCACGTAAACGTACTAATGACATCTAAACGCTGTAGGGTATCTCCTAATAATTTCATTTCTAACGTCAATATCCTTTCTGATTCATCGTATCCTAGAACTCCAAGGGTTTGCTAACTAGGGTCCCATTTCTATTTATTCCAATCTTATTTCTCAAAAAATGTATCTCCCTAAGGGTAACAAATCCTAGGTGTATCACTCTTACAATCACCCTAGGTTATCTATTTTTTATGCTTAGCTCCCTCATCCTAAGGTATATCTCCCTTGCATTTAACCCACCGTAGCCTCACCCTTATCATACTAGAACGTACCTCACACCTTCCCTACGGCTATCAACCCAAACTAATGTTTAAACGCACCTTGGGCCGACCATACCCATTTTCCTCACATCCTTAGGTTATAAGGTTTGCATTTCCATCCTAATGTACTGTAATCTCTCCCATCACAATCCTACTTCTATCTATTCTACAGATATTACCTTGTCCGTTTCACTTTTTAAATAAAATTCCTAGCTATTCAGACTATTGGTTCACTATGTCCATAAGTTGGCTCATGGGATCCACCGAGGTTGTCTCGGTACTCTCGGCACTTTCTAGTTCACTAACATCAAAAAACAAACAGGGGTTAGTATCTAAAAACATACCGAATTCTAAACACTTACAGTTGGTGAAGCACTTCCATGCGACGGGTGGCATTGTTAGGTAATCCTTTGAACGATCGCGACCTTATAGCTCGGATACCAACTTGTAATGCCCCCTAACCCACCCCAGCTCAGGCCGTTACTTTGCTCACACTTACAACCCATTAAACGACGATTAAATAAATTTTTGATAAAATTTCGACTCGATTTTTGGGTTTTTCAAACACTTAAAAACATGTGAAAAACGTGCATAAAATATGTACAAAATACGTTGGAAAAGGTCTGGTTAAAACATATTGGAAAATCGAAAATTTTGAAAAAATCAAAGTTGAACTACAAGTAGCGCCGTGCGCGTGCAACCAGTGTGCGCGCCGCCCAGGAAGCGAGCACCGCGAGCTGCCGCTACGCGTGCGCAATCCTGTGCGCCAGGTGCCAATCAATTGGCGCAGCGAGCACCGCGAGCTGCCGCTACGCGTGCGCAATCCTGTGCGCCAGGTGCCAATCAATTGGCGCAAGCGCCAATCGATCGGCAACCTCCCAGGTTGCTCGACCAACCTTGTCGATCGATCAGCGCTGCGCGCGCCGCAGCACCGCGCGCCGCAGCACCTGCTGCGCGCGTCCTTCAATGCCTGCGCGCGGATCCTCTCGGCCACCAGCGAGCCACCTCGACACTTTTCACCTTGTTTTCCATTTTCTTCCCATCACCCTTCTACATTTCACCCAAAAACATCCCCAAATCATCTTCCACTATTTTCCACCCCTCGACACGTTAAACCATAAATATGACTCAAAACGCAAGCAAAAACGTAAAATTCTTGAAAACGAACAACCTTTCTTTATAAAAACTAGAGCAGCATAACATTTAATTATCGAAACCCAAAACCTGAAATACAAATCATTTCATACAACCAAAACCAAAGTACACACCCCAAAAGAGTTCATTACGTTTCAAAATCCATAAACTTAACTATCTATGCACTCTACTATCCAAAACACTCACATACTGAGCTCAGTCGGAATCGCCCTAACAAGTTGCTAGTCCCGGCACACGCGAGCGCGTCCCCAACTTCCATCCACATCCACCCCACGCTCCTCGGCTCACCTGTAAGGTTATCATCACCTACACCATCGAACACAAAACGTAAGACTAATGCTTAGCAAGTAGGGAATAATGAATGTAAAAACACAATGCACACTCAATCCATGACACATGCGGTTTCTAAACTCTCAGTAGTCTTCGTTTCATTTTTGCTTCATTATTCTTTCACTTTTTTGTGTGGATCAAGTAGGCATACATCCGAGCCCCCCTCACAGGACGACCACACCTTGACCCAGCAGAGCATGACCGGAGGCACACATCCGGGCCCCGCCCATTGGACTGCTATACACGATCTCCTCCCACATCGATCATAGAACCCTCTAGTGCTTTATCTTGCACGTTAACGACGAGGCGTTCATACTCACGACAGCTTACATATTTTTAGCGGTGCATCTCTCATAGGGCCCCTTGCAAGTGCTAACCTAACACCCTAACGCGACTAGGCGACTCCACTAAAGCCCCTCGCAGGTGCTACCCCAGCACCCTAAAGCAACTAGGCGACTCCAATAGAGCCCATCGCAAGTGCTAACCTAGCACTCTAACGCGACTAGGTGACTCCACTCGAGAGCACATTGCATTTCTTTTTATCTTCTTATGTTTTAAGCTCACATTTGAAAACAGTGCTTAAAACTTGTATTTTTCGTAGTTTGAAAACAATGATGCATGTCAATACAAATGCTAAACCCACACTACACAACACAACTAATCAAGCAATTAAACATACTCTACCGTTCAATGGTGTAGGCTCGAAGGTAAAACACAAACATACGCTACTTACCTGGATTCCAGCAATGTACTTACTCGCTTCGGTTATGCCAAATGCTCAACTCATCAACCTAGCATGAACATAGAATTCATTTAGAAATCCTCAAAATAACATCTAAAAGGATGCCTACTCTATTTCTAACAACTAATCCAACTAACTCAAAAACCTTAAACCCAAAATCCTCAAAATCCCGAAATTTCACCCCATTACATTGCCCAATCTTCAATCGGCCATAACTCACTCGTTTTTCATCGGATTTAGACAATCCTACCCATTCAGTAAACCTCTACATGTCTACAATCCAATTCCACAATCCAATTTACCAACCAAATAACATGGCCAATCGAATTCCACAAAAACAGAACCGGCGACATATTGTACCCAAAACCAGTTTTTCACCAATTTCAACTTTAACTCTAAAATATCAACATAATCAACCTAAACCATCCTATACTAAGTCTAAACCACCAAAATGACAAGAAAAACCAACAAGGAAAACCAAATTTCGGAGCTTCACCATTAGGGTTTCCAAACCCCTTTAAAATCCCACCAAATTCCCTAAAAACTCCAACAAACTCTAAAGGTAAGCACCAAACACAAAACCCACCTAAAATCTTACCTTGAAACTTGCTAAAACTTGGAGGAAAACCTTGGAGAGAAGCCCCCATGGCTGCCAACGAGAGGGAGAGGAAGAAGAAGACCAAAACTTGTCATTTTACCCTTCACCTTTCACTTTTTAAAACCTTCACTTTTCCTTTTTAATTTTTCACCACCCACTTAAACAATTTACAAAACCACCACTCACACCATTTCACTCCTTCTCTCACGTGGAAGACTCCTCTCATCACTCTTCTTCTTTTCACTTTTCCTCTTCATTTAATTTAAATCACCAATTTTTTCAACAACCACTTAACCCCTTTATTTTCTCTCCAATTCTCTCTTTCTAAACTCACATACTTATAATAATTTCTAGGGTTATTCTTAGGCTCTCCTATCATAATTAAATTTAAGGGCAGTTCGCATTGAGGAAAAATCTCGGGTGTTACATTCACGCGGTTATTCTTCCTTCTCAGGATTAATTGTCGTTAAAATTATCTTTATATTGTGAGTCTAGTAAAGATTCTTACGAGTGCATTCTTTTCTACCGTCTTAGTTGAAGGTAGAACGTAAACATAAGGGTGTACGAACTCTCAAACCACCTCGTTGGAGTTCTCCTAATCTATTAGAGACAAGGTTGACAAGTATCCTACTTAGTACCTCAATCGAACCAACCAGGGTTTTAAAGTTATCATTTTTATTTTGCTTCTTCATCGCGTCAGTTGGTATCGAAGCCTCAAAACTTTCTTGGTGAATTATTTGTGGCTCCCCTTTGTTGCAAATTGATTATCGAGCATGATGACGACGAGTGGTGCTCAACATAACAAAAACTGAGAGGCAAATCTACAAGGTGATCGACTTCCTATGGTGCCTATTTTGGTTGAAGAAGCATCGAGTTATCAAGGTCAAATCAATGAATTAAGTGGCTGATTTGATGACATAAATTTAAAGTTTGAAACTTTATTGAGAAAGATGGATGAGGATCGTGCACGAGACTGTGAAAGAGCCGATGAGAACCGTGCGCAAGATCGTGAAAGAACCGAGGTCTTATTAAGAGAATTAAGGGAGGGCCGAGTAAGGGAATTTCAAACCCTTTTGCCTAGGGGAAGGGCCGAGACTCCAAGAAGAAATTTCCATGAACCAACCTTTGACTTGGATGGTAAAGTGGAATCCGTGGAGATTGAATTTCATAATCTTCCTAATAGGCACGGTTATGATGATGGCTTGAAGCACATCAAAATATCCATTCCACCTTTCAACGGTTCTTGCAACGGAGAAGCGTTCTTAGAGTGGGAAGGAAAAGTAGATAAAGTTTTTGAGATCTAAAACTATACCGAGAAGAGGAAACTTCAATTGGTGTCTGACGCACTCTCCGGTTATGCCAACTTATGGTGGGACAACACAAAGACCATACGATTGCACAACAATGAAGGAGCGATTACTACTTGGCATGCCATAAAGACCCTTATGAGGGGTAGATTTATTCCTTACCAATATAGGTAAGAGTTATTCATCCGAATGCAAAATTTGAAGCAAACTCAATGTTGATGACTATGTGGCCGAGTTTGAATCACTCAAGATTAAGAGTGGTGCAGTGGAAATTGAAGAGCAAACCATTGCATGGTTTGTGAGAGGATTAAATCGAGAACTAAGAGATGTAGTCGAGCTTCAATCATGGTCCACTATGAATGATGTGATCCAACTTGCCATAAAGGTGGAAAGGAAAGTAAAAAGAAAAGGAAGGAACTTTAATCCTTAGTTTGCACCAAAAACCGAGAACCCTCCCAAATTTGTCTCCGAAACCGAAGAGAAAAAGCCTATTCCAAACATTTGGCCGCAGAAGAAGGAAGATGGAAAGAAGTTTGTCGATGAAAGCACTCGGTTAAAGGCTAGAGAAATCAAATGCTTCAAGTGCCTAGGCCATGGTCACATAATGGCACAATGTTCGAATCAAAGAATCATGGTTCTCAAGGGAGACTCAAAGAAAGGCTTAGATCTAGAGGAATTAAGTAGTGAAGAATAAAATGAGAGAGAAGACAATGAAAATTTTGATGTTCAAGAGGATTTAATTCTTCACCCGAGGGGCCAATGATGATAATTAGGCACACTCTCATGACAAAGCAAAGTGAAGAACAATGCCAACGAGAAAATATCTTTCATGGCTGATGCTTCATCAAGGATAAGCTTTGTGCTCTTATCATAGATAGGGGAAGTTGCACCAATGCGGCTTCAAGGGAAGTAGTAGATAAACTTGGCTTGGAAACCACTAAGCATTCTACTCCTTACAAATTGTGATAGTTGAACGACAAAGATAATGTAAAGGTGTCTGAGCAAGTAAGTGTGGAATTTACCATTGGGAATTACAAAGATAAGGTGTTATGTGATGTGGTCCCCATGAGTGCAAGCCATCTTTTACTCGGAAGACCATGGCAATATGTTCTCAAGGATTACTTGGGCTGTCACCATATGTTGAAGACCATAAAGAGGAGGAGATGGATCAACAAATGGATTTGAGGACAAAACCTCAATTACCCGGGGAGGATAACGTGCCTCAAGGCCCAATCACTAGGGTCTGATCCAAGAAGCTAATTAACCTACTCTTGCCATATGTAGGTGAATTGCTCAAAGCCAATAATATATTTGATCACAAGCCTCAAGATAGAGAAAAGACATTCCATTCATTTAATTGGAATAAACCCGAGTTCACATCAATCCAAGAAGAAGATATTTGTCTCCCTTGATCAACAATTATTGTAACCTTTTTTATTTATATTTATTTTATGTATTTAGAGGGTTGCATGCATGGGAGGGTATGGTGGTAATTTACAAAGATAAGGAGGGTTCTTTATTTCAAGGCAATATAAGGAAGGGTTCCTTAATAATTTACAAATATAAGGAAGGGTTCCTTATTTCAAGGAAAGATAAGGAAGGGTTCTTTAGTAATTTACAAAGATAAGGAAGGGTTCCTTATTTCAAGGGAAGATAATGAAGGGTTTCTTATTTCAAAGGAGCACGTGGCTCATCCTTGCGCGCGCACGCCCATTCGTTCATCTTTTCATTTAATTCTTTCTTTAGTTTTTAGCCTATGTTTTATTTCAAGCGAGGTTTATTAAAGAACCGTCAAGACTCTTATGTTTGAAAGATTTGATTGAATAAAAAAATTCAAGTTCTTCCTTAGAAGGTTTTGCGCGGCTATTCTTTCTTCCTGGGATTAATTGTCATTAAAATTATCTTCATATTGTGAGTCCAGTGAAGATTCTTACGAGTGCATTCTTTTCTGCAGTCTTAGTTGAAGGTAGAGCGTAAACATAAGGGTGTACGAACTCTCAAACTGCCTCGTTGGAGTTCTCCTAATCTATTAGAGACAAGGTCGATAGGTATCCTACTTAGTACCTCAATCGAACCAACCAGGGTTTTAAAGTTATCATTTTTTATTTTGCTTCCGCATCGCATCAAGCTTGGAAGTTGTTTTTTTTTATTTAGTTTTTCATGTTTGAGTGTTACTTATTTCCTTGTGATGACTTATCTTTAGTTGGTTTGTATAACTCTTATTTGAATTTGGATTCAACCATGGACATGTAGACCCTTTTTGAACTACTATTTCTTTTATTGCACTATTATATATGTAGTTGTTGTTTGTATCTTGGCTTTTGATTTAATGTTCAAGTCTTCCACTGTGAACCTAGCCTTGGGATGGGTGATCGGGTCCTCCTCGAAGATCAAGTCGATGGACTCGGCATTCTCTTGGGCCTGCCTCCTGATCGTGACAAGAATAATTAAAAATATTTTTTTTAAATACACTCGATTCATCAAACTATAGTATTTTGTAGAAAAAATATATTTTTGTTTATTAAATAACCAATATCGAGCAAGATACATTGTAACGCCCCGAAAACCCACTTCAATTCCCGGTTCGTTACAGGGACTACTCTGAGCTAAATGACTCACTAATTTTCCTAATCCTAACCATTAAGCACCACAGCGTCCTCTCCGAAAATTTCGGCAGAGTAACGCCTGAAAATGGCGCCCCCAAAATGCTAAGTACCTGCAAACAAAACAAATCCCAACCAATCCAGAATACTCCTACACAACAATCCAGTCTACGAAATTTCCAAACAATCATCATAACAGAACGAAAATGCTATCGACCAAAATAAAGAAAGTCCACAGTATAGGGTGACATATCACTCTTAACTATGACTATATACAACAAATACAAATACCCCCACAAAAGTAAAAAAAAAAAGTCCTACTCCCCATCAACACCATGCTACGGCTCTTCCTGGGTCGGGTCGCCCTAACACTGTCATCAACCGGGGCCCTGGTCGCACGCCACCAACTGCCACCTACTCCTAGTCAGATTCTCGGTACACACCCACCAGCTCAGCAGTACCTACACCACATAACACACCGTAAGCTCAAAGCTTAGCAAGTAAAGTGCTGAAAAATAAACGTGAAGCATGAAAACTGGTTATGCAATCCTAACACATGCAGGTCTCTACGCACGTTGTCATCACCTCACCGCATCACATCAACTAACTACGACTCCACATACGCATCACATCACAAACGTGCCTACAACCCACAATGTGCACAAAACTCACAACTGACGTACAACTCGCCCACCGCCTGCACAGGACTCATAATGTACGTGCCACTAACCGTCAACCAGTACGAGACTCGTAACGTATTTATCATTAACTCATAACCTGCACAAGACTCATACATACACACAACTAGCCCACGACCTTCGCAAGATTCACAACCTACATAAAACTATCCCGCAATCTACACAGGACTCAAAACCTACACAACATGCCTAATTAACGACAACTTCTTGTCCACATTCGTACCCACAACCCTCCACGTATGCAAGACTCACAACATATAACTAACAATGACTACACATACGCATACGTACCTATGGCCACATCACACACAAGATTCACATCCTACACACTAGGACCAACTACCGGCAGCTTCTCGTCCTAATCCGTACTTACGACCCACCACGTACGCAAAACTCAAAACTTACATACCATGACCCACAACCTCACCAAACTTACAACCTACGCACGACAGACTCGCCACTTACGCACAACTTACCCACAACCCCACCAGACTCACCACTTACATACAATCATTCCACAATCCCCACAAAGCTCACTACCTACGTACAACTATCTCACAACCCTCACAAGGCTCACCACATACGTACGACTGTCCCACAACCCTCACCAAGCTCACTGCCCACATATAACCGTCCCACAACCCTCACAAGGCTCACCATCTACGTACAACCACCCCACAACCCTCACAAGGCTCACCATCTACGTACACCGCACCACAACCCTCACAAGGCTCACCATCTACGTACAACAGGCCACCATCCTACGTACAACCGCCCCACAACCCGCACAAGGCTCACCATCTACGTACAACCGCCCCACAACCCTCACAAGGCTCACCACCTACATACAACGGTCCCACAATCCTCACAAAGCTCACTGCCTACATACTGACCAACTACCGACGACTTCCCATCACATACGGATCTACGACCCTTAACCTGCTTATCCCTCTGGCCTGAATTCGCGGAGCACCTCACTCCGGCCCGAGTCCCACTCAGAATTCGCGGAGCACCTCACTCCGGCCCGAGTCCCACTCAGAATTCGCGGAGCACCTCACTCCGGCCCGAGTCCCACTCAGAATTTGCGGAGCACCTCACTCCGGCCCGAGTCCCAATCGGAATTCGCGGAGCACCTCACTCTGGCCCGAGTCCCACTCAGAATTCGCGGAGCACCTCACTCCGGCCCGAGTCCCACTCAGAATTCGCGGAGCACCTCACTCCGGCCCGAGTCCCACTCAGAATTCGCGGAGCACCTCACTCCGGCCCGAGTCCCACTCAGAATTCGCGGAGCACCTCACTCCGGCCCGAGTCCCACTCAGAATTCGCGGAGCACCTCACTCCGGCCCGAGTCCCACTCAGAATTCGCGGAGCACCTCACTCCGGCCCGAGTCCCACTCAGAATTCGCGGAGCACCTCACTCCGGCCCGAGTCCCACTCAGAATTCGCGGAGCACCTCACTCAACTCATAACCTGCACAAGACTCATACCTACACACAACTAGCCACGACCTTCGCAAGATTCACAACCTACATAAAACTATCCCGCAATCTACACAGGACTCAAACCTACACAACATGCCTAATTAACGACAACTTCTTGTCCACATTCGTACCCACACCCCTCCACGTATGCAAGACTCACAAATATCAACTAACAATGACTACACATACGCATACGTTACCTAGGCCACATCACACACAAGATTCACATCCTCACACCACTAGGACCAACTAATTCGCGGAGCACCTCACTCCGGCCCGAGTCCCACTCAGAATTCGCGGAGCACCTCACTCCGGCCCGAGTCCCACTCAGAATTCGCGGAGCACCTCACTCCGGCCCGAGTCCCACTCAGAATTCGCGGAGCACCTCACTCCGGCCCGAGTCCCACTCAGAATTCGCGGAGCACCTCACTCCGGCCCGAGTCCCACTCAGAATTCGCGGAGCACCTCACTCCGGCCCGAGTCCCACTCAGAATTCGCGGAGCACCTCACTCCGGCCCGAGTCCCACTCAGAATTCGCGGAGCACCTCACTCCGGCCCGAGTCCCACTCAGAATTCGCGGAGCACCTCACTCCGGCCCGAGTCCCACTCAGAATTCGCGGAGCACCTCACTCCGGCCCGAGTCCCACTCAGAATTCGCGGAGCACCTCACTCCGGCCCGAGTCCCACTCAGAATTCGCGGAGCACCTCACTCCGGCCCGAGTCCCACTCAGAATTCGCGGAGCACCTCACTCCGGCCCGAGTCCCACTCAGAATTCGCGGAGCACCTCACTCCGGCCCGAGTCCCACTCAGAATTCGCGGAGCACCTCACTCCGGCCCGAGTCCCACTCGGAATTCGCGGAGCACGCCACTCCGGCCTGAGTCAAACTCGGAATTCGCGGAGCACCTCACTCCGGCCCGAGTCCCACTCAGAATTTGCGGAGCACCTCACTCCGGCCCGAGTCCCAATCGGAATTCGCGGAGCACCTCACTCTGGCCTGAGTCCCACTCGGAATTCGCGGAGCACCTCACTCCGGCCCGAGTCCCAATCGGAATTCGCGGAGCACCTCACTCTGGCCCGAGTCCCACTCAGAATTCGCGGAGCACCTCACTCCGGCCCGAGTCCCACTCAGAATTCGCGGAGCACCTCACTCTGGCCCGAGTCCCACTCGGAATTCGCGGAGCACCTCCACTCTGGGGGGGGGGGGGGGGGGGGGGGCCGAGTCCCACTCAGAATTCGCGGAGCACCTCACTCCGGCCCGAGTCCCACTCAGAATTCGCGGAGCACGTCACCTCCGGCCCGATTCCCACTCGGAATTCACGGAGCACCTCACTCCGGCAAGAGTCCTACTCGGAATTCGTGGAGCACCTCACTCCGGCCCGAGTCCCACTCAGAATTCACAGAGCACGTCACCTCCGGCCCGAGTCCCACTCGGAATTCGCGGAGTACATCACATACAGACTGCTCAAAATATGCTTACCACTTACGACATGCAACCAACTGTGGTATAGGCCCTTCTGGGTGACTCTCAAGCGTTACACCCACACTACTACTTACCTGGCGTCCTAGCTCGCTGGGTTTGGCACGTCGCGTCACCTACGGCTTCACCTAGCACAAATTCAAAATCTTTGTTAGTACCTAGGCTTAAACTTGCCAATTCATTCTAAAACTAACATTTCTAACTTAACCCAAGTCACACCTAACTAAACTGGTCACTAACTCGGTCTAGTTAAAAACCGACCTGAAACTTTGAACGTGCATAACTTTCATGTCGGTTATCGGAATCGAACGATTCTAGCGACCACATACTCCTCTGATAACGTAGTTTAACTTGCGAGAAAGAGAACCCTAAACGAACGGCCGTAACCAGTCCAAAATCCGAACAATCGACTCGGGTCTATTATGCTAACACGTCCCAATTTAACTTTCAATCCCATTTCACCAATCACATTGTCAATTAAGCTCATTCAGATCAATTTAGACTTGACATAACACAAATTGAGGGTTCCCCACTCGGGAACCCGAATTTCACCTAAACTTCGAATTTACATAACTTTTGCTATGCTTATCGGAATGACGCGATTTTAGCGGCTAGACGCTCCCCATACCATCTATTTTAACATACTAAAAGGAATTTTAAAACGAATAACTAGAGCTAGGTCAGATCCTCTAAAAACAGAACCGGACTTTTACCCTAATTGTCCAAAAAACTCTAATTCAATCTAATTCCACCAATTCCTCACCAATCAATTCCTCTAACACCTAATTAGCACAATTTCATTGAATTCCAGGGCTTAACCTAGAGAACCCGAACCCCACACATTGGGAGTTCTCAGTTTTCAGCCCCAATCGGCACTCTCCCTTGCCCGACCATTCACGCCAGTCCAAGCCCAGCCATCTGATGTCGAGACTAGCCAAAAATGGCCGGTGGTCGGAGCTCAAGCTAGCTCGCCATTCTCGGCCTCAAACAGAACGAAAACAGGGGACGAGAACCGAGCTTACCAGTCGGTTTTGGCACGCGGAGGCAGCCGGAAATGTCTTCCCTGAAGTCGCCGTCGTTGCCTGATCGGAAAGCGTCGAAATCTCCGGCGTTTGGCTCCGTCGATCGTCGCCTGAGCTCTCTCCTCTTCACGGCGCTGTTCTCCGCTCGCGAGGAACAACTGAATGGCTCGAAGCCATTCAGTTGTTTTAAATAAAAATATAATTTTTCTTTTAAAACAAAAAAATTAATAAATAAAAATAAAATAATAATAATAATATCATTAATAAAACTAACATTACCATTTTGCCCTCCCAAAAATTCCATTAAATCTCGTTCTTTGACCGTTAAATTTATATAAATTGACTTTCACCTCACCCTCGGTCTAACTCCCAAAAATAAATAATTAACCCAATAAATAAATAAATAAATCTGGGGTATTACATACATAAAATATACTCATATAATAACTTTTTTTCAAGAGTTATCACTTCTACAGTTATTTAATTATTAAGTCTAAATTTTTTTGATAAACTTGATTCTATATAGAATGTGAATGACACTTGTACGTGCATCACACATTTATCTAACTAGTATTATAAAAATCTTTTTTTTTTCAATTTATTTATTTATTTTATATTTGATCCAATGTGGGAAAGCATGGATTACATATAAGACCCCGTTGTTATTGGATGATGGCTTCATCTAAAGGAAAAAGAAAATCAAGTTGGGTTGATGGAGGCAGGAGTTCAATGTTGTTGAGCATGATCACAAGAGAGTTCCTCTAGTATGAACATAACGTGACCTAAACCCTGACTAATGGTTAGATAAATCACTAGGGGTGTGCACACAGGTGGTTTAGTACAGTTATTCCCTAGAATCGAACAAAACTGTGGCACAATGCTCCCCTATATTGGAACCGGGTGGCACTAGACCTGTAAAATAGTTATATTCTTTTATGATTTTGGATTGGTTTTGGTCGGATTTGGGCCTTATTTTTTGGATTTTTTTGTTGGGTTTAACCGTTCGGTAAAATTTTGTGTTGCAGTTTGGTTCACTTTTTCATGACTTTTTACCATCAAAATCGTGAACCAACCATGACTCAGTTTCACTCTTTCCAAACTTGGATCCAGTTTCTATAACAGTAGGAACTAAACCAAATCATAGATTTTGGTTTGAACCATGGTTCATTCTAGTTTCTACCCACCCCAAGAAATTACAAGGAACATAGACAAAATTTAAGGACAGAGAGAGAGCCCTTCGTCAAGTATCACTTGCCGAGTTTGTTGTTTTTTTTCTATTTCCTCGTACGACAGAAATTACTGGTATTCATAACACCAATAACATGTGTCCCCCCGTATTTTAAGAAAAAATGTTTTTTCCAAAACAATAAAAAGATCGTTAGTTACAATATAATAATAATCATATGTTATTGACAAAAAATAATTTCATCATATTTATTTAGATCGAATCTAAAAGATTAAGAATTTATACATTTGACTTATTTTGTGTTTGATCTTATGACTTCATATTCAAGCTCCTCAACACTTTGATACAGTCAATCTTCTCCGTCAAGTATGTCCACCTCGAATAATAATGTGTGAATTTTATGAATGCAGTAAGATCACACTCAATTTGTGATAGACCATTTTCTCAACATGTGAGATGATCTATGCGAGTACATAGAACAATTCTCTAAACACGCTACGGAAGACATGTATAATTTTCTCTCAAAAATCTTATTCTTCAATATGAAAGTTTCAACCCTATTTATACTAACGAGGTTGTAACTTTACATTTGAGGTTTTTTCAACTTCATCTAATGAGGTTGTAATTTTTCATTTTAAGTTTTTCAACTTCATCCAGTCGCGTTGTAATTTTTCATTTGAAGTTTTTTAACTTCATTTACTGAGGTTCTAACTTTTCATTTTTATTTTTACAACTTCATCTAATAAAGTTATAAACTCTTATTTAAGGTGAAATAATTTTGAAAAGAAATATCAAAGTTTTAAGAGAAAAGTGTTGCAAAATTTTATCTCTTATTTAAGTTAAATTGATTTGTAACCATTTGTAGACAAAAGTTATGAAATAAAAAAGTAATTTGTTGCCACCTTAAATTTGATATGAACAATTCAATCGAACTAATTTATACTCAAGTTTATATAGTTTGTTATTAATTGAATAATCAACAATTTAATCGTTTTCATCTACTAAAATATAACAAATTGAAATTAATCATGACAATTATTGTCCAAGTGTCTTATTATATGCGTGCATTAAATAATTAATTATTTAATGTCATTTATTCATTTTTTATTATTCAAAGAATGATAGAAGGTGACGAATGGATAAATGGACCTATAATTTCAAACTCCAATGATTTTTCATAATTAATATAAATTCTTATATTAACCAATATAATTATTAACTTTAAAGTTGTAACACCCGGTAATTTCCTATATCATGCGTAGCCTTAGGTTAGAAGTGTTAGGAGAGTTCAGTTTCTCAAGTTTAGTGGAGTACATTGAGGAGTGGAGTACATTGAGGAGTAATAGAAGAGAAAGAATGGTGGAGGAAAAGAAAAAGTGGAAAGAAAGATTAGGTTTAAAGTGATGTTTTTCATTCTCCTCCTCACTCTTCATCGACTCTCTCTCCTTCTCCTCCATAGCCGACCTCCTTCCTCCCTTTTCTTCAATTCTCTCAAGGCATTTTAAGGTAAAACTTTATGGGTTTTGGTTTTTGTAACCTCGGATGAAGATTAGGAGTGTTGTTAGGGTGTTTTGTGGGGGATTGCATAGGGTTAGGAAACCCTAGAATGTGAAGTGCGAAAATTGGGTTTAAATGTTAGATTTCTTCCCTATTTTGATGATTTGGTTGTTGAATGACTGGGTTAGGGTAGATTTTAAGGTTAGATTGAAGATTGGTGAAGTGTTCCACAAAAAGGTTGAAGAACTCTATAGGGCCGATTCTGTCTTTGAGAATTTCGGGCTGGGCAAAGTGTTTGTTTGGTTACTTTGAGTGATTCAATGGATAGTAGACGTGTAGAGGTTTCCGAGTTGGGGTGGCACGTCGAAATCCGTTGAAAAACGAGAAAGTTATGACCGTTTGAAGTTAGGCGGTCAATTTTGGGGTAAAAATCGGGTTTGGAGTTAAGTTGTGAGTTTAGGTTGAAATGTGTGATTAGTTAGTTAGAAACAAATCGTTATAATTTATTTAGGTTGCTACTAAGTGAATTTTCATTATTTGTTAGGTGATTGAACGTGCGGTTTAGTTGGACGAAGTGAACAAGGACGTACCGAGCGCACAGGTAAGTAGTGGATGAGTGTTTGTTGCCTTCGGGCCTACACCATAGAACGGTAGGGATTGTTTGTTTGTTTGTTGTGTTTTTCTTTGTGTCATGCATTGTGTGTCATGCATCATTGTTTTCTTACTTACGAAATCACGTGTTTTGCATGTTTGAGTTGTGAGGATGACGTAATGAAAGATGAGAAAATTGATATGCAACTTGGTCTCGAGTAGAATAGTCTCGTTGGGCACGTGGCTCGCTGAGCACCCCACGAGGTATTTTACCTGAGATGCTATACTAATGTACGTAATATGTCGTGAGTATGAATACCTTGATATGTCCGTGCTTGAAGGCACAATGAGGATTCTACGACCGATTGGGGAAGATTCGGTTGGCCGTCCAGGATTGTGTTGGGGCGTGTGCCTCCGGTCTTGCTCCGTGGGTCAAGGCGTGGCCGTCCAGGATTGTGTTGGGACGTGTGCCTACTTGATTCACACGAAAGTGAAAGATAAATGCAACCCGAATGAAAAGAAAGCAACTGAGTGTGTAGAAACTGCATGTTAGGGTTGAGTCGAGCATTTGGTGTGTTAATGTGCATTATTTCCCTACTTGCTAAGCGTTAGGCTTACCTTTTTGTGTTCTACGGTGTAGGTGACGAGTATCTTACAGGTGAGGTAGACGAGACCACCGAGGATTAGGCTGCAGTTGGAGGAGTGCGGGGTGCGCCGGTGCAGGTTATTGTCGGGGCGTCTCGGCTACTGTCTTCCTCGGGTTTGTGGGAGGTTGTTTTTTTTGGTATGTAGATAGTTGATGGGTGTTTTTAAGCCGTTTTGATGGGTTAAGGTATTTGAAGTGTGAATGTTTATTTTGAGAAAAGTTAGAAGAATTTGGAAGTTTGGTACGTTGTAGTTATAAATGTTTGCGTACTTATTTTGGAATGTCCGAGAGTTGGTTGAGTTGATGGATAATAGTCCTACATGGTTGTGGTTTGAAACTATATGTTTTGGTTTTAAACTTTCAGGTTTTGGGTTTATCGAGTTTTAGGCGTTCTGCCGCTCGTTTTGGTTTTAAAACAATTAACGTCGGGTTATATTCTCTATTTTTTTTAATTATCCGTTTGAAGTCGGTTTTCCCCAAAATTTACGGGATTTGAAGATCTATGTGTCGGGAGTGTATAGTAAAAATTTTGGGATTTTTAGAGGTGTCGGGCTCGTAGAAAAGTGTAGAAAGGTCGAGAAAGTCAAGAAAAGTCAAAACGCGGTGTTTTGGGACGTTTTTGGCGGAAAATACCCGAGCCGGCCCGACCGATCGGGCATGGGTCACAACCGATCACGGCCGGGGTCAATTTTGGTGAAAATAGCCCGAGCAGGCCCGATCGATCGGGCCCAAAATGCGACCGATCGCGGTTGGGCGCGCCCAGCGCGCTGCTCGGGCGCGCGCGGCGCCCTGCGCGCGCGCGGCGCCCTGCGCGCGCACGGCGCCCAGCGCACGCGCACGGCAGTTCTTAAAAAAAAAAAAGTTCAAAAAAAAAAAATACTATTTCTACTTTGTTTTAACCCGACTTTTTTCGATATATTTTAAACGTAATTTGGCACGTTTTCCAACAAAAATCGAGGGTTCGAAAAACCCGAAAACCGAGTCGGGAATTTTATTAAATTACTTTTAAACGTCGTTTTAAAAGCGGGATTGAGTTGCAAAATGACGCACCGGGCCCGGGGCGGGTTCGGGGCGTTACAAAAGTAATTTTACTAAATACTCAGAGTTGTATTCTTAGAACTATAGTACATATGTATTCAAAACATCCATTGGTATAGCAATTACATATTTATTGACCCTCCAATTAATTTCGTAATAGAGATAGACTCATAATATATTCACCTCTTATATTACATCTTTATCTTCGAATACTAATAGTTTTCAATTGAATAATTAATTTATAATGATTATGAATTGTAAGTTAATTATTTGATCCATAAATTAACAAACAAAAGAATCGATAGAAATGAATTTCATTATATCAAGATTAACATTCTCAACTATTCATTATAAATTATAATCAATATACAATTTATTCAAATTGTAACTCATAAAACACTTTATGGAGTAAATAAAAAAAATAAAGTAAAATAAAATAAGAGTAATACAATGAATTGAGATTATACATAAATGACCATCACCCGGCATTTTTGGTCAAGAAATTATCCATCGAATTATCGAACGGGATTAGATTTATATTAATATAATGAATGTTTTGGTGAAATTTGTTAGGATGTTTAGTGGAAAACTAAACATAGGTGTAACCAAAACACTTCCACGTTGAAATCAATAGAAGGGCAACTTAAAATGGCAGGTAAGGAGGTTGGTGGGAGGAAACCAATAGATGGTGGACAATTGTCCAAGATCATTGAAGAAGCTCTCTCTTTCTTCTCTTATTTTCTCTCTCTGGGGTTTTCTCTTTTGCACGCAAACCAGACAACCTCTCTTCATCTCTTCTCTTCCCTCCTACGTAAAAATCTCCCTTCATTGGTTCTCCTTCTCTCTGCTTTTAGCTTCTCTCCCTTCCTGCTTTTAGTTTCTTCTCCAGGTGACAGAACTCATTTCCTCTGTTTCTTCCATTTTCTTCGATCAAGGTTCGAAGCTCACAGAGGCAACACGATCAAGGATCGCAAACACCATGGACAACAGGTAAGTTCATGTGTATAAGTTGGCCCTTAAGGCCCTACAACACGGAGGTACTAGGTTTTGGTTCGGGTAGTTAGGTCGTAGGTTATGTTTTGAGTAAAACTTGTTTTGTTTCATGTTTGTTTTTATTCTGTCGCCTGTATATGTTAAGTTTAAGCACCATATCTGTTCATGCATACACGTTTTTCTGGAAAACCATGTAAATGTTTTTCAGCACCAGATTTGAAGTTATGAAAGTTAAAAATGTGAATGTAATGTATGGTTAAGTGTGGACGAGGACTGGCATCCTGTCATGTACTCCTGTTATGTCCTGTTGTGGCATGTACTCCTGTTGCGCCAGCTCTTCTTCTCACTTATACCTCCTTGTCCAGTGAAATGTAATTAATGTAATGTTCATGTATTTGAAAATGTTCATGCATAGCACGTGTATCACTTTGTATTGTATGTTCTTATTGAGTTCTAGGCTCATAGTTGAACTCCCTGTTGTAGGTATGGATCCTCTAGATGAGGACTTTGTGCCTCAAGATGATGAGTTGATGTAGTTGGCGGATCGAGCTCATGGGGATTGGTTGCTGCAGTCAGACAAATGTTATTCCTGTGAGAAAGTATTTTTGAAAGTTATGTCGAGTCCTGTAGCTTTTGAAATTTTAAAACAATGTATAGTCTTTGTTAGGAATTCTGTTGGGATTTTGATAAAGTATAGGTTTTGGTGTTTATGTTTTTAAACCTCTGTAATTGTCAGTTGAATGTAGATTTTGAATTATTCTACAATCGTTTAGAATCTCTCCTTTTAGGTTATGCATAGATTGTTTCAAATTTTAAATCGATCCATGCAGTCAGATTTTCGAACTTCTGTAACGTTTCCAAGCATGTTTTTAAGCTATGTTTTTGTAACGCCCCGAGTTATCTGAACCCGGTTTGTTACTCATAAACCCGAATATTTCTAAGAAAAACTTAGACCAAATTTAAAGCTTCGTTCAAAATTCAAAATTTGGACATTTAATAAAACATGAAAACTTGCAGCGGAAATTGTTTAAACAAAAATAAAATTAAACATAACCATATTAAAATAATCGTTGGGAATGTAAAAAAAAAACAATCGGTTAAGAAACAAAGGTTTAACTCGTGAAAATACTTTAAAGGTTGCAAAGTCAAATTCATCGTCCGCTGAACAAAGTCAACGAAAAGGGGCTGAAAACGGAAAACAGAAGACATCATCCGGTCATAAAACGACAAAGTTTCGGCTACATCATCCAGCCACAAAACGACAAAATACATCCTTCATCTACCGGTGACGTCAGCCGGATGATCTCCTTCATCCGATCGATGTATCATTACATCATCCGGTGAAATAAGAGGACATCATCCGGTGTACATGTGCTTCTCACGTGAGCAATTAAAACATAACTCTATAGTGGACATCCACCGGTGAACACGAGTTAAACACGTGACTCATTAAAACCTCACCAGATAAGAAACATCATCCGGTGGGCACGTGCATCACACATGACTAGTTAAATCTCACCCGAGCACTAGACGACAAAGTAATACGCACATCGCCCGGTCACTAGACGACAAACAAAACACTTATATCATCCGGTAACTAAACACTCGACTTCACCGGATGACTAAAACACAACACTATCTACAGAAAGGAATTTACTTGCTTTTCCAAAACCATTCAGAAACAACTCAAACCATAGCATTAATCAAATCCAGTAAAAATCAACATTTAAAACTCAACAGAATACTAATATCAGTAAATCTCAAAACGTATTTGAAATGCTAAAATTTCTACTGTCATGAAAACTCAACATACTCAGACTAAATCATTATCAACTAAACCTCAACAACTGCTGACACCAGTTAACCCGCCTCATCAGTTTACCAAGCCGAGATATGGATGTACTCCTCCAACCACATCTAATCATCTGTGCACTCAGGAAATTCACCTGCAGTATCCTCAACACCTACACCACAAAACTCATCTATTAGCCTAATGCTAAGTAAGTAAAGCAATAATGAAATGACAAGCTGAAACATGAAACCTAAATATGCAGTTTCTACTTTCTCATCTCAGTTTCACATCGTTTGTCTACTGATCAGATCCCATGATTCCCTTGGGAGTGGGATCAACTCTCCCAATGTCTACATCCTCTTCATTAGTTAAGGGGTGGATGAGGTCCCTTAATAGCTGTTCTGATCCCTCAATTCCCTTGGGAGTGGGATCAGTTCTCCCAATGTTATAAATCCTCATAATCAGTTAAGGGGTGGATTAGTTCCCTTAACCGCCAATGCAGTTCAATCTGTACTCGCTTTCCCATAATATTACATGAAAGTTCATTTTCGTATTCTTTCAAAACATGATGCATAACACACAAGAAAATACTCAAACATGCATACACCTACTGTTTTGTGATGTAGGCCCGAAGGCACACACAATACTTCACTTACCTGGATTTCCCTGGGATTGTCCGGGTTGCTAACCACTTCGGGTATTGCTCAACCTAAAACCGTAGACAGAGCATACATTAAATTTCCTCTAATCTTCATTCTAAACCACTATAAATCTAAGGGAAACTGTTTTGGAAACTCTAGTCATTGTGCGTTCCCGATTTCAACTTAAAACCGAAACTAACACTCGCTTACTGCATTCTCCAAAACCTCAATATTATCCCTCCCATCAACGATAGATACAATGTAGCTAGAATTAGAAGCAAAACTCACCAAGTTCGGAGGAAATCGCTGGAGAAAGTCGAAGGGGGGTCTCCTATCGCGCTCTGCTAAGCTGAGGAGCTGAGAATGGGGAGGAAATGGAATAAAACAGTGGCGGCTACTTCAATAATAGTTTCCTTAAATACGTTATCCACCTTTAGATTTCTAATTACCCTTATGCCCTTGCCTAGTAATCCACTAACCCTACATTTAATATTGCCATATAAATTGTGTCATTAGTTTAAAAGGAATAGAGAAACGGTTTAACAGAACCGGGTATTATAGTTTTGAATCGGGTTTTAGGGTTTTGGAGGTTTTTGTGTCATCTATTTTTATGCTCTCTGTTCATATGTCTTCCTGTTAAATGTAGTCCACTTCTGCCTGTAGTTCACTTCTGCCTACACCTTACATCTACGTGTCTTCACTGTTCATCTTCCACCTTACATCTACCTGTCTTCACTATTCATCTTCCACCTTACATCTACCTGTCTTTACTGTTCATCTTCCACCTTACATCTACCTGTCGTCGCTGTTTATCTTCCACCTTACATCTACCTGTCGTCACTGTTTATCTTCCACCTTACATCTACCTGTCTTCACTGTTCATCTTCCACCTTACATCTACTTGTCTTCCACTGTACATCTTCCACTCCTGTCATCCACCTTATGTCTTCTATTTTATGTTTATCATTTCATTAAGTCTTCCGCTGTAAAATTTCCAGTTTATGTTTCTCAATTTATGTCCTCTATTTTAAATGTTTTAGATTTTTTTTAAAGTAAGTTTGTAAAAAAAAATATATGTCACGTCTTAAATGTCCGGAGTGAGGCTCGCAGGCCCTGATCTGGTCAGGGGTCGTCACAGTTATGGTATCAGAGCCACCAGGTTTTAAAAGTGATTCTGTAAACTGTCTGACTGCGCAATCTGCCACATGAGATCGCTCCACCAACTGTAAGTATTTAAGTTTCTGTATCTGTTTTAGTTTATTAAGTTAAGTTCCTTATTATGTATAGGGTTTACATAGAAATGGTGAGAGGACACCAAGGTAGGCCAAACGATGGGGGCGATGCCCTTGACCGTTTAACTGAGCTGGTCGGCGTTCAGTCCCGCATGATGGAGCGCATGATGGCCGATAATGGGAACAATAACCGTGCTAATGCTCTACGTGATACTACGTGGAGAGGGATTCCAGCGACTCCAACCGCCTGTGTTCGATGGATTATCAACAGATCCTACTCATGCCGAAGAATGGATCCGGCAGATCGAACGTATGTTGAATTATGCTGTGACGACCCCAGACCCGATCGGGGTCGAGGAGCCATCACTCCAGACATTTAACAGAAAACGGGACATTTTTTTTTCTTAAACAGACGTAACTTTTAAAAACAACCCTTAAAACTTTGTAGAGATAGAGAGAACATTCTTTGGATTTGGAAATAAAACCGGAAACAGTTAAAAATCAGAAGCCAGAATGCATGACAGAAGAAGAGCAGGAAGGTTGGAAGCAGGGAGAAATGAAAACAGTTCTGAAATTTTCACTAAGACTTGACTTCGACTTAAACAGAATTCTGACAGAAGGTAAGAAGATTGAAACACTAAAATTTGAACGATGAAAATGAGCAGAAAGAATTGAACGACTGGAGGCAATGACAATATACTTTTAAGTGGGAAAACATAACCGGAAAACTATAAAAACATGAACTGGAAAATAATAATCTAGAAGGCATACTAGGAGGAGGGCTACAGTGAATGACAGGATCGGGTGATATAGGGCAGGAGAGTAATTTAATCTGGGCGGAAGATGCAAGGCAGAAGATATAAATAAACCGGGGCAGAAGAAGTAAATAAACCAGGGTGGAAGAAGTAATCAAACTGGGCGGAAGATATGGATAGGTGATGTCAAGCGGAAAATGTAGTTAAACTGGCGGAAGATGTGGATGACGTCAGGTGAAAGATGTAGTTAAACTAGCGGAAGATGTGAACTATAGGCATAAATGAATTTCACTGTTCACCGGCAGAAGTAAACAAAACAAAAGTGAACAGTGGCAGCGGCAGATGTAAATAAAACAAAAGTGAACAGTGGCAGCGGCAGACGTGAATAAAACAAAAGTGAACAGTGGCAGCGACAGAAGTGAACTAAAGAAATGAACAATAGACAACGGTAGATGTGAATAAGACAAAAATGAACAGTAAAACAGCGGCAGATGTGAATAAGACAAAAGTGAACAGTAAACAAAAAACTCCTACCGAAAATAGAAGACTTCTACCGATGACAGGAAACAGAAGGCGTAAAAACAGAAGAAGGCTTTTGCATGAACAGTAAACAGCGGCAGATGTGAATAAGACAAAAATGAACAGTAACAGCGGCATATGTGATTTTTAACGGGATGCGGTAGATGTGATTTTTAAAGCAGCGGTAGATGTGATTTTTAATGGGCAGCGGTAGATGTGATTTTAAAAGGCAAAGTTAGCAACTTTTAACAAAAAGACATACGAACAGGGAGCATAAAAACAGAAGGCATAAAGTTTCAAACTTTCAAAACATGATTTTCAGACATAACAGAAAACATGACAGAAGTTTTAAAAGATCAAACTACATGGATAGCTCTAAAACCAGAGACCATCCATGCACAAATTAATAGAGAAACTATTTCAAACAATTCCAGAATACTTCAGAACATAAATTCAACTGTCAAATACAGCGGTTTTAAAACTTAAACATCAGAACTTATACATTGTTTTACGATCTGGGAAAAACTGTACAGAACTTGATATACATTTCCAAATTTCTAACAGAGTTTTTAAAACCAAAACACCAGAATCTTAGTAGAATTTACAGACATGAACTTCACTTTAGAAACTTAAACCTCTGAACAGAAACATGTCTGGCTGCAACAACCAACCCCATGCAAGTTCGAGCCACCGACCACTTATTCATCAGACTGAGGCACAAACTCCTCATCCACGGGTTCAGTACCTACATCAGGGAGTTCACCTATGAGTCTAAAACTCAGTAAGAACATAAAAATGCAGTGATGCAAAATGCTATGCATGCGGTTTTCAGAATACAGTGACAGAACATTACATTACGTTTCAGTGGCATAGGGGTATAAGTGGGGCTTATAGGGGAACTGGAAAGTGCACGACAGGCACATAACAGAATTTCAGAACAGAAACAGAACAGAACATAACAGAACAGAACAGTAGGCTAGTCCCCGTCCAGCACTTAACCAATAAATTACAGTCAGATTTTATCTTTCTTAACTTCAAAACGTGTGCAGAAAACATTTTTTTGCATGAACCTTCGGGAAAAACGTGTATGCATGAACGTTTACAGTGCTTAAACATAAAACAGCAGTCAACAGGAATAACACAATAGAACGTGAAGCAAAGCACAGACAGCTCAGAACGTAAACTATAACTTATCTATCCAAAACAACCCGACAAAAATAAAACCTAGTATCTCCTTGATGTAGGGCTTTAAGGGCCAACCTATGGATATGAACTTACCTGTTGCTGTAGGGTTGCAAGTCTTGAACGTCTCGGTTATACACGGACCTAAAACATGCACGTAAAGAAAATAAACAAAGTTGCAAATGCTAACAAATAACTCAGTAGAACATACTCTAAACTCCATTCAAACCTTTTGAAAACAAACCAACGTGTTTTCATACAAAAACAGTGAGTTTTTTCCAAAATACCTTAACCCTAAACTTCAACAAAACTCACGTTTAACATGTCCAAACTTGCTAACTGGGTTAGATGATTACCTTTGCTGAAGGAAACAGAAGAAAATAGGAGAAACAAGTTTTGGAGATTTGTCTCAGTTGTCTAGAAGAGAGAAAACAGAGAAGAGAATGAAAATGAAGGTTTACGTAGAAGAGAAGAGAAGAGAAGACAATAGGTAGGTTTCTCATCAAGTTATGGACATTAGGCAACCATCCATTGGCTCCCTCCCACCTACCTTAACTTTTTCCCAATTTACCCCTCCATTGGTTTCTAACCAAATTGTTTTATTTTGGTTGAACATAGTTTGGTTTTCCAATTAAGTAGTTATTTAAATTCTTCGATTCGTTTTCTCCAAAAATCTATTTTTTTATGTAAGGTATTACAAAACTCCAACAAAATACGCATTTTATTAATGGCCAATAAATTCCATTCAATAGTTTAAGGAATAATTACATGGCTAAAATGCCGGGTGTTACATTCCACCCACCTTAACAGAAATTTTGTCCCCAAAATTTGCCTGAGCAAAGAGGTCCGGATATTGGGCCTTGATGTCCTGCAGTCTTTCCCAAGTGGCTTCCTCCACGTTATGATTTCGCCACAAAACTTTCACTAGTGGGACCACCTTGTTGCGCAGCACTTTAATCGAAGTATCCAAAATTTGTATTGGCCTTTTTTCATATGTCAACGTCAGCATGACATCAAAGTCCACCTGTTCCACGATCTGAGTTGGATTTCGTACACATTTTCTCAGCATCGATACATGAAAAACATTGTGAACTCCATCCATTGACGCTGGTAGCTGCAGTCTATAAGCCATGTTTCCCACACGCTCCAAGATAGAAAAAGGCCCAATGAACCTTGGACTTAGCTTCCCTTTCTTGCCAAATCTCATCACGCCTTTGAAAGGTGACACCTTCAAGAATACTTCATCACCTTCAGCAAACTCCAAGTCTCTTCTCCTGTGGTCTGCGTAGCTTTTATGTCGACTCTAAGCAGTTTGAATTCTTTGTTTGATAGTAGCCACCATCTCAAACATCTACTTTAATAACTCAGGGTCGACAAGCCTGGATTCTCCAACTTCATCCCAACATAATGGAGATCTGCATTTTCTGCCATAAAGAGCTTCATATGGAGCCATACCGATCGTAGCCTGGTAGCTATTGTTGTAAGCGAACTCCACAAGCGGAAAATATTTACTCCAAGGAGCATGAAATTCCAGCACGCACGATCTTAACATATCCTCCAGTATCTGAATTGTCCTCTTGGATTGTCTGTCAGTTTGTGGATGAAAGGCCGTGCTGAAATTTAACTTAGTACCCAAGGAGTTTTGCAAGCTTTTCCAGAACCTCGACGTTAATCTAGGGTCCCGGTCGGATACAATTGACACAGGCACCCCATGCAGCTTGATGATCTCACTTATGTATAGTTTTGCATACTGGTCCATAGTGAACGTCGTCTTCAAAGGTAGAAAATGAGGAGACTTTGTTAGCCTATCTACAATAACCTATATGTTGTTATGGCCTCTAGTCGTCCTCGGTAGGCCAACAACAAAGTCCATTGTAATGTTCTCCCACTTCCACTCAGGAATCGAGAGAGGCTGAAGTGTTCCACCTGGTCGTGATGTTCAGCCTTGACTTATTGACATATCATGCAAGACTCCACATATTTGGCTACTTCATTCTTCATATTCGGCCACCAGAAGTGAAGTTTTAAGTCTTGGTACATTTTCGTGCTTCCAGGATGGACAGAAAAAGAAGACGAGTGAGCTTCTGACAAGATGTCATTCCGTAGCTCTTCATCTCTTGGAACATACCTTCTGTCCTTGAACTTCAGAACACCATCTCCCGAATAGCTGAACTCGGAAGATGCCATGGGCAACTTACTTACTATATCGGCCATTTCCTTTGAATTGGTCTTCTGGGCTTCCTTAATTCGGTCCAGGATGGTGGGTCGTAGTGTCAAGACCGCTAGCATGGCCGATAGCCCAGAAACTATCTCCATATCAAACCTCTGGATCTCTGTCCTCAAAGGCATTAACACGGTCGACATAGTTGGTTGCATAGTAGCTGGCATCCTGCTCAATGCATCGGCTACCACGTTAACTTTCCCTGGGTGGTATTTAATCTCAACATCGTAATCTTTCACAAATTCTAACCACCGTCGATGCCTCATGTTCAACTCCTTTTTAGTGAATATAAACTTCAAACTCTTGTGATCTGAAAACACCTCGCATGATTGTCCATACAAGTGGTGTCTCCATACTTTCAGCGCAAATACAACTGCTGCTAACTCAAGATCGTGAGTAGGGTAGCTTTGTTCATGGTTCTTCAATTGTCAGGATGCGTATGCCAGTACTTTCCCTTCTTGCATCAATACACATCCCAAGCCAACCTTGGACACATCACAGTACACGCTGACAAAGGAGCGGTGGTTAACTTCTTCTTGAGCGTCTGAGAACTCATCTCACAAGCTTTAGACCACTTGAATTTGATGTCTTCCTCGTTAAGCTGGCCATACGTTTTGCTATCACAGAAAATCCCTTGATAAATTTTCTGTAATAACCAGCTTGCCTGATAAAGCTCCGCACCTCACTGGCATTTCTTGGTCTCGGCCAGTCTTTTACAGCCTGAATCTTGGCCGGATCCACTGAAACTCTTTTTGCAAACACCTCGTGGCCTAGGAAATTAATCCTGCTCAACCAGAATTCACACTTCGATAGTTTGGCGTAGAATCGATGTTGTTTTACAGTTGACAGCACAATTGCCAAGTGCTCCTCGTGCTCGGTTTCACTCTTGGAATAAACCAGGATGTGTAGAAGACGATCACAAATTTATCCAAGAACTCCTGGAATATCCTGTTCATCAAGTCTATAAATGCTGCGGGGGCATTAATCAACGCAAACGACATGACTAAGAACCTGTAGTGCCCGTATCGGGTCCTGAAGGCAGTCTTTGGAATATCATTGGCCCTGACCTTCAGTTGATAATAATCGGAGCGCAAGTCAATCTTTGAGAATACCTGAGCCCCTTGTACTAGTCAAATAAATCATCGATCCTCGGCAACGGGTACTTGTTCTTGATGGTCAACTTGTTCAGCTCACGGTAGTCAATACACATACGTAGGGACCCATCCCAAATAAGATGGGAGCACCCTACGGAGAGAAACTAGGGCGTACAAAGCCCTTGTCCACCAATTCCTTTAGCTGAGGCTTCAACTCCCTCAGCTCTATTGGCGCCATACGGTACGGATTCTTCGATACCGGTTCAGCACCAGGATATACATCAATTTTGAACTCAATCTCACGATCAGGTGGTAGTCCTAGTAAGTCATCTAAGAAAACCTCTGAGAAGTTTCGAACGACCGGGATGCTTTGAAGTTCCACCACTCCTTGCCTCTGAACATCTACTACGTGGGCAAGAAATCTGACACATCCTGACCTCATCAGCTGTCGATCTTTCAAGAAGGATATAACAGGCATACTGTGTTTCTTTGGTATTGCCTGATAGAAGAACTCTACCTCGTTCGGGCGCTTAAAAGACACTAGCCCGGACCTGCAGTTGATGGTGGCATAATGTCTAAATAGCCAGTCCATCCCCAAAATCACATCGTATCCTCTCATACCGATGACGATAAGATTGACATACAACTTCTGGTCTCCTATTGACACTATGTCACCCCGTACAACCCGCTCGGAGTGCATAAACTCTCCGGACGGTAGCATAATGTTGTAGAGCTGATTTGACGGCACACAACAAAACTTCTCCTTATCAATGAATTCTCTTGCCACAAAAGAATGTGTGGCCCCCGTGTCCCACAATGTATAAGCAGGTGCATCACATATTGAAATTGTACCTGTAATTGCTGTGTGCTGGGCGACATCATCATCATTCTCTATCATTGCAAAAAACCCTTGGTACGACAAGGTTTGATCTCGTGTCCGGCATTGGGCAATCCCGAACATGATGGCCCTCCTTGCCACATCGGAAGCACTGGCCGGTAATGAGTCTGCATTCGCCCCTATGGCTTTTCTGACATCGCGGGCATACAGAAAGCTAAGGAGCCCTAATTGGTCTCTTTCCATTATCTTGATAAGTGATGGTCTCATTGGGCCTCTTAATGCCCCTGTTTTGTTGCTGTTGAGGTTGCAAATTCTGACCTCTTTGTTGTTGTTGTTACTATTGAGGAACATTCCGTATAATCCCTCTTGATGAATCTCTCTATCTCTTGAACTTCGCCTCTAAGGCCTCCAACTGATAAGCCTTGGCCACCACTTTTGTGTATGGTGCCTCATCAAAACCCCCTGTTGTAATCCCGCGTAAAAGGTCCAGTTTCAGCCCTTGAATGAACTGGTGTACCTTATTTCATCAGTGTCCACAAGATGTGGTGCATAGCGGGATAAGGATTCAAACTTCTGAACATATTCGGCCACAGACCCGTACTGTCGTAGCCGAGAGAATTCTATCATCTTTTCCTTCTTCGCACCTCGGTCAAAATACTTCTCATAAAATATCCGTTTAAATCCTTCCCAGCCTAATGCCACCGTCGATGCCTGAACAGTGTCCCACCAAAACCCTGCATTCCTGGTGAGATGAAAACGTGGCACACAGAACCTTCTTGTTTTCTTCCACCTCTGCACATCTAAACATTTGCTCTATCTATCGGACCCATTCCTCAGCGTGAGTTAGGTCTGTAGATAATCCATCAAATGCAGGCGGCTGGAGTCGCCTGAACCTATCTCCACTGGTGTCACGTGGAGCATTCCCATAATTATTATTATTGTTGTTGTCTTCTCTGGCCATCATACGTTCCACCATACGGGATTGCACCCCCATCAGCTCGGTTAAACGATCTAGAGCCCTGGCACTATCGTTCACTTCTTCCTGATGTCCTCTCACCATTTCTAAGTAACCCTATAAGCAGAATAACTAAATTTAATAAACAGAAACTTTTACGTAAACTTTAACACTTGCAGTTGGTGGAGCGATCTCACGTGACAGGTTGTGTAGCCAGACATTTCTCCAGAACCGCTTTTAAAACCTGGCGGCTTTGATTTTGTAAAGCCCTAGCTCAAGTGGTACTCCTCACTTGTAGCCCAGGTACTAATCCCTGAGGTCCTGGGTTCGAGTGGGGAGGAAGGCAAAAACTCCCAACAGGGAGGGAGAAGTTTGTGGGTGGGCCACCCATGCTCCGCGGATCCTCAGAGGTCTGGTACCCGATTGGGGCCGGAAGTGTAACACCCGACATTTCGGCCAGGTGATTTTCTGACCATTTCATTGTCACCCTCTTATTTAACCTTTATGATTTAAAATTTAATGTTAAGACAAATTTATTACAAGTTGTGTGAAACTAGGTTGGGTGGCAGTTTTGTAATTAAAATCGATGGATTTAGTATAAATAGGAAATGGAAACCTTAAACCTCATTTATTACCACTGTAGCCGACATTCCCTCTCGGCGATTCCTTCTTTCCCAAGTTCTTGCTCTCGGCTACCAAGACTTCCCTTTACCGACGGCTGGTTTCGAGCTTGCTCTTCTCTGCAAATCCACACCCGAGGTATGAAATGGACAATGTAGTCATTCATTCGTAAATAGAGCTCTGTTTTCAGCTCGGCACTGAGTTCGGATTTTTAGCAGTGGCCGAGTAGTTTAAGACCTTTTTTTAAAATCTGAGAGTAGAAATGTCATCCCGAATCGATTCTGAGCATTTTAAGTAACCGACTCGGATTTAATCAATGGTAAAACCTGTCAACCTAGTTTCGGATTTCAGACTGCAGTGTGTCAAACAGAGGAATCAGAATGACTTTAGCTATTAGATCCTAGGATGGTTTATGATTAGGACTATTAGGACTTTGTTTTAACTACTGTAATGTACATGTTTTAGGTGAAGAAGTTTAAAGGAAAGAAGCTCGGATTGCTAAGGAATCCAGGTAAGTGAATGTGTTAAGATTTCCGGCCACTAGGGCCCTACACCGCAAGGGTATTAGGAAATCACTGAGATGTTAGCTTATTGACTATGATTTGTTATTTCCACGATATGAAGAAGTTGTGTAAGTAAATGTAAAGTTACAGGATGTTTTACTTGTCCTCATGATATGACTTCTCTCTATGAACTTTATGTCTATGCACTGTGTTCCTGTTATGATTAAGTTGAGAATATGAAAAGCAAATGTAACCAAGATTAAGTGCAGAGCGGGGAAAGAATATGTTATGTATGACTCGCGAATTCTCCCACTGGTGGAGGCCGAGTTAATGATATGTATGACTCGCGAAATCTCCCACTGGTGGAGGCCGAGTTAATGATATGTACGACTCGCGAAATCTCCCACTGGTGGAGGCCGAGTTAATGATATGTACGACTCGCGAAATCTCCCACAAGTGGAGGCCGAGTTAATGATATGTATGGCTCGCGAATTCTCCCACTGGGGAGGCCGAGTGATGTATCATGATTGCCGCGATAGGCAAATGATTATGTACGACTGCCGCGATAGGCAAATGACTATGTACCCCTGTCTTCCTCCCTCGTTCCCTGCCTTAATACATGTTATGTAAATGATAAGGATGAACATGAATGAAGAATGGTTTATGGATTATGTCTCTTTAAATTGTGTACTCATGTATATCTGTAAGCATGCATTCCTTACTAAGCATTAGGCTTATAGTTAAACCTTATGGTGTAGGTGAAGAAGGTTCAGGTGAGGATGTTATGTTCAAAGAGGATGCTTAAGGCTGGTTGCTGGAGGATGCTCAAGGTGACAGTGCGGGACTGGAGAGGCGATTTATGACCCCGGGTTAAGACTCTTATGTTACAGTATGTTAAAGGATATGGTAGCTTAAGTAGGATGAGATTATTTAAAACGTTGAGCTTGAAACTGTCTAGTGGATCACTGAGTCAGGAAATGATTAAATAGATTTATAAATGACCTGTTGCTTAAGTCTTCCGCTATATGCATTTTGAATGAGTTGTGTTTTCTTTCTGTTGGGAGGAGTCATTTGATGATTTAGTGTTCTCTACCGTAAGACGGAAGCTGGATGAGGCAATCGTCCGGTTGACGTCACCGGCAGATGCCGAAGGTTAGTTGTTTGATGGTTTAGTCTTCCGGCTGACGTCATCGGCAGATGCCGAAGGTGAATTGTTTGATGGTTTAGTCTTCGGTTGACGTCATCGGCAGATGCCGAAGGATAGTTGTATGATGGTTTAGTCTTCCGGATGACGTCACCGGAGATGTAAAATGTGTTTTGTCGTTTAGTCACCGGAAGATGTAAAATGTGTTTTGTCGTTTAGCGACCGGAAGATGTAAAATGTGTTCTGTCGTTAGCGACCGGAAGATGTAAATGTGTTTTGTCGTTTAGCGACCGGAAGATGTAAAAATGTGTTTTGTCGTTTAGCGACCGGAAGATATAAAATGTGTTTTTGTCATTTAGTGACCGGATGATGTGTTAATTTAGCACGCGGAGCCACGTGCCACCGGAAGATGTCTCCTTTAGGCGATGTTAAGCGAGTCACGCGTAATGCACGTGATGACCGGACGACTAAGTTTCTGAGGGTTATCAACGCATGCAACCCATGCAAACCCGAGTGGTATTATGTTAAGAAAATTGAGGGCACTTCCTCTTTTCCCGAAATTGTCAAGAAACCGATGACCGAGTCCAGTCGCTTGACTCTGTGAAAGTTTGAGCCAACGAGGCGTGGAAGTCGGGCATGAGAGGGTTCGTCTTCCTTGATGGTTCTGCGTCTCTATTACCAGTTTAGAAAAAAAAAAGAGAATATATGTAAAATGTGAAAGTCTGTTGAGAGATAGTAAGTGAATGTAATAATAGTAAAAGTCAAGCAACGACTAATGAAAAGAATATGAACACGTGACGGCTCCTGGCCGGGGTCGTTACAGGAAGTGGGTTAAACGTTGCAGATCCCAGAGGGTTGGGCCGGCGGGGCTTTACATATGCAGAAGTGGAGGAAAACAAGAAAGTGATATGTGCCTCGTTTAATCTCACCAAGAGTGCTGGAATTTGGTGGGACACAGTGCAGTCAACCACTGTGGCATTAAGCTTGGAGGGATTCAAAAGACTCTTCTACGAGAAATACTTTGACCGCAAGTATGAGGAAGGAGAAGTTGCCAGAGTTCTCTCGACTGTGACAATTTGGAACGGTGGCCGAGTATGTTCAGAAGATCGAGTCACTATCTCGATACGCACCTCAATCTAGTGAACATCGATGAAAACAAGGTACACCAATTTATTCAGGGTCTGAAGCTAGACCTCTTACGGGAATTACAACAGGGGGATTTAACGAGGCCCCGTATACAAAGGTAGTGGCCAAGA
Organism: Begonia masoniana; assembly: GCA_022432975.1. Lineage (NCBI taxonomy): Eukaryota > Viridiplantae > Streptophyta > Magnoliopsida > Cucurbitales > Begoniaceae > Begonia > Begonia masoniana. Next base: position 10,814,983 of record CM039516.1, read on the forward strand.
CTTATCAGTTGGAAGCCTTAGAGGCGAAGTCTCAGAGATATAGAGATACAACAAAGAGAATCCTACATGATGTCCCTCAACAGCAACAACAAAGGGATCCGTTTGGACAAGCACAACGGCAACAGAACAGAGTTATTAAGAGACCTAATGAGGTGTCGCTTATCAGGACAAGGGAAAAAGACCAATGGGAGCTCCTCAGCTTCCTGTATGCTCGCGTTGCCAGAGAAATCATACGGGGGAATGCAGGCTCTTTACTGGCCGTTACTTTCGATGCGACAAGGAGGGCCATCACGTCCGGGATTGCCCAATACCCGACGCAGACCGATTCGTGTCGTGCCAAGGGTTTTTGCATTAACAGAGAACGATGATGATTTCCAGCACACAACGATCACAATTACGGTCCCCTTGTAGAAGTTATAAAATAGAGAACGTTAGGAAGAGGTAAAAGGGATTAAGAGACCTTAAGTCTAAGCAAATTTTGGGGACAAAATTTTCATTAAGGTGGGTGGAATGTAACACCTGGCATTTTTGGCCAGGAAATTATCCCTCGAATTATCTAACAGGATTATATTTATATTAATATAATGAATGTTTGGTGAAATTTGTTGGAATGTTTAGTGGAAACTAAACATAGGTGTAACCAAAACACTTCCACGTTGAAATAAATAGAAGAGCAACTTAAGATGGCAGGTAAGGAGGTTGGTGGGAGGAAACTAATAGATGGTGGACACTTGTCCAAGCTCATTGAAGAAGCTCTCTCTTTCTTCTCTTCTACGTTAACCCATTTCATTACTTTTCTCTCTCCGGGGTTTTCTCTTTTGCACGCAAACCAGACAACCTCTCTTCTTCTCTTCTCTTTCCCTCCTACGTAAAAATCTCCCTTCATTAGTTCTCCTTCTCTCTGCTTTAAGTTTCTTCTCCAGGTGCAGAACTCCTTTCCTCCGTTTCTTCAGTTTTCTTTGATCAAGGTTCGAGGCTCACAGAGGCAACACGATCAAGGCTCGCAAACTCCACAGACTGCAGGTAAGTTCATGCATATAAGTTGGCTCTAAGGCCCTACAGCACGGAGGGTACTAGGTTTTGGTTCAGGTAGTTAGGTCGTAGTTATGTTTTGAGTAAAACTTGTTCTTTTTCATGTTTGTTTTTATTCTGTCGCCTGTATATGTTAAGTTTAAGCACCGTATCTGTTCATAGCATACACGTTTTCTGGAAACCATGTCAATGTTTTTCAGCACCAGATTTGAAGTTATGAAAGTTAAAAATGTGAATGTAATGTATGGTTAAGTATGGACGAGGACTGGCATCCTGTCATGTACTCCTGTTGCGCCAGCTCTTCTTCCCACTTATACCTCCTTGTCCAATGAATGTAATGTTCATGTATTTGAAATGTTCATGCATAGCACGTGCATCACTTTGTATTGTATGTTCTTACTGAGCTCTAGGCTCATAGTTGAACTCCCTGTTGTAGGTATGGATCCTCCAGATGAGGACTTTGTGCCTCAAGATGATGAGTTGATGTAGTTGGCGGATCGAGCTCATGGGGATTGGTTGCTGCAGTCAGACAAATGTATTCTTGTGAGAAAGTATTTTTGAAAGTTATGTCGAGTCCTGTATAGCTTTTGAAATTTTAAAACAATTATAGTCTTTGTTAGGAATTCTGTTGGGATTTTTGATAAAGTATAGGTTTTGGTGTTTATGTTTTAAACCTCTGTAATTGTCAGTTGAATGTAGATTTTGAATTATTCTACAATTGTTTAGAATCTCTCCTTTTAGGTTATGCATGGATTGTTTAAAATTTTAAATAGATCCATGCAGTCAGATTTTCAAACTTCTGTCACGTTTCCAAGCATGTTTTTAAGCTGTGTTTTGAATCGGGATTTAGGGTTTTGGAGGTTTTTATGTCGTCTATTTTTATGCTCTCTGTTCATATGTCTTCCTGTTAAATGTAGTCCACTTCTGCCTGTAGTTCACTTCTGCCTACACCTTACATCTACCTGTCTTCACTGTTCATCTTCCACCTTACATCTACCTGTCGTCACTGTTCATCTTCCATCTACATCTACCTGTCTTCACTGTTCATCTTCCACCTTACATCTACCTGTCTTCACTGTTCATCTTCCACCTTACATCTACCTGTCGTCACTGTTCATCTTCCACCTTACATCTACCTGTCTTCCACTGTACATCTTCCACTCCTGTCATCCACCTTATGTCTTCTATTTTATGTTTCTCATTTCATTAATTCTTCCGTTGTAAAATTTCCAGTTTATGTTTCTCAATTTATATCCTCTATTTTAAATGTTTTAGATTTTTTTTAAAGTAAGTTTGTAAAAAAAAAATATATGTCACGTCTTAAATGTCCGGAGTGAGGCTCGCCGGCCCCGATCGGGTCGGTGGTCGTCACACTTGTGTACTTAACAAAAATGATCAGAATCATATAATCTTATCTAGTTCAGTTTTGTATAATCATATTATGTAAAGCATATTCATCTTATATCACTACATATATAATCAGGATATGACTATACATTCTCAATGAAATTAACTACATTTATGACTTTATATTATTTCAATATTTTATGCTTCAAATATAAATCACAAACTTATTTTAGTTATTAATCTTTATACTTTATTCTACGTGTGTATATATATATATATATATATATAGTTTGCATAAAATAACTAAAAAAAATTCTATGAATTCATAAAACATAATTTAAAATGTAAACATAATATTTATTAGGGTAATTATCGATTTGAACCCTGTACTATACACGTTTTTTCAATTTGCCCCCGTACTAAAAATAGGGCAAACCGAACCCTGTACTTTGATTCTGTTATCAGTTTTGACATTCTATCAATAATTTCATTAAACCCTCATTGAAAAAACTACTAAAAATCTTGGATTCAGTTGAAAATTTTTACCACATGTTTACTGCTTAATGAGAAGATAATCTGAACATTGTCGTGATTTTCTAACATATGTACGATTTATTATAATTTTATTTAGTATTTTATAAAAATATTATAGTAAATCATACAAATTTTATAAAATCACAAAAAAGTTTCTATTATCTACCCATGATAGGTTGAACATGAGAAAAAGTTTTCAAATAAATCAATATCGTTTGTTATTTTTTAAAAATTAATTTATAAAATAAAGAAGAAAATGAGATTAATTTAAAAAAATACCAAAAGATATTTGATTTATTTGAAACATTTTCACATGTTCACCGATCATGGGTAGATAATCGAAAATAGTTTGTGATTTTATAAAATTTGTATGATTTACTATAATATTTTATAAATACTAACAATAAAATGATATAATCGGACATGTATTAAACAAATCACGAAAAAAGTTCAGATTATCTATCTTCATTAAGGAGTGAACAGGTGGTAAAAATTTCAGACTGAATCTATAGATGTGTTGGTAGTTTTTTCAATGAGGGTTTAATGAAATTGTTGATAGAATGTCTAAACTGATAACAGAATCAAAGTACAGGGGTCGGGTTTTGCCGTTTTTCTTTTAGTACTGGGCGAATTGAAAACACGTGTAATTACAGGGTTGCAAATCGCTAATTACCCTATTTATTAGCAATGAACTTATTCATGATTAACAAAAGTATTTCTATTGTTGTTAAACACGTAATCTGTTAAACACATATTCCCAATAGAGTAAGGTTGATAAAATGTGATCACTAGGTGCAAACCATATGCTTATTTTAACCATTATTTTGAACATATTATTTGACGACCCCACCCCGATCGTAGGGCGGCGACCTCACTCCGGACATTTTAAACTGACTATTTTTTTTTTTGAACTTTTAAAAACTACACAAAAAACTTCTCTGGAGTTGAAGACTGAAGAACGTATTTAAAAACGGAACTAGAGGAAATATCTGACAGAAGAAACATGATGACAAGAGAATGAAAATAGGGAGACATAAATGGACTTTGATTTTAAAATAAAAGCATACTAGTTTTGGAACGAAAGAAATGGACAACAAACATTGAAACTTAATAAGAATGTGAACATAACTGGAAGTCATGCTGTGAAGACACTTTACTTGAATGACAAAAGCCGTGACTTTGAAATAAAGACAAGAACTGTGGACGACAGAAGCTGTGACGGTTTGAAATAAAAGGCAAAACACTAGACAACAAATTTGTGGACATTTAAATCAAAAGCAAAATTTGTGGCAAAGAAGCCGTGGACGTTGGAAATAAAGACCGATCTGTGGACTAACGGATTTAGAATGGATAGTTTGAACAAACGTTATGGCCCATAACTTGGCGTTTGAACTTAGACGGCAGACTGGACGACTATTGTTCACAGGGCAAAGCGTGGACGAAGTGATGAAAGAAGAACATATGCCCGCCGCGACATCGGTTACCACAGGGCGATCGCTGGTCGACTACCTCTCTGTTTTGACGATTTACTCCTTTGACACGAAGCTCCAAACATCAACAACCCATTCAAAACATAGTTTTTAAAAAAAACTTGCTTGAAAACATGACGAAATCAGAAAACAACTGCATGGATAGCTCAAAACCGAGACAATTCCATGGCCACTAAAGGGAAGATTCCACCAGTTCCATGAATATTTCAAATTACATTCAACTATCAACGAGGTTTTAAAATATCAACACAAATTCTAGCATTGTTTTAAATCTCCCAAAAGAAAGCTGTACGAACTTGACATACACTTCAAACACGACCCCAGGGTTAAAACCCGTCTGACTGCAGCAACCACCCAGTAAGCTCGAGCCACCAACCACCTATTCGTCAGCCTGAGGCCACAAAGGTCCCTCCTCTAGCGTGTAAGCCGGACTTACATAGGGAGTTCAACTTGAGCCTAGAGCTCAGTAAGAACATATGCGTGATGCCTATGGCTATGCATGAACGTTCAAATACTGAACATTACTTTACTTTCACTGATCAGATGGGGTATAAGTAGGGCTTTATAAGGACTGACGATTGCCTATCAGGCACTTAACAGGGGTGTCACTTTCAGGCACATTACAGAATACAAAACAGAAATACAGAACAGAACAGATGCCGTCCCGTTCCCACACTTAACTCTACTGACATTATGATTTTTTATTATCTTTGTTAACGTCAACCTCGTGCTAAAACCTTTCATGACTTTCGGGAAAAACCAATGTATGCATGAACATTTACAGGGCTTAAACGTAATACCGAACAGGCGACAAAATAACACCGCAAGACGTCAACAAAACACAGATAACTAGAACATAACCTATGACTGTATCTACTATCAACAACCCGACAAGAAATGCAAACCTAGTATTTCCGTGTGTATGGCCTTAAGGGCCAACCTACACGTATGAACTTACCTGTTGTCCAGGGAGTTGAAGCTTTGTTTTTGTACGTCTTGGGCGATTCACAAACCCTATGTTTGTAATATATCGTACCATAAACCTTACACTTCATTAAAACTTACACAGAGGAAAACCTTCTGGAGTGAAGCTGGAAAACGTATTTAAAACCGGGACGCGAGGAATATTGACAGAGAAAACAGGTGACCGAGAGATCTGAAAAATAGGGCGACATAATGGACTTTGGATGTTTAAAATAAAAGGCTAATGGAGTTGGAAACAGAGAAGAGAACTGGACAAACAAACATTGGACAGACTTAATAAAATGGGAAACATAAACTGGAAAAGTCATGCTGTGGAAGATTTCCTGTGAATGGACAAAAGCGTGGGACGTTTGAAATAAAAGAAAGAATATTAGGGACGAACGAAGATGGGACGTTTGAATAAAAGGAAAAAAAAAAAAAACAGTAGACAACAGAAGTTTGTGACATTGAAAATCAAAAAAAAAAACAAAAAAAAAACAAAAAAAGCAACATTTGTGGACAAAAGAAGCCGTGGCCGTTGAAATAAAAGGACAGATCGTGGACACAAGGATTTAGAGGAATATAGTTTGAACAACGTATGGCCCATAACTTGGGACGTTTTGGATTAGAACGGCCAGAAGAATGGACGACTATTTTCAAAGGGAGCGTGGACGAAGGAGATGAAAGACAGAACATATGCTCGCGAATCGACGGTTACCACAGGCGATGATCGACTACTCTGTTGACGATTTACTCCTTGACACAGCAAGCTCCAAAAACTCACCAACCCAATCAAAAATAGTTTAACAAAAAAAAAGTGATTGAAAACAGACAAAGATCAAGAAAACAAACTGCATGGATAGCTCCAAAAAACTCGAGACAATCCAGCCAAAACCTAAAAGGGAAGATTTCCAAAACAGTTTCCAGAATATTTCAAAAACTACATTCAACTTCAAAAGAGGTTTTAACATATCAACACAAGTCGATACTACCCATTGTTTAAATCTTAAAAGCTGTACAGAACTTGACATACAACTTAAAACACGACCCACGGTTAAAAAACGCGTCTGACTGCAGCAAACCACCCAGTAAAAGATCGAGCACCAACCACCTATTCGTCAGGCATGAGGCCACAAAGTCCTCATCCACGGAATCGTACTTACATCAGGGAGTTTCACAACTAGAGCCTAGAGCTCAGTAAGAAACATAGCAGTGATGCATTATGCTTGCATGAACATTTCAAATACATGAACATTACTTTTACATTTCACTGACAGATGGGGTATCAGTAGGGCTTATGAGGAACTGACGATGGCACTATCAGGCACTTAACAGGGGGCACTTTCAGGCATTACAGAAAACAAAACAGAAAGTATCAGAAAGAACAGAATGTCAGGGCCCTGTCCACACGTTAACTATACTGAACATTATAGATTTTATCTTTTTTAACTCAAACTCGTGCATTAAACATTGCAGACTTTCGGAAAAAAAAACATGTATGCTTGAACATTACAGTGCTTAAAATTTAATACAAAAACCAGGCGACAAAAAATAACACGCAAGACGTAAACAAAAAACAGATAACTCAGAAACATAACCTATGCCTTATTGACTGAGCAACAACCCTACAGAATGAAAACCTAGTATTTTCGTGATGAGGGCCCTTAAGGCCAACCTACACGTAGGAATTACCTGTTGTCCAGGTTTGAAAGCTTTGTTTGTACTCTTGGCGAGTTCCAAACCTATAGTGTGTATATCGGACCATTACCCTTAACTTTCAGTAAAACTAAAGAGTAATTAACATAAACTTGTTAACTAATGCAAATGGGGACCTTTACTAAAGGAAAACGAAGGGAAACAGGAGACCAAGTTTTGGAAATTTGGTCTCATTATTCTGAAGAGAGAAAATAGAGAAGTGCTTCACTTAGGATGAAGAGAAGAGTAGGAAGAGGACAGAGGAACATTGGCTGTCTTCCACAAGCTTGCCAAGTGTCAACATCCATTGGCTTCCTCCCACCACCTTTTAGCTTCACCATTTTTGCCCTTCCATTGGTTTAACCAATTCTTTTCTTGGTTGCCCCTAGTTTTGGTTTTTCCCAATTACATTGTTATTTAGTTCGTCCACTCGGCTCCAACGAATCACTCATCATTTCAGGAAAAACACAGCATTTGCACTAAAACATTCATTTTATTATGATCAAATTAATCCCCTTAATAATTCGGGAAATTTACTGCCAAAATGCCGGTGCTCCATTCCACCCACCTTAACTAAATTTTGTCCCCAAAATTTGCTTAGCGAAAGAGCTCGATTATTGGACCCAACGTCCTACTGTCTTTCTGTAACACCCGTTTCTATCAAACCCCATACTCTATTCCTTCTTTAAAATTAATGGCACACTTTAAATGGCAATAATAAGTAGGTTTTGAGTGACTAGGCAAGGGCACAAGAGAAATTGGAAATTTCAAATGATGCTACGTATTTAAGGAAAGAGGGTTTGTTTTACTAAATGCACTGTAGCCACCACTATTTTCTATTTTCTCTCTCCGACTTTCAGCCTCTCCAGGTAGAAACCCTCTGGGCGATTCTTTCTTGCTCGATGCTCGTTCAACTTAGGTACACTTTTTCCTCATTCTCAGAACATAACCTATGACTATCTACTGACGCAACAACAACCCGACAGAAATGAAAAACCTAGTATTTTCGTGATTTATGCCTTAAGGCCAACCTACAACACGTATGGAACTTACCTGTTTCCTGAAGTTGAACGCTTTGTTTGTACGTCTTTGGCGGTTCACAACCTATAGTTGTATAAATCGACCATAGTACCTTAAACTTTTCATAAACTAAAGAGT